>CM023606.1:9368473-9740973 GCA_013358685.1 Antennarius maculatus
GATCAACCACATCATAGTGAGGATTGAAAGAGGATAACAGCAACATATTCTCTGTTAAACTTTTTAAATCTTCCAATGAAGCAATGGATAATTTTGACAGAACAGAATTCTTTCCCAGGCAAAAACATTTCAAACAAAACAATGGCACATAGAATCATCATAGTCCAATACTTATTACTAACCAATCAACTAGAACTAGGACAGTGCATATCCGTAGCTTCACACATTTCGATCAAATCTAAATTCATGGTGAATTTTTATTCTCTTCATTTCTCAAAGCATCCATTTCAGATGAGATGAAAAAGTAATATTCCAGCAATAAAGCTTGATTTACATCCCCTTCACCGCTCCTCCTCTTCCTTTTTTATTTGATCATTTAGCCAGGATCATATAACTGTATATCAGACACAAATGAAATCAGGTCCCATTCACATTAGGGCCATGTCTTTCTGCAGCTAACATCCCCTCCAACCCAACCACCCAGCTCCATAGTAAGCCAAGGGCAGAGTACCATTCATTTTCAGGCCCATTTCCTCCTATGATTAGGCGATCAATCAATCCCAGCATTCAATCTCATCAGGCAGACGGGATTATCTGCCCGTCTTTTTCTCTGCCTTTTTCGACTCACTCCCTCCCACACACACACACACACACACACACACACACACACACACACACACACACACACACACACACACCCACACACACACACACACACACACACACACACACACACACACACACACACACACACACACACACAGCAGCATATTAACATCAGATCAAGTATCACCCAACACAAGCAGTCTACCACATCCTCTGACAACAAACAGCTTCTCATTTGAACCATCTCTCACTCATCCATTCCTTCTTCTCCAGCTGGCTATGTTCACAACACAAACACACACACACACACACACACACACCCACACACACACACACACACACACACACACACACACACACACACACACACACACACACACACACACACACACACACACACACACACACAGGAAATGGGTAAGCACTAATTTTTATTCATGTACTGTATGTGTGCAAATAGTTCAGCCTTCCTGCCCTAAGATAAAAAGATTGAGGAGAGCATAGGCTCAAATTAATTTCAAGACAACACCTTAATTTTAAATGTATCATTAAGATAAGGTAGTATTGATCACCTTGTGAGGTCAGAATGAACATTCTGCGAGGTGGTAATTATTTACAATCAGATTAGATTACATTTCATTTAAAGTTTACACTTTCTCCATCTGTGGTAGTTTTTTTGTAAGCAAACAGTAATTCACTGATAAGTTTATCTGAGGTGTGACAATAAAACACTATTTAAATATGTCATATATACATGTGCGAAGTCACATTCTCTCTTCTTCTTTGTCTTTTGTTGCTGTGTTGCTGCATTTCGTGTTGCATTAGTCAGAGGAAGTGTGTAAAACCGTAGATTGCATCTGCTGCATGATGCCCCTCATCACCACCAGCACCACCAGCACACACAAAAAAAAAACAATTCATAAGTCAAGCAATGCAAATTCTTTCTACTATCTACTTTCAGATTAAATAAATTTGCATTTTGACAACAAAATGACTAACTATGCTGTAAGGATAAGAAATGGGGAGCAGCACAAGGATGGTGTAAGATGTGAAAACAAATACAACATCGAATGTTAAAGCCAACAGATGTCATTAGCAGAATGGCAGAGGCTAGGGATCTGCTCATCCTCATCACTCTTCTCATCCTATACTAGAGATGATTATGATAAAACATATTTTTGAAAGGATGGAAACAATTTTTTATTATAATTCATAATAAATTTAGAGACTAAGTACAGAAATACTTTATATGCCATTACTAAATTCAATATTTGCAGTTTTTTTCCTAGTAAGCACTTGGTTATAGGGACATTTTCCCTACAGCTAAAATATTTAATGAATTCTCGTCAGTGGCAAAAAGCTTTTTGATGTAGACATACTAATTCTCGAAACAACACTGATGAAACTGTCACGCTTTCAAGGCACTCTACCTTTTAGTAACCATGTAGGTTAATAAGGTTTCATGTCAGGAAGGCAGAATCTCCTTCATTGCTCATACGCCCGTGAAGATGGTACAGTCACAATTTGAAAATAACAACTCTGCAGCAAAGACAGTGTCGCTTGAAGTCTAAACAGCACAGTGTGCTGTCCTAGACATCTAAATATATTTCTGGAGGTTCGTGTGATTTATAAAATCAAACTGTTTAGTTTTAAAAGCAGAGGAGGGTCAACACTATCTCCTTCTGTTGTGCTACAACTCCTACCTTACTGATAAACACTAAGGTATACAAAGATTACAAATTGTCATTGATCACATGTAAAGCATGTGAATAAGCATTCAATCTCTAACAGCCATGTCAGATGAGGCCTGTGCTAACATTTGTAGCTTAGAGAATATTTCAAAAATGTGTAAAGGATGTGTTCTAAAATAAACTTGGAGTCACTGGGCTTCTAGACATTCAAATTACACCGTACAAATTGTGTACGGTTTGAACGTACCAGTTTGTACAAACTGTATGGAGTCATTTTAACATTAAATTAATAACTTCTCTTTGGGACAAATCTGAGTTCTAGAGCTGTTTTGTAGATTAAGAATTTTAAACCAACTTTTTCTAAATTAGGAGATATTAACATAAGCAAAAATGACTTTTTTGGTGCCATGTTGAAAAAAATGTCCGATTTCGTATTTTTGTGGGTTTTTTGTTTATCTTAATTAAATGAAATGCTGATAAATCAGTGAGGTTTGTCTACTGAGGTTATCCACTGCACTGAGGTGAATCCTTTTCTTGTCATTGAGTGTGAGGGTATAACATCATGTACACCAATCTGACCATTAAAGACATAAACATGACTCAGAAGAAGAATCACAAAGAATCCATAAATGAAAGCACGAAGGTCAAACTGAGTTTGTTTCTCTGCAGGACTTCCAACTGTCTACAGAAGCTGATGCCACTACAATACATGGATTTAATAACGTATGTGTGGGTCTGTTCTGCATCTGAGTGGTGCTAACTCTCCCAAGTTTCTGCATAACTTCTTTACTCACAACAATGAATCTTAAGTATAAGATGATTTCTCTTCACAGACCATAAAGCACGAACCTACAAAGTGAAAACTTGTTAATTCAGTTCTAGTTGTGGGTATAAGCATCAGTCTGATCTGTATGGGATCACTGGTCAGTGCATAGATAATCTAACGCATCATTACCAGATTACAGAAAGTGCTAAAACTGAACCAGCAAAACTAAAACAAAATCAGATGCTAAACTGTGAGGTGGGGGTGTTGTATGCTTTCATTGTGATTGGCATGTGATAAGTCAGGGTGGGGTATGGGGAGGGAAAAATCTGTTTGGCTACATCGTATTCTGTTGCAGAACAGCCTTGACCTGACGGATGATCTTGATAGAACGGCCGTCCATTTAATTTATATGGATATACTAACATTCCCCAGTATGTCTTATCTCAGTGACAACCAAGTAATATATTTGGGATTGGATTTGAGTTATCCTAGTGAGAGGGGGGGGGGGGGGGTGAACTGACAGATAGACTGGAAGATGTGCAGAGAAACAGAATTTATGCTACATGTCGCTTTTTAACCTTCAGTGTCTATAATCATCACAAAAAAATTGTAAATTCAGCAAACAAACTTTATACAATTCCAATAAAATAAAGAAAACTATTGACTGTGAGTTTAGAAAATAAAGCTGCAAAAGAGTTTATTTCAATAATGATGACTGGATTTAATTTAGGTGCTTTGGAAAATGTCTTTTTTAGAGCAGAAACTTGACTTGTCGTTGCAAAAAAAGCACAAGAGGGTGCTGGATAGTTCCATTAAGTGTGCAAATAAAGCATGAGTCAGCATGCACACCACCAAAGTCACTGAGCTAGCTCATTTAAGTAGAATATATACACATTATTTTCTCTGCCAAGGATTAAATGATTTTGCTGGCCTCAAAATCGTTGTTTGTTTATCTGTCTGTCCATCTCTTCACAGGTTTGACCCTAGGAACAGATTTGATTAGATTTTGGTGTTGATGTACTTTGGTTTTTAGTTATGCTTTACCACTGTTATTTTCATGTTACTATTATCGAAAAACGTGCTGCTGGGAGCTAATGCAGAAATAATAACACAAAATTTAGATTAAATTGTAAGTGAAGCCATGTTGATAGAGCCGTTCTTGTGCAGGTCACAAGGGTGGGGGGGGACACTCTGAGTGTGACACCAGTGTAGTGTGAAGCTACATGTAAGACAAACAACCAGTCATGATCACATTCACACCTACAGGCAATTTGTACTGATTAATTTACCTAAGCATATTTTTGGAGGTGGGAGGAAGTTGGAGAACCAGGAGAGAACCCACGTAAATACTCGGAGAACATACAAACTCTGCACAGAAACGATTCAAACCTGAAACCTTCTAGCTGTGTCACGGGGAGCAGGAGTAGGACCCAGATGCAGGACACTAGTAGAGGAGCTTTTATCCATGATTTAATCAAGACCAGGCAAATCTTCAAGAAACACAGGGAAACTCAAAATGTCCAACAAACCAAGTGGTCTACAGGCGAACGAGACAAGCAACAGGTGTGGAGTTCGGCCTCTCTTCCTGCCACACCCCAGCTCCGCAGAGCAGGAACACCAAACCGTGACAGGCTGATGTGACCCAGTTAGATCAATTAATCCCTTAAATCATTTTGCATGAATTTCCCCATGCATGCATCTCACAAATAATAAGTAGGAAAAATGCACGGTCATTTGCAAGGTCAGTCTCATGTGAAACACTATACAGTTTACATTTGTGATGGGTAACAAGTGTAGCGGTTGCTTGTCATAATGTGCCGTTAGCATTCATAATGCAAACAGTTCGTGGTAATCGCATCCCCATCAACAAATTTAATTTCATGCTACGTTTTTAAACGTATAGATAAACCTTGATACTGCTCATTATTCAGATGTACTTTACGTTCCTATTGTACTGCTCACTTATTACTAATGGAGGCCCAACAGGGTTACGGCAAGACATAAAGGTCTGCTTAGGAAAAGATTGCCACAACTCAAGACAATCTTTTTTTTAAATGCATATTCTATGTAAACACGCTACAAGTATACAATGTACTTTATAAACTGGCCACGCTTAACCAGCAAGTACTGCAATATTGTAGGTATGTAAAAAATATATGAATGTTATAGAGTCATGTAAATAACTGCAGAAAAATTATAAAGGTGCAGGGATATTTGTTTACTGTAGATGCAAATGAATATGTAATAATATTGCTGTTGACATTGATATTAGGCATTAATTATTTTTTTTTTGCTATTTTAACCCATGCTAACACAAACTTTGTGTTCATCATCTGTACAATATCTTCTTTGAGCAGCCCGACATAAGAAATGTTTATGAGATATTAATAGTATTCTTATATAATATAATTGGATATAAAACAAACATTTCATGACTCAGGACTTTTTTTTTCAACACTTAACTTGGAAGAAGTGCCACTAAGCCTGATGGTTGTTTTGTGTAGCAGAAGGTGGGAAAAAGAACAAATAGACAGGAAAGATTTATAGGGTAACTGTCGAGCTGATGGTCCAACTAAACTTGGATTGTCATCACTACTCAGAAGATGTTTTTTGGAACAGATGGTGTCATTCTGGTTGGAACCCTTTCCTGCCTTTTAACCTCCCCTTCTCAGTCCTGAAACTGTACATCTTCTGTATTTTTATTCCATTTCTCATGCCCTGCTATACGGTGATTAGACTGCTACAAGTTTGCATTTTTGCTGCAGCAGCTACAGAGGATCTATTGTGTTCTTGTTGCCAATAATTTGCATTAATGATTTTAAGAAATTAAGGATAATTTTGACATCAGTGGACTGTTGAGCCTTGAGTGCACACTATTTAAGGTGGAAGAAGATGAGACTAACTAAATTTAAAAGCACTTCGATGGAATGTTGATCTTTAAAAGATGCATTGAGTATCAAAAACGGAATTAAAAAACTTGAAACTTCTTCAAATTCCTGTTTACTTATTTTCTTCAGTTAAATTATACAGTATATATATATACATACACACACACACACACACACACACACACACACACACACACACACACACACACACACACACATATATATATATATATAACTAATGTTTCGGTGATAAATGTGAATAGAAGTCTACAAAGTAAACCTTTTTCTGGTTATGCAGTTATCAATGCATTTTTAAATAGACATTAGAACTTACGAAGTTGTAAGATGGTTTCTAAAGAACAATACTGAAAAGGAAGAATAAATCTAGTTGTACAAGAAGGGGGTATTGCAATAAAAAAGTAACAATGAAAACAGCCTAATTTAATATTTTTTCTACTTGTGATATAAATTAATACTGATGGGTAAAATGAAATCATCTGTTTAGTCAGAATAGTTTGTGGAAAGAAGAACACTCCTTTAGGCCAGTTTGAATTATCTAGCTAGCAAAAGCAGCTATGCCAGGATCATAATGCGACTATGACCTGGCAACATCTTTATTATAAACTGAGATTATTAAAAAGATGTCTCTTGGCAACTCATTATACCATCAGCTAAGGCCATTTTCTCCTTAAGCCTTTAATTAAATTTGAGTGATTCCAAAAGGACACAGCAGTCAAACGTTACATGACTTCCAGCTAGAACTACTTTATGCCAGCAGGCAGATGAGTTATATATACATAAGGGTTATTTTTCCAGCATGCTCTTAGCTCCCTAGTAGGCTTTTTTTATTTTCAAAATTACCATTTCTAATTCCTTGATTGTCCCATTTTACTGATGCTTGTCTATATGTTCATTAATCAGATTATCTAAAACAGGTTTTGTGGTTGCATTTACATATAGAAAATATTTTCAAATATATAATGGCTTTTGCAAACATTGAATATTAAAGGAGCTGGACCGTCTTTGGGATACTAATGAACTGAGTGGGCTTCTCTCATCTAAACATGTTCACTGTATTTAATTATGGTGATTTATTAACAAGTAAACCTAACTGTTAGACTGTAGTTGACTTTTTCATGAGACTATCAATTGGGAAAGGAGTGTAGGAAAAAACACAGCTAGAGTTTATGATTTAAATGGTTATTTAAAATGAAGAATTGAGTAAAAGTGGTATAAATTAAGTGGACATAAAAGTACAAGAAATATCAAGGTAATTTCAAAGTTTTTTTTTTATATTATTTGTATCTTCTGTGCCTGGGAGACCTGAAAGTATGTAAGATAAACAATGAACTAGAACAGTCCTTAGAAATACACAATGTCCTCTTTAGAAAAGGAATGATAATTATACATTGATTGTTTCACATAGAAACATGCATTTTTATTCAGTGAAGTGAAAGTTCTGTCTCATTCTAAATCAGTCTACATAGGCTGTTACCCTGATGAGAATTAGATGTTTATATGGCAGAGGCAGATGTTCTACTTTGTTTGAACAGCTAACTTGCTGTTAATGGAACTTGGAAGACAGTTCCATTAGTTGTTGTTTGATTGTAATAAACAACATAATTACAAGAAAAGAACCAGCGTAGAATAAATACGACCATAATTGTGTCAAAGGGGATAACTGTATTATTGGGCAGGCAATCTATATCATTTTTAGAAAGCAGCCAAAACAATGTATGATAATGCACTAGATTTATTGAAAGGTTACAATGCACCGTGCATTACAACCTGTCTAAAATAAAAGAATACATTTGGGCGTTCATGTGTACACATCATTGATACTTGAGAGCATTAAGGCTTGTTGATGCTCTATGTTAAAGATGGATATGGATGGAACCTTCCGTAAGTCTTATTTTGTCTCATTTTGTACAAAATTGCATGTTTTCAGAGAAAGGAGGCAGATGCAGAAAAACAGAGCTGGTGTCAAAAACATGACACCAGAAATGGTCGTAGGAAATATTGTTACAATTCAAGAAATTCACAGCAAATGTGTGAAGAAACAACAGTGGAAATTAAAAAGTTAAAAAAGAGCTGTGTTGTGAAGTCTTCACGTACCTAAAAGTCTCACAGAATGCACCCAGTACATTGTTATCAGTTTTTCTGTTTTATATCAATTAATTACATTATACACAAAAGAGGTGTGGAAAAGAGGTGAAGAAGCATGTACAGGCAGGATGGAACGGCTGGAGGAAAGTGTCAGGTGTGATGTGTGATAGAAGAGTTTCAGCTAAAATGAAAAGAAAGGTGTACAAAACTGTGGTGAGACCAGCGATGTTGTTTGGTCTAGAGACAGTGTCACTGAGGAAAAGACAGGAGGCAGAGCTGGAGGTAGCAGAGATGAAGATGCTGAGGTTCTCTCTGGGAGTGACCAGGAAGGATAGGATCAGGAATGAGTACATCAGAGGGACAGCACATGTTAGAGGTTTTGGGGATAAAGTCAGAGAGACCAGACTGAGATGGTTTGGACATGTTGAGAGGAGAGATAGTGAATATATTGGCAGAAGGATGCTGAGTTTTGAACTACCAGGCAGGAGGCCTAGAGGAAGACCAAAGAGGAGGTTTATGGATGTAGTGAAAGAGGACATGAAGGTAGTTGGTGTGAGAGAAGAGGATGCAAAGGACAGGGTTAGATGGAGGCAATTGATTCGCTGTGGCGACCCCTTAAGGGAAAAGCCAAAAGGAAAAGAAGAAAGAAGAATTACATTATACACAATCACAACATCTTTAAAACTTTGGGCACTTAACTATTTCACTGCAGTTGATGGACCGTATATGGATCTGTTTATGTTGAGTCAGCAAAAATAGGCCCTGAGGATGCACAATTGAAACAAAGCTGATTTTAACCTACATGGACAAATGAGTTTGCAGACAGCACAACAGTTATGGAAAAGTGAAAAGTGAGCACCTTGAATGATCATTGTGGTACTGAACCAATCAGACATGGATTAGTGCAGGTGTTGGTGTCACCATAATGAGACATGTAAAACTGAAATCCATTTAAAACTTACAAAAGCACATATGCAGAGGCTGACAAGATGCAGACACATGCAGATGCAGACATGCAGAAAAGGACAAACAAACAACAAATGGCCTCAATTTATGTAATGTTGTTAAAGATACTAAAGAGACCAAAGTGTAATATTGGATCATAAGGAGCAAAATAACTCAATGTCTTTATCATCCTCAGCTCTGTCATGAAAAATTTCTGTGTTCTCAAGCCCTGGGTCGTGTAAATAGGATGATAGTACTTATCCTAAAAGAAATGGCTGCCAACGAATGTCTTCCATGCCAGCCAGAGAAACATCATCCTGTATATGAGAAAATGCAATCCTGTTTGACTTTCCACCACCCAACACGATCAGGTCACATCACATCAGCAAATCAGACCTGTACACCATTTGAATCTAGGCATCCTATCCTATTCATTATGAAACTGTGAATGCAAAAGCTATGAACAATGATTGAGGGATCAGCATGACATGAAAATATCAGTGGTTTGTGGCATTAATGGTGGTCAAGAGGAAGCACTTTTTTCTGTTGCTCGTCACAGTAAATAAATTATCAGATAAAACAGGAGACTTTGTGTGCCACGCTCCACTATTGATGTGTGAAACATTATCTTTTTGTCGCCAATTAGTTCACACTCTTTACAGACAGTCTGTAACTGCCCTCTGTTGGTGCATTCACTCTGTTCTCTGCGTTGAGATTTATTGCTTGGGAACTCTTCATTAAAGTTTTTTTTGATATAAAAAAAAAATTAAAAAGCAATTGAGAATATAAGTGAAATTATTGGTAGGCTGAATGTACTGATGAAATTTAAATTGAGTCACTCACAGACAGAATATTTGGGAAAGACTATAAGGCATTGATGTATCTAACTGGGTGACAAATTAGGCAAATTTACTCCACATTTTTATTTTTCATTTTAAAGTTAAATCAATACAATCTTCTATATGAACAGGAATCGGACAGATAATTGAGTTTTGAAACCGTAACATTAAGGAAAAAATATTTTCCTGTCTTGTTTCCTACAGTCTTTGTTTTAGGGGACTTATGCACAAATCTGTAATGAAGCTGGGGCTGCACAACAACCTGGACTCTGGTGGTTGTTTTTAGTAAAGCAGCAGCTGCAGTGGATCAGCTGTTACCAGAGTGTATGTCTTAGGGCAGGGGTGTCAAACTCATTTTCACCAAGGGCCACATCAGCATAACGGCTGCCCTCAAAGGGCTAGATGTAACTAATCAATGTAACTATATGTAATGTACTGCTGAATTTTAAATAACTCTGAATTTATTACTCATTCAAGGTACAAACATTACACCTGCACAGATAAAGGTTTGTTTTTCTGTTGTAACATAAAATCATTTTAATTTGTCAGGTAATGAAAAAAAACCCACAGAACTCCATCAATCAAGGATTAAACTATCCAATGAATTAAGAAAAATAACATCAAACACAAGTTAGGACAATAATTTGTTCAAATGTTTCAAAGTTAAAATGGGCTGAATTACTGCATTGTGGGAAATGTAGTTTTGGTCAAAGCACATTTTTGGCCAATTTATTTTTAGACACTCTGACCTTTTATGCTCTCGGGGGCCACAGGAAATGATGTGGCGGGCCACAGTTGGCCCCCGGGCCTCGAGTTTGACACGTGTCATAGTAGGTCAACCGTTACAGTAGGGACAGCACCTCCTCCTGGGAGGAGATATGAGCTTAGAGTCACACACAAACACACACACACACACATACAGTATGTGGGAATAACAGAATGTTAAATAGTGTTAAATAGCACAGGCAGGGCAGCACGGTGGCGCAGAGGTAACGCTGTCGCCTCACAGCCAGGAGGTCTTGGGTTCAAATCCCACAGAGGGCCTCTCTGTGAGGAGTTTGCATGTTCTCCACATGTCTGGTGGTTCTAAAAACATGCACGTAGTTGAGTTAAAGTGATCATAGGTATGAAGGGGGGTGAGAGGACACACTCTGGGGGTCATTGCAGTGGGGAACTGGTTCTTAACCTAGTTACAGAAACATTTTTGGTCGTGTTTCCTCCACCTGTTAACCCCATAAATACCAGTTCCAAACCAAATCAAAGGTTTAGCTCAGAGAGATGAGAGAAGGAACTGGGATCTGAGGTTATGGGTTCAAATCCCAGCTTCTGCCTTTAGATTTTCCCCAGAGTGTTGTAAATAATAAATACAACATCCAACCAATTCCTGTGTGTGGAGTCAAGTAGCTCAGTCTGAGCAGGTGTGCAGACATTATAGGTTCAAATCCCACCCCTCCCATCATTTTTCAGGCTGTTTCCTGAATGATGAAGACAAATACCCACGGAGAAAAGGTTTGAGCGTGAAGGAATTGGTAGCGTGGTGGGATAGCCCATAACAATGAGCACTCGGTTTCGCATTCAAGTGCCAACCCAGCGCTGCAGGTTCCGGGTCAAAACTGTCTCTCAGTAATTGGCCCGGGAGGGGGCCGTGTCCCCTCATTGGCATCCGGAAGTATAGAAAGAGAGGGTTATGGAGCCCCAAACCAGAACTGGCTGATACTTCACTGCTGTAATGAGCAACAATTTTAATTTTTGAAGGAAGAACCTGTCGCCAGGCGAAGAATGTTTAGATGTGTTCAGGTTTGTAGGTAGTAACAGCAAAAAAGGTAGGGTCAAGTTTTTGGGAAGAAGAACCTGTAATGTGATAAATTGAAAAAACACTGTTGAACCAGAAGTTGCTGATATTTTACTATCATGAACGTGAAGTAACGTCTACTAGTAGGCTGAATGAACAGGATCCAGACATTGTTTATGAAATAGATAATAACCAGAGAACTCTTTTTGGGATCTTCAGAGAAAAAGGCCTTGGACATTAACTTCCTGTTGGACTGACCGACCCTTCTATCGGGTCCAGGAGGCTCGTAGACTCTGCAGCTCTCATTAACTTCCCTGTGAAAACCACAAAGCAAATAAGTTGAGAAAGCCAATTAAGTTATACAGGGGGGCTTTTTCTGGTACTGTTCAAGGGGTCGTGCCAAAAATGGAGGCGGGCCGCATCCGGCCCTCGGGCCTTAGTTTGGGGACCACTGCTCTACATGATCTACCAGTTCCAGAATGGATCGCTGTTACAACCCAGTTTGTTAAAAAGAGTAGTAACAAGAAGAAACCAATGTAAAAGGGTTAACGTAAAAATATTTTATACACCTAAGTTTATTTTAAATCCCTGGACAGGGTAAAGGTTTTCAAAATTAACAAAAGGGCCAAAGGATGCTGCTCACACAAAGGAATATAACCAAAAGTTGGTTAAACTTTTATAACAAATTTGGTTAAAACATCGCATCTTGAAGGAGCAAACGAGGCAGACTGTCCGTGAGGAAACAGACACCACATCTGAACAGCTGAAGACAATTTGAGGGCTCCCGCTCTGATTGAGGATCTAGGATTGGAGCACTCCAAGGAGAACTTGCTGCACCAATCAGGAGCCGGGGATGGAACAGGTGGAGTGGGAGGAGCCAGGACTGAAGGGTGGTGAAGCATTGAGAGGAGGGAACCAAACATAAATACACACACGCCCATGCAAACCCATAACAATCACACAGCAGATGTGTTGTTAGTTTCTGTGAGTCTGCAGTACTGTTGCAACACAAATGTCTAAATCCAGAATGGTTCATGTTCTCTCAGTAGCAGTATTGTTAATGATGGGAGGCCACTGTGTTTATTGCAACACATAATAATGTTTAACACAAATCTAGCTGCAGGCTTCGGGGGCTCTGCAGTTTGAACACCAAAGACGTGGATGTCGGCTCCGATGCAGGCTCCAGACAGACCCCGCTCCAGTTCGATCAGTTCAACAAAAAACACCCCCAAACCGTCACAACACTTGTCACGAGGTAACCAAACCCTACTGTCACATTTAAGTGACCCTAAGGCAGGGGTGTCAATGTCAAACACATGGAGGGCCAAAAAAACAAATTTGCTACAAGCCGAGGGCCGGACTGGTTCAATGTTTATTAAAACATATTGAAATGAACATAGCTTATTGAACACGGTGTATATTATTTAATGATTAAATGAATAAAGCAGTATTTTGTTATGGCTCTGTCAGTAACTTCAAGGAGAAACATTAATATCAAGATAAACGCATAAATAAAACCATGCTGTATAAACTAAAAATGCATTATGCTGCTCTATGATCCTACCAATCACTGCTTTCAAATAGTAAAATAAAAAAGTAAAAGAAATACATATGAATCAAATCAGTTGTGTTCTTTCTCATGGCTCTTATCTGCATTCATTCATTCATTCATCTTCTGCTGTTGCTTCATCTGCTGTAGCGGGTCACGGGGAGCCTAGCTCAGCTGGCATAGGGTGTGAGGCGGGGGATACTCTGGGCACAACGCCAGTGCACCGCAGAGCCACACACAAAGACGGACAACCATGCACACACACACTCTTACAGGCAATTTGGGACCGGCCAATCAACCAGAAGCGCATGCTTCTGGAGGTGGTAGGAAGCCGCAGAGCACAGAGGGAACCCCCTCAGACATGGGGAGAGCATGCGAACTCTGCACAGAGCTGAACTTGATCCCAGACCCACTGTGTTGTGAGGCGACAGCGCTACCTACTGCGCTATCGTGCCACCTGGCTCTTATCTGCAATTTTCCCTAAATCCATTCAACTGAAATAAATATAGATACAAAAATCTCCGGCACACAGACAAAACAATACAGTACTTTCTTCAAGGAGACATCACATTCAAACAAGTTCATCAATGTCCGGCGTCAGGGTCTGGGGTCATTCAGGGGTCTGGGGTCATTCAGGGTCAGGCTCTGAGCTGAGGAAACCCTCAGGATGGAGTGAAGGTGTTTTTTTCAGCTTCATCAGAGAGAACAGATGTTCACACACACTAATGTGTCTGTGAAGCTGCTCTGCTGGGGCATTGTGTCGGGGATGAAACGGTTAAACTCAGCAGAAGACACGCAGGTTTACCTTTGACCTCTCTGAACATGAACTCTGACTCCCGCCTGGCTTGAAACCCCCTGCTCTCAGCGTCCATCTTCCTTTTATCCATTTCTGAGGAGGGGAGTAACTAAACGTAGCCTCCGCTCTGATTGCTGATAAACAATGAAACCAAAACCCTCTTGCTGCGCTGCAGGGACATCCGCTACCATTGCATTGAGGGGAATGTAGTTTTGGTACGTGCAAAACACCAGCGGGCGGATGCGCCTTTGGGGCCGGTTCTAATAGTAGCGTCCATAAATAATTCATCACGGGCCAGATCTGTCCCGCGGGCCTTGACTTTGACATGTATGTCATAGGGGATCTGAATGTTAATCAGAGTGTACTTTGAATACAGAAAGCACGTTAATTCAGAATACATATATAACATATATCAATGCATGAATTAATTCATATATATATGGATAGCACAATTCTCCTCTTTTCCTTTCGGCTTGTCCCTTCAGGGGTCGCCACAGTGAATTGATTGCCTTCATCTAACCCTGTGCACATACTGTATATACAGTGCGCCCTCTCTGCTTGCGGTTAATGCCTTCCAGGAAGCAGACGCGATTAATGCATTCCGCAATAGAGTGACAAACTATTTATCTTATTATTTACAGTAATTTAAACGTTTATGACCCTCCCCATACTAATATTGAACCACCTTCTATCTGCATTACATTTTCACACACTCTTATCGACTGTTTAAAGAACTTTTGTGTCTCATGTAAGTCAGACTGATGATACACACACACACACACACACACACACACATATGTAGAATATTTGGAGTTGCAAATATACATAATATATATATATATTATATATTACACTCAACAAAAATATAAACACATTTTTCAAGAGATGGACTTAAAGATCTATAATTCATTCCAGATACACAATATTACCATTTCTCTCAAACATTGTTCACAAATCTGTCTAAATGTGTGATCTTGAGCACTTCTGCTTTGCTGAGATAATCCATCCCACCTCACAGGTGTGCCACATCAAGATGCTGATCTGACATCATGATTAGTGCACAGGTGTACCTTAGACTGCCCACAATAAAAGGCCACTCTGAAATGTGCAGTTTTGTCTCACAGCAAAATGCCACAAGCATTGAGGGAGCGTGCAATTGGCATGCTGACAGCAAGAATGTCAACCAGATCTGTTGCTCGTGCATTGAATGTTCATTTCTCCACCATAAGCCGTCTCCAAAGGTGTTTCAGAGAATATGGCAGTACATCCAACCAGCCTCACAACTGCAGACCACGTGTAACCACACCAGCCCAGGACCTCCATATCCAGCAGGTTCACCTCCAAGATCGTCTGAGACCAGCCGCTCAGACAGCTGCTGACACAATTGGTTTGCATAACCAAACAATTTCTGCACAAACTGTCAGAAACCGTCTCAGGGAAACTCAACTGCATGCTCGTCGTCCTCATCGGGGTGTTAACCTGACTCCAGATTGTCGCCGTAACAGACTTGAGTGGGCAAATGCTCACATTCGATGGAGAGGTGTTCTCTTCATGGATGAATCTCGGTTTACATTGTTCAGGGCAGATGGCAGACAGCGTGTGTGGCATCGTGTGGGTGAGCGCTTTGCTGATGTCAATGTTGTGGATCGAGTGGCCCATGGTGGTCGTGGGGTTATGGTATGGGCAGGCATCTGTTATGAAGAACACAGGTGCATTTTATTGATGGCATTTTGAATGCACAGAGATACCGTGATGAGATCCTGAGGCCCATTGTTGTGCCATACATCCATGGACATCACCTCATGTTTCGGCAAGGTAATGCACGGCCCCATGTTGAAGGATCTGTACACAATTGGAAGCTGAAAATGTCCCAGTTCTTGCATGGTCAGCATACTCACCGGACATGTCGCCCATTGAGCATGTTTGGGATGTGCTTGACCGGCGTGTACCAGTTACCACTAATATCCAGCAACTTTGCACAGCCGTTGAAGAGGAGTGGACCAACATTCCACAGGCCACAATTGACAATCTGATAAACTCTATGCGAAGAAGATGTGTTGCACTGCATGAGGAAAATGGTGGTCACACCAGATACTGACTGGTTCTGAGTCCCCAGACCCCCAATAAAGCAAAAAAAAAAAAATCTGCGCATTTCAGAGTGGCCTTTTATTGTGGGCAGTCTAAGGTACACCTGTGCACTAATCATGATGTCAGATCAGCATCTTGATGTGGCACACCTGTGAGGTGGGATGGATTATCTCAGCAAAGCAGAAGTGCTTACTATCACACATTTAGACAGATTTGTGAACAATGTTTGAGAGAAATGGTAATATTGTGTATCTGGAATGAATTATAGATCTTTAAGTCCATCTCTTGAAAAATGGGAGCAAAAACAAGTGTTGCATTCTCTCTCTATATATATATACTGTATATATGTGTATATATATATATATATATATATATATATATATATATAGAGAGAGAGAGAGAGAGAGAGAGAGAGAGAGAGAGAGAGAGGGAGACCCTGTCCTCTTGATGGTTTCTTCACTGGACAAAACAACATTACTATTTATTGAATTTAGTGCTAGCAAGGCTAAATTAAGACAAAGTCAGATGAGGCTAAGCAAATCTTTCTGCCGACTGTTGCCTCCATCTAACCCCACATTTACAGACCATATGACTCGTGTGTATGTGAGAGATGAGAGGGTTATCAATCTGCTTTGTATTTGAAAGTAATTAGAATTCTTCATTTCTCTTTAAAGCCCTCCAGGAGGACGTAGTGTGGTGGTGTTTGGGGTGACAGGTTAATTGAGGAATAATACCCTTCAGAATGATGGATTTTGGTGACTTGAGATGTCAGAATCCATTATGGGAAATTTAAATTTGCAATTAAAGTGGGAGGTTGGGTGTAGAATTCTTTCATTTTAATCTCCCCTCCTTGCTTCCTTCCCTGTTATTATTAATGTTCTGCATTAAATTGCCAGTTTCTTGTTCTCTGATTTGGCACTTGCCCCCATCCTACACCTTTTCGAACCAAAATAAGGCTTGATTAACGAACATATAAGTAAAATAGGAATGCCAAAGGAATTGAAGTAAATTAAAATAAGAACCACATGTTTCTGCAAAAACAACAAAAGAAACAAACAAAAACACCTAAAGATTCCACATAAAGTACACGGCCCTACATTTAGGATTACTGTTTCATTTATTATTATCATTTATTATTTTTATTTCCCCAAGTGAAAACATTCTGAAATGTGATGTTTAATCTTGGGTAAGTAATGTTTGGCTTGGGGCCTCTCAGTCCATCTCCATGTGAATCATTTCACTGGGAAAACTGGGAAAAACTGTAACATGATGCAGATAAGGAGTTGACTATCATATTTTTGCATAACTTTGCCTGTTTACGTAGCTCACTGACAAGGAATTTTTAACATTAACACTTGTGTCAATACATTTCTTGTGTCAGACATTTACCACCTGCCACAGAATAAATAGTGTGCACATGTCCTGTTGTGTATCTAATTCCTTTCCAATGTCCAGATCTCATTGTTGGCTATATATATTCCAGATGTTATTCATCCAGCATAAAATTACTTTACACCATGCTAACAAATCAGAATTTGTTAACAGAATCAGTACTATGGATTAAGAATGTCCACTTGCAGTTACCAGGCATAGTCTACGAAAACTATTTTTCTATATTTGGACCACACTAGATGAAATAAAAAATCCCAAGAAATAGTGGTGACAAAATATGAAAAATGATGCACAATTCAGATATGAGGAATGTAAACGTGAGGGCTTATGTCATTTAAACAATTAGACAAAAGAAGGCCATATATGTTGAGCAAGAATTAATGAATACAACAAAAATATGTACTCCACCATTGGCTGAATGGGAAATAATGGCTTCATGTAAATAATCATTTATATTATGCAACTCCAAATATTACCTAAAATTAATAATAAATATAATTTACAGATGCAGTCCCCCTACACACTAGGCATTAAAAACACTAGCATTAATGCTTAAAAAAATGAAAAATACATGGACTGTTGCAAATATTTGGAATCCGTTGACAAAATTGAGACGTTGAGTGAATAAATTCAGCATCTGTGTTTCCCTATTGAGGACAATCTGTCCCAGCCACACATTAATGCCACTATCAGCTACTATATCACCAGTCAAAGTGACAAATGGCAGACAAGCGCCTCTCAAATATTCAGGGAGGGTGGAGCAGTGTAGGGGTGGTAATGGGTGATCTTGTTTTTCTCCATTTGGCAGGAGGTGTTGGTGTAAAATGTGGGCAGAAGAGATGGTGAGTGTGACAAGACAGCTTTTGGAGTCAATGTTTGCATACAGACACAACATGCATCTACAAGTTTTAGAGTGGAGAACGAATGATTGTCTTACTGTTCTTTCTCTGCACCCCCCTCAAACACACACACGCACACACAGGCACACACACCATCTCATCTCCACCATCATTCGGACAGCTGGAAACAGAATTCATCCGATTCGTTCTGCTGCTTTTCTCTCTCCCAACTGCTCTATTCCCCCCACCATTCCACAGTCCCCCCTCACTGTCGTAATAGGATCTGCAGGAATCATTCAAAGGCTAGATATAATTTACTGCTTGCCGTGCACAATACCCCCTCCCACTCTCACCCCCTTTCTCAATCGCACAAGGTGCCCTGCGGATGAACTAATCATACTTGAAATATTATTTCTGCTTCTTATTCCTCTATTTTATGAACAGCTCCTTTTTATGGTGCAATGGATTTAACCCCTGCATGGTCACACTAACATCAGTCTGTGTAGGAGGAAATATGATGGGTGGGTGTTGTGAGCAGAGAAAGACGTAAAAAAAATGCTTTCATTTTTATTGTCATGTTTTGTTTTTTGTTCATATTTACCCCAAACCTTGATTTCCCAGGTGATGACTAAAGGACGCACACATAACACACGTACACACACATACAAATGCACACACACTCACATAAGAGGGCACACACAGACACATACACACATGCAGGCATGCAACCACACACAGTTGTGCATGGACACACACTCAAATACACACACTCACACACAGACACACACACACAGACACACACACACACACACACGCGCACAGACACACACACACACACGCACACACACACACACACACACACACACACACACACACACACACACACACACACACACACACACACACACACACACACAAATCTATTCCACAGGCTCTATGACTCATTTACACATAGCTTTCTGTTCTCTTATACAATACACACATTTTGGAAAAGAAACTCCTCTTCATTCAGAATATACAGAGATATTGCAGTAAACGCTGTCAAACATCAGCTAATATTAGGATGTGTGCTGTGCTGCTGTGTAAAGCAAGAAAGGAAAATATTTAAACTTCTATATGCTTTCTTCTGCAAACTACATACAAGAACATATTTGTTGCTTCTCTATGAAAAATGTCACAGAATGACAATTCAAGAATTGATCTTAGCAGTTTTCACTCGAGTCATGTATTGCTATGATATGGTTGAACACTCGACAGACACAGATCATGGACCAGAAACATTTGGTATACATTGGAAAACTCCAAATTTTTATGAAACTCTATTGATTTGGCACTTGGTTGATTCGTCTCTTGGGTGACGAGAAATCCAGATTAGAATTTATGACCTCTAAACCCATTGTGCCCTGACATGAAAAAATGGGCAAGTTTATACAAGAAACTTAAAACACCCTAAAACCCTTCGCTACCTTTGCATTTTGCACAAAAACAGCGGGACTAAAAAAAAAAAAATGACAATGATGCCAAAGAAAATACACAAATAATCTAAACATTTTCCTTTCCTTTCAGATTTGGGGAAAACTCAGTTGAATGTTTACCTACACAAAGGTCAAACAATGCCTTTCAATTAAATCAAACCCTAATCCAGAGTTTAGTACAACCCAACAGATGAAAACGTTGTACATGTGACAAAAATGGTGAAAAAGCCTCACAATCTCACCGTGTCAGAAGAGCAATTAATGGATGTGTCCCTTAGATGGATCCACTCCAAAATGTTCTGTCATACGCTACAACCTCTCTAAAATAATTTAAAGTTAGCACTTCATATGTAACAGACAAAGGTGGAGAAGAAAAACACATCTTGCAATGTTGATAAAATGAAAAATCTGATTTGGCCCTTTATCCAAATTGACACCAATTGTTTTATCAGGTCAAACAACAATAAACACAGACAGAAAAATATAATTCTTGAAGGATATAACAATAAATAGTCATTAGCCGAGATGTTGCTTTTATTAATAATTGTGTGTTAATAACAGATGTGCATGTGTGAAGAGACAGAAGCTGTACAGAAATACAACTAGAACATTTGTGCTCCAGACCATAGACTCCTGGAAAAGCTATGGAGGTAAACATTGATATGCACAGATCATAATGAATAGGTAAAACAAATATGCTATGCACACCTTTAGTGAAATTTCATAAAAAATTTTCCCATCATTTTATAAGTTGAACAGACCACACCTTGGTGTAAGTATAAGTATGTTAAAGTATATAAGTAAGTTAAAAAAACAAAAACAAAGTGTAACCCCAAATGCCCCATTTAGGCATAAAAAGTGTAAGTGAAGGGAGAGATAGAAAGGCAAAGAGAGAAAGGTGGACAGAAAGCAGCTATCAGCTGTTCACTTGTACTTAGGGACCACGTTTACTTTCCATTGATTTCCAATGCTTTAGTCAATTTCCTGTCACTTTTCATTGCGAGTACATGTGATCTCAGTTAAGCTGCTTGCAGGAAGAAGAAAAAAGAGATAGTAGAAAATGGATATTTGAGATTCTATAAGGCAACTGCCTCAGCTTGTGCTTCTCTTCTTCAAATTCTGATATTACTGTTGGCAGGTGTATATCAAGACAAACAGGTGTTTAGAAAAAAGACATTTTCCAGTAGTTTTATAGAAAAAACAGTGGAAAAAATGCTCACAGTGGGAAAAAAATGCAGTTTAAGATGAAAGTAATGAAAAACTTCTTTTACCAGAACTCATTTATCTTAATACTGGCCAGTCAACAGACAGCTCACTAACGGATATAGTGCAGTCATTCCCACATAATTCTAAATAGACTTTAAATTTGACATAATATGTTCCTACTTTTACTTTCAGTCCTGTGTAGAAAAGATTGATCCATGCTCATTTAGTTTTTCCTCAACTCTGCACATTTGACTGGTTTCCTGCAAAGTTTAATTAATTGGGGTTTTTTTTGTTTTTTTCTTAGACTGAGCTTTTTTGTCTACCCTTACAAAACATTGCCAACGCGATATTCAGTGTGAAGGAGCACAGCTCCAAACAAAGGGCATTTTCACTCCCTGCACATCTGCTTATGAAGAAGACAGGCCTTAACACCTGGCAGTAATAAAAGACCAACATTGAGAGAGAAAATAAGGTAGAATTATTGTTCTGTGTGAGGAAGACATTATGTTCAGAGAAGAGACAGTGAGGCATGCAGCTACACTTTCACCTCAACAAGACAAAAAGTAGCATTAAAACTGAAATGTGGAGAGGAAAAAGATCTGAAAGCGAAGCACACTTTCATGCTCACACGAGTGCAGGACACTATCTTAAAGAGAAATAAAATATGTTGCAGTAAAGATTCTTCCCTACCATTGCTTGGTTATGTCAGTATCTTACCACACCTTAAAATGATGGAGGAGAAGAGAATCAATCTAACCCAATTTCATAAGACTCATTTTTTTGTGTTGTGTGTGTGTGTGTGTGTGTGTGTGTGTGTGTGTGTGTGTGTGTGTGTGTGTGTGTGTGTGTGTGTGTTTGTTTGTGCGCATATGTCAGCTTTCTTTTCCTCCAACCCAATGAAACTGTAATTTTATCATAGTTTGACAGAAAAATGAGAAATATAGGCCGCCATCTGATTTTCCATCAAAAACATTCAAATTAACTTCCATGAAATTATTTACTATAAACACCTTGCTAGAAAGGTGAACATTTTTTTTTAGCATTTGATGGCAACACCAAATGAATCCAAACACTAGAAAATTAATATGTAATTATTTTAGAGCCACATCCTGGGACAGGACAAACAAGTGGGAGGAATGCCTCAGACAGGCAATTATTCTGTGACATCCAGACACCTTTTTCCATTTGCAGGCCAACATCAAAGTACTGGCGCATGAGAAACATACAAAGACAACAGCGAATGTGCCTCTCTGCAGGTATATAACCTAACAATCCCCTATAAGGAGTATTTTGACCCATATAAGCGCAATCTAAATAATCCACACAAAACGTCATTCAAACTGTGGAAAGGGAGTAGCAGTCAGAACACAGTCTCTCTTTCTCATCATTCTCCCCCATGTTGACTGAAATGACATCAGATGCCAGTGCTTGTTTGTGCTCTAATGACAAGTAAGAGGGGACTGCTGTCTCCATGGCAACAGCCAAGGCTCAATACATCATACCTCGTTACAGTAGTCAAGTGGCAACGTTTGGTCAAAAATTAATATATCAAGGGAGGGTGAGAGGGAAGGAGTGCTTTGTGGGAAGATTGCCCAGCATTTGTTATTTGAGTTTGATATCTGTATCATTTAAATGGGGACCTTATTAATTTCAGGCCACATCAGTAGGCTACAATTTCCAATGGATGCTTGGTGACCTTGGCTTGACATGTTGATTTCATATCTGTATGAGGAAAATCATGAGAAAGATTGAAAAGAGGACCAGAGGATATGGTGTGAGTGTGTGTTTGTGTGACTATAGATTAGGGCTAGGACTCAGTATGCTATGGATTACTTGCATTTTATTCAGCAGACTAGGAACAGTAGTACAAGGAGGCTCAAAGCAGACTCCTGCCACTATGATCGTAATGATCACGGAGAATCATTTTTTATTTAACCAGGTAGGTCAGTTGAGAACTGTTTCTCATTTATGATGACCTGAGATTCAAGATGGGTGGTGTCTTGCCCAAAGACGGAGAAAGACTAGGATGGAACGGGATTCAAACCACCAACTTTGAAATTATTGGATGACCCACTCTACCATCTTTTTCATGTCAGAATAATTAGGAATTCATTGGCTTGCCCTCAATAGGACCCTATTAGATTTAATTATGCGATAATCTTGGGAAGACAATAGCAGATGATGATAAGAGAGTCATTCCTATTTGTGTGTAATCAATGTTTAACATTTTTTACTCAACAAGCTTTTGTGACAAAGACTTTAATGAGTACTTATCTACACTTCAGTCCTTCTTCAATATTTTCTGTTCTCTCTTCAATTGAAATTTGCAGACCTCATGCAAAAATACAAAGGATCTCATGGAATCTTTGAAATGTGTTCTCAAAGTGATCTTGTAAAGGGTTAAATTGTTGATTCTAAATGGAATGAGGGATTCTTCAAGCTGCCTGCTAATTAGACTGTAATTACAGCTGAGCTTTGCAAGCCTGTCTGTTCCAATTAGAAACCCTTTTGTGGGTATTCTGCCTGACCTTTCTTTTAAAACTTCTCTGCTTCAAATTAATGACAGATACAAGAGGTGATTGTTCTGGATGGTCAAATTATCATGTTTATCAATACCACAGTTGTAGAAAAGTACACATTATCCATGCAAACTATTGATTTTCAACCCGCATTCTCATTTTAGGAACACAAATCGCAATAAATTTTTTTGTGGTAGAAAGAAAAAAAAAAGGCTGCAGAGCGCTAGCCACTTGGCACACTTCCAATTCACAAACATAACATACACATATTCACTATGTATATTTACATGCACATTATGCATTATATACAAAAGCATTTTAAACACATTTGTAAACATTATATACAAAAGCATTTAAAATGATGTGAGGGATTGTGGACCAGCGTGCTTTCAGCAGTAGTAGTGTGCCCTCCTTCTCACTGAGAGGAGCTCTCAGACTGACTGAGGAGTGTCTCCAGCATCTACAGCACACCTGGTCTCCATTATCTCTCCATTTCACAGGCTTGCACCCCACCTCCCGCCCCCCAATAAGGCAGCCTGGGAATGGGCCTGACTCTTTCATCTTTCCATCATTATAGCAGCAAGCCCAGGGTCAGGGCCCACTCTGACAGTCATTCCAACAGCAATACGTGACAACTGATTTTGGTTAAAGTTTAAAAAACACTATACCATAGTCAGTGAAACATTAATAAGCGCAAGTCTCAAAGCAATTATTGTATTTAGACTTGTTTTTCAGAGTTGACATTCACCCCAAAGCTATGTGAAATATTATGCTGCACCTCAAAGCAGCTTCCTCAACAGCATCACCTTCCCCTCACTCATGCCTTAAAACCAAACCTTTCTAAGCTGTCTCACTGGAACATGCATTGACAGTTCTGTGTTCTCCTGACACACAAGAAAACAGTATGATTTTTTTTTTTTTTTTAACAATATGAAAGTAGTGTTTACAAGTGTGTGGTGATATCATGCTGAGTGTTAGGTTTATGCTGTTAGTTTACCACTCTTAAATCTCGTCCACAGAGAGACAACTGAAGACAGATCAAGGAGAAGCCAAATTCTTTCCCTTCAGATTTTTTAACTGTTAAAACGGGCTTTCACAGAGCCCCACCATACAATCTGCGAAACATATTTACAGGGTAAAAGGACACACCACCTGACATGCACTACCCATTATCATTTTGCATATGAGAACAAAATGAGGTGTGATAATTGATCTCTCATGTACTTCAGCTCATGCTCTCACGGCACTATCAGTGCGGCTTTGTTTAAGGGTGAAAGCCCTCTCAGGCAGAACTCACCCAAAGCCTTGCTAATGCATCATCACTTTGAGGTTACAGAAATGACACCATGAGAAGCACTTTGAAGGATCCCTTATTTTTAAAGGGGGGCAGTCCAAGCACTGAGAAGGACATTCTCAGCACATATTCTCTTCATTACAAGTGAGGGAGCAGAGCCGATCATTCAATTACTGACTGCCATCGTGGGCTAATATTCCTGCCTGTCAGGGCCCATTCTGACTCAGTTTTGGTCAGAGTCCTTCTGATGGACCTCATTTCCTGCTAAACAGAACCAGAAGGTACTGCAAAAATGACGACACCTGATCCTGTGTTCGAGAGACGGGAAATGCTTCGGCATGGCCCAGAGCATACGAGACACCCTCCTCACCTTCTCCAACATGAATCCCATGTGGGTGGAAAGACGGCAAGGTGGAATTTAAGCAGAGTTTTATAGGCCGTTCACTAAACCAGCACAGGTGGGGCTAAATCCAATGTGCATAAGGTGGAGTATTTATGTATAGATCGGTCAACCCCTTATGCATCTGGAAAATTTAGGCCATATTTCAAAAGTTTGCCCTTTTAATTTTTTTTTAATTTCCATTCAATTTATCTTTAATCCTCACTCACCCATCCATCTGACAGATTAGATTGAATTAGTTTGACCTTTTCCTTGAGGCTGAAGTGTAATTTGCCTTTGACATTGATAGGAGAGGAAGACAATGTAGCAAAGTAAAAAGGTATGTGTGGGGGTGGAGGGGCAGAATATGCTATGTGATATGAAAAAAAAAATACATTGCTCATAGGCAAGGCGGCGGAATGCTCTTCTTCATGGTCATCTATGTCCACCTGGAGGGGGCTAATGATAGTCAGTGGCAATAATAGCAGATCTTATACAAAGCAGGTCAGCTTTGTTTCTCCATTGGATTAGTTAACAAGTATTACCTGCTTTCTTATGGTGACATATACCAATTTATTATCTCTTTGATGCAGTAGAGAAGGGTTTGCAGACATATTTTGAGTTAAGATTTCCTAGTAAGTCCTTGTTTCAAACTCCACATACCTTTGTGATTTCTGATCAAAACATTTTGAGCAGTAAATGTTAGAAGAGGGCACTGTGACAAGAGTAACCCCCACCTCTCACCGAGTACGGAAAGAGGATGCTCTGACTATAATGGTGTGGAAATGGTTTTTCCTTCCAGTTTCTGTTCCTCATGTTCTGTCTATGTGGTGCCAAGTGGATGACTTATACAAACCTTCAGTCAGTTGGCCATCGGAAAGATATGGGATAGCATAGCATATCTGATTTTTTTCTAATTTTACCTGGTAAAGTCAATATTAAAGAACTCTGAAAAATCCAATAAGCTATTATTCCAACAAAACAAGAAATTAGCATAGTAACTCACCCAACTTGGGACAGAGTTGGGTGGGTGTGCATAGTAAATCACCCAACTCAGGACAGAGTGCACAAACAACTTGTAATATTTTATCCAACAGAGTTGTGCTTGTGATCATAACACAGAACATTCCATGATGTCAGGGGCTATTAAGGATATGTAAAACACTGCTTGGTCTAAAGAGACAAATCACTTTTAGAAGCTGTTGTATCCATTCTTCACTGAAAAACTGGAATTAATCATTTGTATCAATAATCAAGATTTAACACATGGGAACAAAGATTCACAGAGTGTGCCTTGTACCTGAACGTCAGGACGGAATGGGCTTGGGAGCTTACATTGCCCAGGGTCTATAGTAGACGCAGGAACTAACCCAATTTCACAGTATGTGACATGGCCTGGTCTGCTGCAGCATCTAAGTGTGAGTGCCATCTGGTCCAGGCCTCTGAAGGAAATGGTCCTACTTTTCACACTGATCAGATTAGGGTGATTTTAATTCATTCGGGATGTACTCGTGCGTGTTAATTGGCTCAACATGGCCAATAAATCTTAGCTGTCGTTTGACACGGAAGGCCTCATCCTTAAACCCTCTTCAGAAATTTGGTGCTCCTCAGATTTTGAGTTTGTCATATTCTTAAAAAGAGGTCTTAATGTTCAGACATTTTACTAAATGTGTTTAAGGTATTCTATATGACATTAACCAGTCAAATGATTACATTGAATAGTATTTTAAGACTTTAAATACTCAAGAAGATGACACGGTTGTATTATTACAAGCTTCAGTATCTATGTTTTTGATTGTTAGTTATGCTTAGCCAACTTTAAGGGGGAAATACAGTTTAACATAAATAAGGCTAAGACATTCAAATCAATCTGAAAGATAACTCCATATATTACTTAAAAGGTTCTAATCCATTCTAATGTTCACAAAACAGAAGATTTAAAGCACATTTAATATCTCCATTTATAGTGCAAATTTATGGCACTTACAAATGTTGCTGATTAGTGTCAGTGCCTGTCAGTTACTTCACTTTAGTGTCTGCAGAAAATTATATTCTGCTCCACAGGCAGAGCTGGACAAGCTCTGTTTTAGTTGGGAACGGTCCAAACTTTAAGGCGCCCTGAAATACATAGTCTAGTGTGAATGCTGTATCAGTTTCCCAGAGAGAACAGTGGTACAGCATTTAGAAAAGGGACAGAGATTCGGGTTTTGAATTGAAATCGACGTACAAATGAAGCCCCTCTTTAGAGAGTGTAAAGGACAAAAGCAAAATAAGTTTGTTCAATACTTACCTCTTTAAACCAGTTTAAGTATAGCATTCCTCTCTATTTGTTAGACTGGTAAGTTGTGTCTACATTACACAAAGCAATGCGTTGCAATGATGTGACTGGAAATATGTTAGACAGTATTATGTTGTGGAACCTCGGGCTTATGCTACAGTATTACCCATCAGCAACCTACAAAATGATGGCATGAGTTTATTCTTCAGCACACTTTGGAGCTTGAGGAACTGACAACACAATTACTTCTGCTGCAGATTCCTAATCCTGTTACTTAGTGCTACTGATTGTACCTTAAAAATGATAGAACAAAACTGCCATGGTTTGATATATGTTTCTATTCCTAAACAAGAATTACTAGAATATAATTATATGCAATTACGTAAATAAAAAATCCTAAAGATTTTCTGAAATGCTATGTTTTTTTATAATGCGTGTGAATAGATTATACAATATGAAATAAAATGAAAAATAATGAAACTAAATGAAGTGCAAACAGGGGACAGTGAATGATCTGCCAAGAAGCAGTATGTTAATTGCATGTGGTCAAATCACACAACACTAAAAGAGGAGTTCCAACAACTGCAATTTCTGCTCATACTTTTTTTAATGTATCACAATGAGCAAGAAACATACTTGATGAAATATTTTCAAAGGAGTATATTCAATTACCATCTACAATCAACTTAACTAGGACAACAAGGTTTTGTGACAAAAATTTCTTTAAAAGTCTGAAGTTCCATGTGGTTGTATGTCTGTTAGAGATCCAAGTCATTTGGTACAGTTTGGAAATCTTCATCATATAATTACAGTAACAAAAAAGCTAACAAGACTACAGTATAGAAAAGACATCAAGAACAACATTTTTGGTTTAACTTGCTCTTTTTTGTACATTGCAAGGCTGTTTTTTCTACCCTCAGATGGGCTGCCTGGAGCCACAGAGCCATGCTTATGAGGCTCGAAGGAGGAGTAATTCAAGGAAACCAAAACAAAAACTAAAAGCATAAAAAAACATTGTGGCACCAGAAGTCACAAAAGGAACAGAGAGCTCCAAATAACAGTTCATCTTTGAAGTTGGAGCAAATGGTTGTTTGGTTGTTAGTTTGGTTGTTAATTTTGGTTAATACGCTTATTTAGTGTAACTGCCTCTTTTTAAAAAAATGGCAGCTTCCAAAGCCCTTCTCTCTGTTATTCATTTATCTATTGAGATTATGTAATCAACAGAGAGAGGGGTGAGTTGCCATTTCACTGGAGAGCTTTACTTGTCAACCAGAGACAAGCACAAGGAAATGAAACGGTTAGCAACATGATCTGGGAGAAATGAAGCAAGCATCTCTGTCCATCCTGTCCTGAAATTTGGAAAATGTCCATCAAAGAGCAGAAGCAGAGGCAGAGCTGGAGGGGGAAAAAAAGAGACAAAGGAGAAAGAGGCAGCTGGAGCCACTTAAGTTCAGTTTCATCTAAGGATTTTCCTCTCTGTGTCACACATGTCCATTGGTTCCAGAGTCCATTCCTATTACAGAGTTGTCAGTAATCAAATAAGGAGGTGGTTTTAAAGCTGTTTTGAGCCTGTCTTTGGCTCCCATGACCAGTTTTGGTGTGCCCGCAGCCTCTCATATCCTCCTAAAGAAATCTCCAAAACTTCCCACAGTCCTTTTATCTTTTCATTCCTTCTTCATCTTAAAAAAAAAACAAAAAAAAAAGTTGATGTCTTGTTTTAAATATATCTATATCTGTGTACAGGATCATGTTTGTTTTCACAGTGGGCAAAAATGACCTCTACAGCAAAACCTTGTCTTTATCACTCTTTGTAAGCGTCCGTTAATATCAAGTATCCCAATGTCTGTGGATGACATTATCCACAATAGTAATTTGTGCCACAATAAAATATACAATTATCTGGGGCACAACTTGTAATTTTTTTTTTTTTTAATTTTTGTTTCAACTACATAAAGCTTTGGCCACATTCATTCATTTATTCAAACAAAATAAAAACTGCTCAGTGCTTCGATTTCATCATATTCTTTTCTAATCATTATTTTTAAATTTTAATTATCAGTTACTCATAATCCAGTTTGTGGTTCATTTTGTTTTGGTGTGTAACACAAAAAAGAAAAGAAAAAAATGAATTGACATACACACACACACGCATATAAACTCACAAACAATTGATGTTGGCTGAAAACTCAATCTTGTCTTCCACAAAAGAGCCCAAAAGATTACACTTTGGAATTAAGAGCTCAAAGAGTATCAATGAGACAATGAATCATCACACCATAAAGTGGCCAGGTCATTTTTGTTTTCATTACAGCAATTCAAATTAAAGCTAGTGTTAATTTATGATAAAAAGTAATATACAGAAACAAAAATAAAATACAAATACTTATCAGAAAATAATAATACATTGCCCGAGTATTAAAGTAAAGGAAACATATTTGAGAAAAACTGTACAACTTAAGAATTTAGCAAAATAATAAAGTACATAAGAGTGTTTCAGAGAACTGGACTTTTGAGAAATAACAAGCTTGTAGACCAAATCAGAAGCACTTTACAAACACTTCCAAGATTGTGCCATGAAGTTATTTGGGGGAATATGTTGACTATACAATAGTGGCCAAAAATAAGTTATTCTGGTTTGAAAACTAAAAGTTTTAGTTCATTCGATCACAAGTGAGTGGGTGGGGTTACCTATGCACATCCATTTCCATTGCAATAAAATTAAGTGGATGACTTCTTTGGGAATGAGAGCATCCTAGCTTGCTGAAGGGACATCTTCAAAAACTCCTACTTTTCCAGAAATAATGCTTTGGAATGAAGATGTCCCCTAAAACCTGCAATCTATTCATGGAAGTGGTTACCTGCAGACACAAGGGGCAAGTCATTGATGGATATCACAGGAAAGGGGCAACACCACCTCAGCGAAACAAAACAGCCATCATTTCCCTCTGAGACTAGTTGTATGTTGAATGGCATAATGTTACTAACCCTAGGAGACGCATCAGTACCAGATGTATTATCTACATTTTTTGGTAACAACTATTACTTGCTTAACAAGTGAGCAACAACCTTGACTGGATGGAGGGATTTTCAGTAATTTTCCATGCCAGCATAAAATGACATATGGAGGTCACTTTTTGTTCAGTAACCAATGATGCAAAAATTTACACAACAGTTTACAGTCACTTGAAAATGAAAATAAAATGAAATATGATCAGTCCTTGCTTAAGAAAAATCCATTGTGATATTTGGAATGCACTGTTCTTTACAAACGTTATAGATCATTGGCTTTAAACATTGGTCTGTTCAGAAAGAAAATCGGCAAAATGTCCTTTGGAACATATATTCACAGTCTTCAAAGTTCCGTTTTTGCAACAAGAAAAAAAAGATGTTGCAGAGGCAAGAAATTGGTTTATTGTTGTTTTAGTTAAAGCTTTGCCAAAAGCAAAATGAGCATGCATCTAGGAACTCTTTTCTTTCTTTCAAAATTCTACATTAGCAGCAAACGTATGTCCTTGAAGACCAGACCTTATACATTATCTTAAAAAAATGGACATTTGAATGTGACAAAAAGAACAAAAGACAAAACAAAGTTTAATAACTTCTATCTTACAAACTGCAATGGCTCTGTAACGGTGCTACTCCACAATGCAAGGACAAGGGCCCTTTTTGGTTTTTGGTATTTACGTAAAAAAGCCACCTGTTTGCTTGCAAAGAAGCAAAAAACGGCAACTCTGATGCGTACTCTTTATCTTTTAAAACTTTGTTTTCTTTCCTCTAAAAACAGCAACAAATTCTCAAGTATAAAGAAGCCTCTTTTCTCATATTTATGCACCAATGGTGAAAGTGTTTAGTCTTTGGATTTTCTTTTTATCTTAAAGCGTGAGAATTATTATTAGTAATCTTTTTTTCATTTTCATTTATGACAACAAAAATGTCAAAATGAAATAAAGACTGTAGCCACACTACATGAAGACTAAAAGACCTTTCTGTAGTGACTATCTACAGACACAGGAGAGCAGAGAAAAATAAGTGCGAAGAGAGGAACAAGATGAGTGAGAAATAGAAGTCAGACAGTGATAAGTGCACAAAGGTAAAACAAAATTAAATAGAATAAAACTTTCAATATTTCACCAAGGTTCTTTTCTGTTTTGGATAGCGCAATGCCAACCAAACCATAAATTTAAATAATTCTAAAAGAGCATCCTGCCTTGTCGGGAGGGGCATTTGGGTGAATCTTTCCCAAGGAGTTAAGAATAAGACAGAAATAAGGTTGAGATAAATTATCTGTCCATAATCTAGTCTATCGGAATGACCAAGACAACATCAAATGAAGCGTCTTAAAGTTGGACAATACAAAAGCTAAATGTACACAAAGTTTTTTCCAACCTACCATACTGTTTAAATTCATTTCCAATGCAACAATCTACTTAACACCAAAAATGTTCATATCTATCATAAATACAGAAGGTTGTTTTTTTTTTTAATCTCTAATACTCTTTATCATCCATAATTATGTCTGCAATGCAATCCTTGTCAGGTTAAAATGGGATTGTGACACCCCCCCAAAAAAAGAAAAAAAAACAGAAATAAAAAAGACGGGATTCTTGTGTAAAATCAGCAAATCATTTACCCTTTCTAAATTACCAGAAACAATGCCTTATTAAAATTTCAATTATGAACTTATTCAAATTAAAAAATTTCAATTATTAAATCATGTTTGAAAAATAAAATCTCTTGGTGGAATTAAAAGGGTTTCAAACTTGGATTTCTGTAACAGAAAAAAACATCTGTGAGCTATTGACCTGAGAATAAAATAGACATTACATTATTCTTTTACTTTTGCAAACCATTGGTATCTGAATGCTTAAATAGCATGAAAACTGAAAGACTATTCTCCCATACAGTACATACTGGCTTTATATGACTGTGCTATTAAGTAGAAATTATTACAAACAAAGAGTTTGTTGACGAAATTTTCTTCAAAAGGGTTCTTGGGCCATTTGTGAACATTGAGACAGTCCATTCCCATAAAGTACAGCATTCTTCTGCCATTGACCAAAACATAATCGCAGCAATTGTCTCTTTTCTCATATATTAGTATGCATTTTTGAGTTGATTTAAACAAAGTTAAAAAAAAAAAGGCAAAAACAAAAGAAGGAAAAAAACTAAACTAAAACCAGCATGTTGATATGGGAAAACAATCCACTAACATTTAAATTTTTGGTTACAAGCTTTGGAATTGCAGTTAGTCTTTACACATCTTTTTTTTTTTGAAAATGGTTTGTATACTTTAATGTATTTTTAACATTGCTGCTTTTTATTTGTTTTTCTCCTTTTTTTTTTTTTTTTGCAGTTTTAGTGTTTTTTAAACATTGTCCATCACTGAAAGCTCTTTTACAATCTGATGGAGTCTGTTCCTACACTAGCAAGATTACTACTACAACTACTACTGTCTTTGACAAAGCCAGGCTGCTGTGACTCCTCTGTCGTCCTGCCCAGCCTGTCTGCTGACTTCTGACTGCTGTCAGAGTCAGATTCATCAGTAAAGACGTCTGTTGGTATCGAGGTCTGAACTCCTGAGGTGCTCAATGAACTTGAGGTAACCGTTGAGGGTGAGGACATTGTAGGAAAAGATGAGGAAGAAGAGGGGGGATTGGCATTGGGCTTCCCAGATAAAGCTCTGGAGAAAGGGGCCTGGGGCCATGGTTTGCCGGCAGCTGTGGTGTTGTGTGGGGTAGTAGAAGAGGAGCACAGGGAAGAGGAGACAGCAGAAGATGGCATGGTGGCTGATGTTGTTGGCGGGGGAGGAGGGCTGCTGATGGGATGAGTGGCAGACTGCGAGGTAGATGTGGTGTTAGGACTGGGGAAGCAGGCTGAAGAGTGAGGTAATAAACTAGTAGCGTGCTCTTTGGCATTTCTGGCTGATCGCTTGATTGTTCTGTGTTTGTGCAATGCCGATTCCAGGTGATGACTGAGTGCTTTCTCCCCATCCAACGTAGTGTCACAAGCCAGGCAGTCATAGAGACTTCCAGCTCCCGCACCTACACCACTGGGGACACGCAGCAACATCTCTTGCAGGTTTGCCACAGACTGACCAAAAAAACAGTTAGATTTAAGGTGGGTAATAGCCGCTTCTTCCTTGGTGAAAACTGCTTGACACTTGCGGCATGCCAGTTTATACTGCACCTTAGGGATGATATACTGGTCTTGATGGGGGTCCACAGCTTTGCCATCCATCTCGTTCTGCTCAGAGGGTACTTTATTATGAGAGGAGGAGGAGGAGGAGGAGGAAGAGGAGGAGGAGGAAATAGGGGGTTCACCACGAGGGTTGCCCTTTTGCTCTTCTGTTTTCACTGGATCTTTGGCAGATTCTTTGCGATCCCCCAAAGTTTGTGGGGGAACTGGAGTTTGGCTCGCCTTAGGTTGCTGGATCTGTTGAAGCTGCCGCTGCTGCTGTTGTAGCGCCTCCTGCAAGCTCTGCTGATATTGCTGGTAATGCTGTAGCAAGGACCCTGGAGACAGGCCCATCAGGGCTTGGGACAATGCTGGGTTGTAAGGGAAAAGGCTTTCCATACCATACATTGGTTGCAGGTAGCCACCTTGGAGAGCCCCAGGGATCTGTGGGGTGTAATATGGTGAAAAACCGGGCATGAAATAGGGCAAGAACTGGTTCGTGAGGAGAGCCGTGGGATCTGATGCCAAAGCAGCTTGTAGGGCCTGAAGTTGTGCAGGGTCTACCACATATTCCATGCCAGGTATCGGCATAGAGGTGGCAGGTACAGCTGTATCTTGTTTTTCTTTCTTAGCACTGGCAGCAGAAGTGGAAGGGGCAAGGGTATTTCCAGTTGATGATGGAGTTGGTGGCTTATCTGCCTTGTCCTTGCGTTTGTCCTTCTCTCTCACCCTCTCAGCATCATTTTCTTTTGGGGGTTCAGCCCGGGAGCTGGACTGTGTAGTTGATGAAGTGGAGGTGGATGTAGAGATGTTGCTTGAGTGAGGAGCAGATGTATTTGTCTGGGCTGGGCTCGATGCAGCAACAGACGATGAGGAGGGAGGCTTGTTAGGTAATCCGGATGTAGGGAGGCTAGGTGAGGGAACACTGGCACCAGGCATGTTCAGGAGGTTTGAAGGTTTTGGAGGAGTTAAAGCTGGAAATATTTGGAAAACAGACATGAATAAAGAATTAATAAGTATTCTGATACTTTTATACACCTGATTTGCAGTTATTTGTAAAACGTCCACTTCACAACTTCAAAAAAATACTACAACAAAATATATATATATCACTTGACACTATGACCTGTACACAAGAAAAGATAAATGAAAAACTTTATGTAAATGAATGAGTGAGTAATTTTTAGGCAGTGAAGGCAGATCCTGTACTTACTAACATAAAATTAAAAACAGCAAATTGCAGTATCGTACATTCTTTGGAATGTGTGCTCATAAAAATCATGCAAAGTGCACATCTGAAAAGGTAATTGATCAGAAGAGAAATCCTTTTAGAATGAAATATGTTCACCTGCTTTACTATTGCTATAACTAAGTTTCACATGGATGTAAAGTATGTGGTTACTATAGTTAAATCATTTGAAACATCAGTTAAAGAATGTCAAACAATGATGTACCTGAATTTGATGAGTTAAAGCTGGAAAGAGACGGGCTGCCAACCCCTGGCAAAAGGACAGGTGGGATGCCCTGCAGATTTGGATAGGCTGACTGGAGATTCAGAGCCTGCATTGCAGGGTTATCAAACATCCCCTGCTGTTGCAAAGCCTGCTGCTGTGCTAGTCCTAATACTTCATTGGCTTTCTTAATGCGATCCATCTCTTGCTGGGCCATAAGTTGGCGGACAGTGGCTGGGTCAAAGTATTCTTTTTCCTTGTCAATCTGACTGCCAATGGTATCCTTGACTTTAGAGATGTGTTGCTGGGAAAATATATGATCCCGAACAGAGAGGCGCGCACTATACTTAACACCACACAAAGTGCATTCAGTCTTCGGCCCCTCATAGGATGTTTGATTTATTCCGAAGTGCTTTGCCATGTTAAGCTTCGCCTTTTTCTCCTTGGCACGAGCATTTTGAAACCATACCTGAACCACTCTCTTTGGAAGTCCAATATCATTGCCAAGTACCTCACATTCCAACATTGTAGGAGTCCTGTAATCATTAAAACAAGATTTCAATACTTTCAGTTGGAGGTTAGTCATTTGAGTTCGGAAGCGCTTTTGGCCAGGTCGATCGCCACTGTCAATACTCCTGTTACCCGAAGCTCCAGGACTTGGTGAGCAAGGGTCAGCAAGGCTTGATGTCTCACTGTGGTCAATAATATGTTCATTTTCATAGTCCTTAGCATAATAGCTTGTTGCAGGGCTTACCAGCCCTGATGACATCTGGTCATCGTTTTCAAGGATGGGCACTGAGCTTCCAGACTTAGACAGGTAATCACCGCTGTTTTGGCTGTGCTTTGCATCAGCACTGTCATTATCAGCATTGGCCTCATCACCTGTGGTTGTGTCTGTAATGGCAGTATTTACAGAAGAACAATCGTCATTATCTAATTTATTGTGATCAAAGTTGAGGTTGACTGAAGACATGCTTGTCATAGCGCTCTCAAAATCTTCAATGCCCTCAACCTTAATTGACGAAGGGCTCAACAGAGCCCTGGGAGACAAATCCATAGTTTTATTCACTGGTGACATTGAAAAGCTTTGTCCATCACTATTTGATGGGGCCATTTGTGAGTAACTTGATGTTTCCAAAGCATCAATTTTTATTTGCATACTATCTTGTTCAGGTAACATACCAGTGAGGGTTAAATTATACCCAGCACGTTTAGCTTCATGCCAGTGACGAGAGCGAATGTGTGCCTCAAGGGCAGTTTTTGCTTTAAATAGAGCGCGACAAAAAGGGCACCTACGATGAGCTTGAGCAGGCCCTACTGCTCTAAACTGACCTTTTCTCTCTCGAGCTCTAGTATTTTGGAACCAGACTTGCACTACTCTCTTTTTTAATCCCACCTCGTGAGCAATGTGGTCAAGCATTTTTCGTGTAGGATTTGAATCCAATAAATACTTCTGATAAAGGATTTCTAGTTGTTCAGGAGTGATGGTGGTCCTGAGTCGCTTATCTCTCTGAGGCTCTTCACTGTTTGTGCTGTCATTTTCTCCTGGGCTTGTTCCAGCTTTTTCTTCTAACTTCCTCTTCAGGGAGTTCATAGTGGACGTAGGGGTGGAAGGAGAGGTGGCAGAGCTGCTCGGTATCTGTGGCATTGCCCCAGAGAGAAGTTGACTTGCCAAGAGGGGATTGCTGGGATCAAACAGCATAAATGACATGTCAATTGGACGATCAAGGAACTGAGGGTGAATGAATTGATTTTGGACAGAGAGGAAGTGTAATTGCTGGTGTTCCTGCCAATGCTCAAAGGAGGGGAAGCCAATCTTACACTGCTCACACTGGTATGGGATCATCTGTTGGGCCAGTTGTTGTGTGGCAGTCGTCAGGTGTGTATTAAGGCTCATATGAGAGCTTTGTGATGAGGACTGATTTGTCTGAGAGACTGAGGGACCACACTGCTGCTGTTGTTGAGGGAAAGAAGGAGATGAATGCTTGGTTGGCTTGGTAATAGTTTGAATCTTCTCTTCTGTTTGATTTCTATGGTGTTGTGCCTCAGATTGATGCACAATTTCCTGTTTAATAGAGGTCTGGTTTTCTCGTGGATCAGCGGATGTGTCTGTTAGCTGCTTGGGCTTCTCATCATAGAGGTTTGAAGAGGATGCTGGCGATGCCTCCTCTTTCTCAGTAGTTGGAAGATGTGAGAATGCTGAAGTTGATGGTGGAAGTGGGCAGAGACTTGAGGAAGAGGGCATTGGTGTGTGACAAGAAGACCCAGATGGAGTATAACAATCATTTGAAAGATCCAGAGAATCTTCATTTTGGCTGTCATACTGTCCTTCCTCATCTTCATCTTTGTAACACAGCTTCTTTTGGTGTTTAATTAAATCAAATATTCGCTGGAAAACCAGGCTGCATTTCTTGCACTGGTAGTTTAAATTTGAGGTGCGAATATAGCGGTCATTAGAAAATTCACGTCTTTCACCATCTTTTGCTCCATCGCCCTGGTTTTCATAATTCTTCCTTGCCTTCTGGCGGGCATTTTGGAACCACACAACAATTACACGTGTGGAGAGGCTCAAAAGGTTAGAGAGTTGTTCAAATTCATCATCTTTAGGATAAGCATTGGCATCAAAAAAGTCTTGCAGCACTCTAAGCTGGTAGTCAGTAAACCTAGTCCTGGACGATCTCTTACTTCCATAGTATTCTTGTTTCACAGGTTCAGGAGAAGGAGGTTTAGAGTCAACTTTTGTTTCTTCTAACGTTGTTGTTGGCGGATTATTAAAGTTGTAAGGCGAATCTTTGTTGCGCTGCCGCTCTTTAAAAAGGGTGTTCCTGAACCAGTGTTTTATGACTTTTTGTGGCAGACCTGACTTGTCTGCCATCTCTTTAATCTGCTCCTCATTTGGGGAATTGTTGATATCAAAGTACTGTCGTAGAACCCTAAGCTGGTCATCTGTGATGCGTGTTCGTGGCCTCTTGTTCTGTTGTTGCTGTAGCATGGCTGGTGTAAGCTGTTGCTGATACAGCTGGGCCAAATCTGAGGCCAGGCTTGGCTCAACAGACGGTAACTGGGGAGGCAACTGTGTGGGCAATGACTGGAGAGACATGGGCTGCATCATTAGTGGTGAGAAGAGGGGCAAATCCATTGGCATAGGAATTTGGGCCATTGGAACTTGTGGCTGTGGGGTAGCTACAGTTGGAGGTGTAAGTGAGGCAGCAGACACAGGAATATTTGGCGTGGAAGCTCTTTGGGGTGGAGGAGGTGGTGGTGGAGGTGGAGGAGGTGGTGGTGGAGGGGCTGGAGCAGATTCTGGTGTAGGGGGTCTTAGTGGATAAAGTTTATCGTAATTTTCTCTGTATTCTTTGGCGAATCTCTCAAGTGATCGAAATGGAAAGAAAGCCTGGTGGATATGTTCCTGGTGGCTTTTTAGAATGAGTATGTTTGAAAATAACTTGCCACAAGCTTCACATTCCAGTTTCTCCAATCCCTCAATGGGGTCCACCACTCTTGTTATCCCACCTGGACCATTTGATCCTGTAGGTCCAGCTGTCTTTTTCTGAACTTTTTGTTTATTTTCATTGTACTGAATTACTAACTCAAACCCAAAGTTTTCCAGCAGGGCTTTAGTTGCATTTCCTCGAGCATCTGACGCAATCCTTGGTGGAAGCAAGCCAGGATCATGGTTTATGTTTACTGAAATATGCTGAATGTCCTTTTTTTCTTTTGATTTGGTGTCTGGGGAATCCTTAATGTATTCCTCACCTTTTTCATTTGTGTCCTTTTCTCTTTGCAGTTCTCTGTCTTTCTCATTTTGAGAGGAAGAATTTCTCAGCTTTTTTTCAGCGTGCTGGAGGAGAGATGCACTCTGCTGCAGCAAAGCCATCTGACCTTGAGTTTGTGAGTGAGACTGTTGATGCTGCTGATGCTGCTGCTGCTGTTGATGTTGCTGCTGAAGATGGTGATGCATCAGTTGCTGCTGCAAGCAACTCTGCTGCGATGAGTTTTTTAAATCTTCCAGTAGTGAGGAGGTAGAGGATCCTGCTAGACCAAGTGTGTTGTTAATGTTGATATCTGGGTTCAGCTGAAATTCTGCTCCAGGGATATAGAAAGGGAATAGCAACTGCTGCTGTTGTAAGGGGAGCAGCGCATCAGTTGTCATTGGGAAGTGCTGTAGTAGTGCTGGGTTGAACAGCTGTGATTGTAGAAGGGCAGCCTGCTGCTGGAGCTCTTGTTGAAGATGGGCTTGAGCTTGGGCTTGAGCCTGGGCCAATTGCTGTTGTTGCTGAAGCTGTTGTTGTTGTCCCCTTGAAGACAGCATGTCTGCAAATTTAGACTTTTTTACTTCATGGTTCTCAGATGGTGAAGTGTGGCAGCTGATTGAAGAACTTCCCAGACTTTCAACACACTGATTCTGGCTCATATGGTTTCCTCCGAGAATACCCTGAGCTGCCTGAGACCCAGGAGAACTGTGGTTAGTAGAGCTAGGGGCCGAGTTGCTGGCTGGGCTTGGACCAGATGTCGAAGTACTGATCGTTGCATTCCCACTACCTGAACTAGTAGCACTTGAAGAACCGGTGATCCCTCCTGCTGCTTCAAGTTTGGCTGCCCTAGCTTTGGTCTGATGTAGGACAGACCGCATGTGGATCTCCAGAGTAGAACTCTGGCTATATGCCACATTACAAGTGCTGCACTTGAATGGCTTATTGTCAGGGCTGCTGGTGGGCTCAGGCTGACCAGTAGTGGACTCCTGAAGAGCCCTCTTCACCTTGTGCAGGTGGGAGACAGAGTTATAGTGAACCAGAAGAATGTTCTTCTGTGTAAAAGACTCTTTGCATACAGTGCACTTAAAAGGACGAGATGGATCCAAGAACTTTTCCATAGTAAAGTTGGGGCCCTTTCTGAAAGGCAAAGCACGCTTGGGTTCAGATCCAGAATCTTCCTGCAGTGACCCAGAGTCACTGTCTGTTGGGCTTTGTTTTTCTTCTGGGTCACTTTCATCTCCTTCTTTGTCATCTTCTCCAAGACTTCCAGGCTCCTCACCAAGTGATGGGTCACCCATTACCATAATGTCACCATTCATCAATAAGCCTCCATAAAGCTGCTGGATATCAGCTTCACTCAACTCCAGGTGACTGGTTTCTAAATGCTTTTTCAAGGCCTGCAGTGTTCTGAAGCTTCTCTGGCAGAGACAGCACATGGTGGCCGCCCGGATCACATGGTATTGCGAGTGGAGCTGTAATTTCTCTACAGTTTTGAAAGCCAGGCTGCATTGGTTACAGCGGTACTTGTAGACATGTCTATCTGAAACAGGCAACTGGTGCCTTTTGTTGTGAACTTCATTGAAGTGCATTTGGAGGGAGTTGGATGACTTAAACACTTGATTACAGCCTTTCTTCCAGCACAGAAATCCAGTGGCATCTTCCCTCTCTGACTGTTGATCTTCTAGTGGTGACTTGTGAGATTCAGGTATTTCAGTAGGGAGTGATAAACCCTTCTCATGATCAGCATCAGAAGCATCTATAAATAAGTAATTCAAAATAAGAGGTACATTTAATTTCATCACAGAAAAAAGGGTGAAAAATAAAAAATTCATCATGTTCAGTGCCTAGAAAAAACAATGGAAAAGCAGTGATGGACTTTTTGTGAATAAGACCTCTAAACCCATGAGCCAGTGAACCACAATTCATTGAACTGTTTACCATAAATGTGCTGAAATAAGGCTAAAATAACTGATAATGTTTACTTTCAGTTTTTGTAATAGCAACTGCTGACTTGATGTACAATGATGTATGCACATGGTTATAAAGTGGTAAAATGTAATCTAATCTCTTATATTGTACACTAAACAATGGTTGTCCATTGCAATGCTTACATGTTTTGTATAGCCCATTAATGTCAGTTTAAGTTTTAGAAAAATAATCAGGATTGATATGTAAAACAAAGTGACAATCCACATTGAATTCCAAATGATTCAATAGGTTAGAATACTAACCAGCTTGTTTCTTTGTCTCTTCAGAGTTAGAGTTGGCTGTAGCATGATGGGTGCTCTGCGACTCTCTTTCCGAACAAGGTGCAGGTATAAACATGCTTGCTGGCAACACTTCACTTGCTGTTACCTGGAAATACAAAGAATAATTAAATTTTCATTGGAATAATCTCAATTATGTGTAAGGAATTGAATAAAAATCATAGACATAAATTGAGCAAGACATTTATAATGTAAACTGCAACTATTATGTACTTACATAGCATTAAAAATCTTTAAATAAACATAATTAACATCACTCAATGCAATAAGTACATGTAAATGTACATACACACATTTCACACTTTTGGCACGTCAGTTTCAGTTTTGCTCTTTTGGACTGGCAAATGAAAACAAATCTAACTATAATGAAGGAATGGTTATTAAATTACATCCAGACATGATGCTTTTAAACTTAATTTTAATATTATCTGTGCAACTGAAAAGGTTGAGTCATTAAAAATAACAAGCATTATAGCATTTCAAAACAATCATTGCCATCAAAAGGAAATACATTTTAAATAATTTTTCATTCCTTTTCTAATTGGAACATTTCATGGATGAATAAGTATTGAGTGATAAAGTACAGAGAGGAGTCAAAGTTCTCTTTGCTCTTTAAAGGTTGGTGTCAATCATGCGTAAATGACAACAGCCTGTTTAGTCCTTTCTACTATGAATTTCTTCCTATTTCTACATCTGACAGCCTCCTTTTAAATACAAAAGATTGCATCAGTCACCCATTAACAGTCTCCTCCTAAACAATATCTATTGCAGTAAAGTTGCTGAAATTAAGGTTCTGTCTTTTCCACCTTATTTCTGTCATGTTCCGCTTTACATGACCACACCATTACCCTGCTGTTTTTTTGTCACTCACCTGTCCAGTCTACATCATAAATGATATTCAATATTATAAAACACTAATAAGAACTAATAATACATAATAGTAAAAATAAAGATGTCAAGATACTTTTTGTATATAAAGCAGATTAACAGTATCAATTTCATATCAAAAATGATTAATTTTGACCAATATTTCATGCTAAATTTATTCAAATAAATCCCCAATGGAACTTGAATTGAAAAGTAATCAAGCATGTGGTTTCTAAATGTGCCTCTATTAGGCACAGCAAGATCATAATGCACTGTAACATAGCTTCTAGTCTATAAGCCACGTCCAAATATAGCACAATCATCCTTCAGCAACAAGAGTTTCTAGGCTTGACACGTTCCTTAACTAAGCAAGGAACAATGTTGTTATGTAATTACAAACGTTGCGCAAAAATATTTGATCTTTATTTTAATTACTGCCAGTTTCTGGTCAATGATTTCATGAGGTGAAGAGTGGAAAGAGCAGAGTAACCCAAGGTCATTTTAATTTGGACTACTTAATTGGAAGTTCAAAATGGCTATCATCCAGCTAGACTAAGAATTGATGGTAAAAATCATTTTCCCTTTCTTCCAGAGGATAAGAAAGAAAGAGAGAGAGCGAAAGAGAGAGAGAGAGAGAGAGAGAGAGAGAGAGAGAGCGAGAGAGAGAGAGAGAGAGAGAGAAGAATAAATACAGGAAAGGAGTGTAAAGAAAAAAGAAGTGGCTGAAGAGATGAAAGGTGGGAGATTGAATGCACCATTATAGATGCTTGGCAAGAAATAAAAGTCACCTATCTCAGAATTAATTAGGCTCCTGTCTTTAGACATATGAAAAGGATAATGTATCTTTCCATTTACATTCAGTAGTTATAAAAAGGTGCTAGCTTTAACGTGCATTATGTTACGTATTATAATACTCTGTTCTATCAGTTTTCTTGTAGTGAATTAGTACATAATTATACTCTCTGAAAAATATTATTTTGCTGTTGACCATATAACACAGCGGGTCCGGGTTGGAGTCCCGCTCTGTGCGGAGTTTGCATGCTCTCCCCGTGTCTGCGTGAGTTCTCTCTGGGTTCTCCGGCTTCCTCCAACCTCCAAAAGCATGCGCTTCAGGTTAATTGGCCGATCCCAAAATTGCCCGTAGGAGTGAGTGTGTGTGCTTGTGGTTGTATGTCTTTGTGTGTGGCTCCACGGTGCACTGGCTTTGTGCCTGGAGTGTCCCCCGCCTCACACCCTATGCCAGCTGAGATAGGCGCAAGCTCCCCGTGACCCGCTACAGCGGATTCAGTGGCAGAAAATGAATGGATGAATGTTGACCGTAATAATGTACTTGTCATTTACATTCAGGAGATGAAAATGGAATGGAAGCAGACAGATCAATGTTCTATCAATGTCAATCGAGCCATTTAATGTCACTGGATGAAATAAAAGATAAGATATACTCAGTTATTTACAGGAAAACCAGGCGAATAAAATGCCTTCCTTCCTTTATGAGCATTTAATAAAGCAAAGCAAACATTCGCTATGAGAAAAAGGCTAAACCAGCGCCCTGATGATGACACAAATTCAACTTCAACTCAAAGCTTATACGATTCAAACTGATGTCTCCAGTAATGGATGTGAAACAAATTGTAATAGGTGTAAACAACGATATTTGTTTGAATAAAACCACAGATAAGTGTAAATGAGGTACTTAAGAATACTATTTACAATAAGGCTGGATGACCAGAATAAAGAACATGTATTTGGTATGCCAAGAAAATCCTTACCAATGTAACAAAACACAGGTCAGTTTCATGTTACCTTGAAAAATGCATGTTTTTAAAGAAGGAGTTTGAAAAACATTGCTGGCTGGTAAATAGAAAAACTAAAAATGGTCATAAAACACAGGACTTACTGTGGCAATAAGCTTATCAACACAGTCTGGAGCCACACTGTGGAGGTGTGTGAGGTGGAACTGCAGGTGGACCTTGTTGTTGAGCATGTCCTGGCACAACGGGCATCGTAACATGGGCTGGACTGAATGCTGCGTCATCACGTGCATTCTGAGACGATTCAGATCTGTGTTGGTGAACTTGCAGTAGGGGCACTGGTACATCTGGGATTGGGTAGAGAGAGAGAGGGAGGGGGATCCACAGAGGGTTAATAGGGTGAAATGGGTGCGGTGAACAGACTGGGTCTTCTTGATGTGTAGCTGTAGATCAGGCAGAGGATTGGGGCCCCTTTCCCTCTAGCAGGCAAATCCCTCTGATCATAGACAACAGTGTAATACCGAGCAGCACTGAGTCTTGGCACCCACTTCAAAGTGCTTGCATCTGTCAAATACTATATTGATTTTCCACCTTATACACAATTAGCTGTGTAACTGCAGCAGAAAGGTTAAAATAATTTTCAGTAGATTTGAAAAAGATGCCTGCATGCTGGGAAAAGTGTTCGTGATATAACTACCTAAAAATTATCTGAGGTATATTTTAAAATTTCTTCTTTTAATTGATGTGTACATTTCAAGCGTATAATGAGGGCATCACGACTGAGATTGAGATAACCGTTAGCATGAGTCCCCTAATTAATTTCTATGAACATCTAAAGACACCAGAGTGGTTTAAAATGTGTGCTTGTAACCCCCACCTGCTCTGTAGCACTCTTCTCAGCTGTCCTAGGACGCTTTGAGGAGAGTGGACTCTCGGAGATCTCTGACCTTGAAGATGGCCTTTTGGAGGGGTTTGGGGAATCAGATTGGTGCCGCTCCACCTGTCCGGACACTGCCGAACATTTCACACAGACAAACACAAACACAGATGGGAAGAGAGGGAAGACATGTCAAGACTTAAGGATACAAGGGACTGGGAGTGGGTTCGTTAATAACATTGCAAAAATAGTGTAAAGACAGTTTCTTAAATGTGATGTAAATGTGAATCAAATAACTATTAGGCATAGAAAGTGTTCCCCAAGTGAAAAAATACCATAAAAGTCTTCCTTATTTCATGCTGGTCCAAGGAAACACCCAGCCAGCATGCTTTGATTGGCTTTCGTGTTCGACGTTGGCTTGTCAGGATATCATACCGCACCACATACAGGTAATGAAAATATTAATTTGCCACAGGGTGCAACGCTAAGTTTCACAAAACCCATTTTCAAGTCCACATGAATGTCTTAACTTGAGAAAAAGCAAACAAACACAGTGAGAAAGGTAAAGAGATGCACACTAACCTGACACTTGAAACACTACTTGGATTTGGAAATAAGATTATTTATGTTTCATGTATGTGTGATGCTCTTTTTCAGTTAATCTACTGTTTTCTGTGTTTAAGACATATTCATTTTTAAATGATGTGATCTTGATACCATCAAATACTTCTATATACTTTTGTCCCTGTTATTACATGAGGAATCCACAAGTAGAAGCAGAAGGATATGATAAACTTTATATATTTTTTTATCTCAGCAGGCAGCGACAGTATAAATTTTGAAAATGTGATTGTGGTATCTGTAAGGGACCCTGATACATTTTTGTAATCAAGCATTTTAACCCTGCTTGGAAAAATGCTTAGTTCTTTACTTCCATAAGCGGGGGAATACCAACAGAATTTTCTGTTTCACCGGCATTTCTGTAACCAGTTAAGCCTTCTCCAGTGTGTTGTAGTTCTGTGTAAGTGGACTGTGACAAAGAGAAAATGGGGAAAGTAAGATTAGAAATCCTCTGTTCACCCTCCGGAGCAAATATAGGATCCATTCAACAACAAGCTTTGAGTTAACTCAGAGATTTTCAAGACATAAAAAGATGACACAAGACTGAACAATGGCACAGACTGATGATTATTCATAGTCAGGCTTATTTACAGGACACATGCTTTGGTGTTCGGTCAGTGTAAAAGAAAAAAAAGTCAACCATTGTCTGGTGGCTTCCAATCCATTAGATTTCCATTATAGCTAAATATGAATACTCTATAGTTACCCCAAGTTATTAAATAGCTCATCAACTGAATAGTCCTCAGCTCCTTCTTTCAATGCATCAATGTAAACAAAATACTATATTTTAATGGTTGGGACCCATCATACACTATGTCATGTCATGCTCATCAGGCTCATCAGGGTGCTAAAGCTGGTATGAAGCTTCATCACCTACAGAAATAGTTTACCGTGAAACTTAAGGTGCTGTCTTCCTAAACCCTATCAAACCCATAAAGAGTTAAATTTGGTCTGATTTGTACAGTCCGAGGAGGCTAAATTGAGAAAAGAGGCCATTGGCAAGGGAGGGGTGGTTTGGTGGGGGGTCAGGTTAAGCAGGGCTGACCATGCTTCTGTTCCAGACATTAAAATGTCAGCTCCAATCAGGACGAGGGCAGATGAGCTGATTACCCAGTGGGGGACCTGGCTTTGGATAGAGCAGCCTGCAAGATCTCCCAGAGACACCAGGATCGGCCAGGGAGGCCCTATTAGGGTTCAGTCACAGTCAATCCTGTTAAACACATCCGCCAATAAACAAAGGGAATGTTAAACAAAAGGAACCTCCCATTCCCTGACATTAACCCCTCAGTCATGGTACTGTCTTCACCATTTCCACCTCCCTCACAACTCCACTTCACTCCACTGCTACTTCACCTGGAGTCATCGCTAAAGTAAATTAAAGCATGGTCGTCTGTGGTCAGTGTACCATTTTAACAACCTGGTTGCTCATATTTAACAGAACAATTCCAAGTCGTTAGGTGACCCAATTCAATTTAAAAACCATTACATATTTTCCATGGGAAATTATTTCTCTATTCAAAGGGCATATTGAAAAATTGAAAATGAAAGAAACACAGATCTCTGTGTATGAACTTATTGTCTCTCTCTATCAGATACTCAGTAATATCGAGAAACCTTTGCTCTTTTACCAGAAGCAGCCCTGATACAAAGTCAAAACAGAAAGGAAACAAGAGAAACCTGCAGTATAATAGTATCTATTAAGCACTATTGTCCCTGACAATAGCAGTTACAGCAACTGCTCTCTATTGCAGTAATTAAAAAAAAGGATCTATAGCTCAGCTGCATTGCATTTATGTATGGAAATGAAAGGAAAAAAATTGCATAAAATACATCTGAAATATGTGTAATGGTCTGTAACTGGAATCGAAAGACTTGGTATTCAGCCCTTGAACTGCAGCTATAAAATGTACAAACACAGCACAGACAGTAAGTATGGATTTAGCAGAGACAACTATCTTTGCAGCATCATGATTAAGAGGATAAACATAATTGATTGTAAGTATACTTCACTTTCTACTAACTCAGTAAGAATGCAAGTGTATAAAACAAGTGCCTGTTTATGCCTGGGCATCGCAGAGCTTCTGTAGAAAGGCCCAAACCGGCTTTCTGGCTGAAAGTGTTTTATGTTATGTGTGTGAAGCAAAACTGAGCGAGAGGGGGACGGATGGAGGGCTGGGGAAGCTTACTCAGATGCAGCCTTTTGTCGTCATGGCCAGTTAGGACTTCATAAATCTGATCAATCACCTTCTCTTAAGAATCTTAAACCCTGACACTGCACTGGCACCATGACTAACATCCAACTACTGTATCCTGTTTTTTTCTTGTCAAGGGTGATAGAAAAAATGACCGAAACGTTTGAAGAGCTGGGAGTAAAACAGAGATGGCTTTTTATTTTTTTTTTAGTAGGGTATTCTAACATGGCAGTTAAGATACCAGTGTTCCAGCACAGATGGGTACATGTGAGACACACTAACCTACAACACACACAGTTGATGTGGAGCTCTGACGAAACATGCAGTTTGGATCAAAAACACTTTTTATTTAAAAAAAATTACGATATCTGTTGGTAAGAAACAACAAATACATATATACAGTATATATATACACTCACACACACACACACACACACACACACACCGTATATATATATATATATATATATATATATATATATATATATATATATATATATATATATATATATATATATATATATATATTTTTTTTTTTTAACTTTTTTTTTTCTGTGCTGCAATTTGTAAACGTTAGTGATACTAATACTCTGTTAAACCTAAAACAACAGTGAATTTCTTTATTTGTTGCCAGGTTAGGATGACAGTGTCTGCCCTGTGAGCATGTAGGTCTCCACTGAGACCTCCACGTTGATGCCCTTTGTCAATGACCTTCATTTCCGTTAGGAGCCGGTCTGGTACTCTGATCTCTTCTACCTGGGCATTAACACAGAACCCTGTCCACACCTCACCTCCTCTGACAGATACATGGGGTAGGCTTTGGTTTGAAAGCACAAAAGGCAAAGCAGAAATAAACATAAAAAAAAAAACAAGAGTCAATTAGGTGATTACTAATTCATTCTTTTTTTCCGTAAACCAAAGGCTTTTGTGCTGTCAAGTCCCGTAAGCGAATTGGACTTTGGCACCTTGTCTCACCCCCATATCTGGACTGTATTATTCAAGCTGCACAGCGGCTGTCAGCACAGTGCACAGATCTTTGGAGAAATCGCAGCCTTGTTGAACTTTGAAAGGGAAAGAGATGGCTGCTTAGACAGAGTGACTGACACAGCACAGACTGAATTAACCATCACAGGTCTTCCTTCCAGGATGGTGGTCACAGCTGCAATTAATCTGTTTTGTCCTTGGGCGAGGTCATCCATATTGTAAAATTCATGCTACGGTAAACAACATGATAGGAAGTGGAGGATGGGGGAAATATTCCAGTCTTTGGGAAAGGAATTCCCCTCCTGGAGCCTCTGCCCCCTCATTACCACGGTTCCTGTCTCATCGTGGCAGCTTCAGGCCTCCGGTTGTAAAAAAACATAACCTATCATCCAGTCCATGCCAGCAAGGCTACATAACTTTACTTCCATTCATTCTAACAGTGAGTCATTAGTATGAAGATGATTCTTCGCTCCCAGTGTTACATCCAACTGTCTTTTAATGCTAAGCTAACAATAGCTGAACAGTGTGCCTTTTTATTCAGGTATTATAACCTATGTTGGATTTCAGTAAAATAAAGGGTGATATTTCATTTCGTTCAATATTTCTCAAAACTTGTGGATGAATTAAAAAAGATGGTTAAAAATGGTTAAAAAAAATCCCCCAAAAAAGTTAACAATGAAGCCATACAAAACATAGTTTCCTTTAATGTATGAAGACCATATTTGGATTTAAGCAATTGAGGGAATATAATAATTATCAGACACATTATTTATCATTGGGTCACTGAACAATCGGACGACTTGGTGTTCACCTTTACAGGACGCTCAGAAACATAGCAATGGCCATTAGACACCCTTTTGTATAACTCATAAACACTGAGCTTTCAGGGGGCTGGCTTGCAAACAAGGACAATTTATGGCCTATTATCTTCAAAGACAAAAGGAATTACAATTTGAGGGATGACAAGCATTCAAAGGACGTGATATGACTATGTAAACATTTTCACTGCTCCTGCTCCTGATTTCTCACACTACTTAGGCTTTAAAAGCAATAACAAATCTCCTCTGCACTGAATGTCACCCAGTTTAGAGTCACAATAAAATAAACTTGAATAATTTGATTGTAAATAACTATAAGAGTAGAATTTCCAGTTAGATCACAGCTAATATCAAATCTACATATCTGCAGTGTTACTTGGGAGAGCAATCCATAACATTTGTTGTGTCTGTCCCTAAATGAGTAACACCAGAACAACAAAACATAGAGCACCATAAAAAGAAAGAAGAAGACTTTTATGCCTGCAATGGTTCTGGTCTGGAGGATCCTAATAATCATTTTAAATCTATGGACGAATTGCAGCATTTGCAGGGAATAAAGTGATACACAAAACACACCTGAATCTGCACACACGTCTCTTTCACCACATTTATAAAACCACACAAGTGGGTGTAGATTCAAATTGGCACACATGGACGAAATGTTTGATCATAAAGCATAGCCAGCTTCTATGTTTAGCCTATATGCATTAGCTACAGGTAGGTCTTAAGCAACAGGTACAACAGGATCCTTTTAGAACACATTATTGACAGGTTCTAGTAAACCCAAAATAATATGTTGAATTATCTGTGAGTATATTTCTGTAGTTTCAATTAATAAATTGCTACTATATCATTTGCTTAATCCACATTTCTACTGTAGATTTTCAATTAAAAACACATGAACATTCAATTTTTGGATAGATAATGTACATTTGACCTAGTCTGATTCTAATCATAAAGATAAATATGTGAGAGTCAAAACAATAAATAACAAAAGTGTGCACTACTTGTTCACATGTGTGTACATTTATATATATTGTAAAAATGCTCTGCAGCTAATGTTAAAATAGAACTTGAATATCACGTTTATTTGATGCTACAGTGACATCCAACACACTTTTACCTTAACAACACTAACACAAGATATGCAAAGAAACATGTTTGAATAAAAGAAAAAAAACAACACTTCTTCTTCTTATAGCTTACAATTATTTCCCACCTCCCATAAATTGAGTTTAAGAAAAGAGGCATGGAAAGAATTATTTATCAAGCTACATTTCAGACTACCACCTTCCTAACCCCAGAGTGGAGAGAATATTTCTCTCTCTTCCCATCTCCATCTCCCCCACATATAGCAGCGACTCTCCTATGTTCCATACAACCTTCCCCATACATTTATGATAAATATGTCAAATTTAAATGTTAAGTCTGAGTTTGCAATGAACAATCCGCCTCCTTCTTCCCCGTCCTGCTCTTTTCACCTTTCTATCTCCTGTACATTCGCCACCCTGACTTTCTCCTTGCTGCATCCTCATACATTCAGCTGCTGCATAAATACACCACCTGCTTTAATGAAGGTACAGATCCTGTTCCTGAGCAGGCGCCCCTTTCAGCACCGTGCTGCCTCAGCTTAGTGAAAAAGGTGTGCTGAGTTGTGTGTGTCATACATAGCATTAAAATTTGTGATGAAAGATAGATAGAGAGATATAGAATTAAATTAGCATATCTTAAAATACATGTAAATGCACATACATGTATTATTTTTGAGATAAATAAATAAACAACAATATAATGAAGGCATCTTTCCAGCGATGACACACTGAACACGTATGCTTTTTACAAAGTCGTCTGATGTACCTCTAAATGGTTTTAATGAATACTGAGGAGCTGTGAAACAAGAAAGAGAAAAATCAGATTGACAGCAGCTTTTAAAAAGGAGGAAACCTTTCTTCTGTGTTCGATAATACCGACTGTCTGACAGTACTGTCAATTTGTAAAGGAACAATGTTGTATGCTGTTCCAACAGCTACATGACAATGGTGAGAAGAAATACTTTAGTAGTTCTAATGATAGATTGTGAAGGCAGCTCAGCTCAGCTTCAGTCAGTTGGCGACTGAGCACCTTTCAGTTAAATAACAGGTTGGCCAAGACACTTGTGCACCATATACTATCACACACGCACACAAACACACACGCACACACACACTCGGTGTGGCTACTGTACAAACTTCTTCAGAGTATCACCAGCCAAGCAAGCGTTCCTCTGTTTACCAAATGCATCGCAAGGTTCTTCTTTCTTTTTTTCCCTACACTATTTTCTACACTTGCTCTGCACAGACATGTGATCATCAATCATAAAAGACTGAAGCACACAAAAAAAGGACCTTTCCTTTAAACTACAGCTGTCTAGCTTTTGCTGACAACACAGCACTGAACCCACCGCCCTAACCTAACCACCTACCTTTTCACTGACATCAAACAGAACCTCAGACCTGGTTCCCTAATGCACATGCTATTTTTAACTAAGCGTTTCTAATAAGCTGCTGGGAAGCTGTAAATTTTTCATATGCAAGCACATATTTCCTTTGTGAAAACAGAGAAACACACTTATTTGGTGATTAGCGACTGGCAGAGGGGAGGAAAGGAACTGAATATGCTTGTATCAAATTGCATGCCTTTCAAAAAGGAGGAATCCTAATGTGAGGAGTCATCTTCCTGTGCACCATAGGTATGAGTGAATTATTAATCGGCCAGCTCATTTTAATGCTTTTTTAAGTGCTTTATTTTGATGTGCTAAAACATACTTTTAGCCATATTCAGTCAGGCATGCATATCATTATATCTTCCATCAAAGAAGAGTGTCGCCCTTTCAAAGAACACAAACAACTCAGCCTCATTTAAAATAGAAGTTCGAATATCAAAGACTTTTACAAAGGCTGGGCTTCAAACACTGTGATGAAGTTTTGTTTTTTTTTTTGCTACACTTTAGAAAAAAACTTAGGTATGCAAAAGGTCTGAATTGTTTTCCAGCTTTTAACCTGACTAGTGTAAATCAAAACATCCAGCAGTAACACAAGAAGTTAGACAAGTGAGAAGCATCTATCCAGGCCTGTAACTGTTCAGTGTCATCATTATTAGAAATCTCTTCTATTGAATTGAAAACTGCCAACATTGTTTTTCTAACACAGACGCACAAAGGAAACTGCAGAGAAGCCAAATTAGAAACTATACACTGACAAACCAAAAGTGTATGTGTGTGTGTCTGTGTGTGTGTGTGTGTGTGTATATATATATATATATATATATATATATATATATATATATATATATATATATATATATATACACAGTATACATATATACTGTCTATACATACTGTATACACACACATACATATATATGTGTATATATATGTGTGTGTATATATATACAGTATGTATATACAGTATATATATATATATATATATATATATATATATATATATATATATATATATATATACAGAGAGGGAAAGAGAGAGATTAATATACAATGATACATTTAAACCTGCAGTGCATGAGGTATTTTACATTTTAATGTTAAGCAAGTGGCTCCTGTTGTAATAATTCAATGTCTGTATTTAAATACTGCAAGGGTCAACATTTTTATAAATTTGACAATAGAAATTATTTTTCTCTTTTTTTTCCCTCCACACAGAGTATTAGTAATAAAATTTAGCAATAACACTGCAAACACTACCTCAGGAAATACTCTTTAAGTACAAGAAGCTACAATAGAGAAGGGCAGTTGCCACGACTGATTTTGTATTTCTATCCATTGTCATCTTTCTTCCAGACAGACCTGAACTTATGGGCAGGTGTCACTAAGTTATCGTCAGTTCACACATGACCAACATACATTTCATTCAGGTTGGGAATACTGAACTGAATTGACAATTTGTACGATTGAAATCTCAAATGCCTCCAAAACAAAACTCCACATTTTTTAAGAAATGTAGATGCAGTTGACCAATGATTATTCAGGCCTAAAGCTCCTCCCTTCAGGCTAAGACCAGCCCCCTATCTAAGATTCAACCTTTTCATCTGTCAAAAAGGAGACACCCAGATACGACCAGGTTGATCTGATAACACTAAACCCAGGCAAATGTTGTGTGAGTTCCTGTGTATGCAGCAAAGTTGGCAGGGGGCAGTACTCACATGTGTGTACACACATGGGTCAGTTAGAATAATGCAAACAGGCCCCTCTCCTCATGTCCTCTACTGAGCAGACAAAACACGAGTCACATGTCTCACCAGCAAATTACCTAAATTACCTAACAATCTAATTTCACTGCACCTGATGGAATTTAATTCCAAATAACCAGCAGCCTAAAAGTGCAGCCTAGAAGTAGATTTATGGATTTTAGACACAAGGTGTTTAATATTATAAAATGTGTTTAATAAGACAAAAGCTCCTTGCCCAGCACCATTCCGATGAGGAGGCAAGTTTATTCCCCAAATGTGTGTGTTGTAAATATTTGCCTTACCTGTCCCTTTGGTGAGCTCCTTGTCCCCCCCACTTTCTCTGTCTTTGGTTTGGTCCTCCTGGTCTGTGGTGGTCTCACTAGCAGCCTCCACATCCTCACTCAGCTCTCCTGAAGGGGGAGGGAGGAAGAGATATGTAAATTACCACGCCATCAGAATTGGTGGAAGCACTTAAAGGGACGGCAGCATTTTTTTTTTAATAGTAGCTTGCAACAATTACATGTGCTGACACGAGGTTGCAATGCTAGCAGACAAAAAGGACTTGGCTTTCTGTCTTACCGTTTGGTCGTTGAGATAATAATTTTGACAAGAATTTCAAAATGAGAGTTAATGAAGAAGGAGGAATACTAATAATTAATATTGTTATTATATTTCATTAAAAAATTAAGGTTTCCTGTGTTTAATTTTAAAAAAATTGAAGAAAGCATAAATTTGCTCTGAAATGGGCAGATACAAGATCCTGTTATTGCCAAAAAAATAATAATACAATCATAAATATTTAAAACTTTCAGCACCACAGTTCATTTTATTTTTATGCCAAGTCAAAGGCAGAAATCCCTTGTAACCACCTTAAAAGCCTCAGCTCGATATATCAGGCCATTTAGGAGCATCGAAGTCCAAACAATGGATATCCGATAACGCTATTTGTAAGTAACACACAGAGGAAAAGATAGCAAAAACAGATAATAAAAAGGGCATCAATCTTGTTTATTTCCCTCTAGTGCCCCCTGAACATCCCCTTTGCCTGTTAAGTTTGTTTAAAAGTGGGACTTGCATGCAGCAGCATTGATTTGACAACAGTAAACTAGGCCGCAGTCAATAGGCTCTATCAGTTATTACACAAGTCAGCTAATTCTCAGCAAATGTACTTAAATGCTCTTTTGAAAATGCTTTCATGCTCGGGTCTCTACTGTATGAGCTATTGATATATTGACAATACTGCAACAGCTACTAAAACATACTGTTCAAGTATTCAGCCCTGCAGTCATCGCACATCCAATCTTAGCTCACCACATAACTACCCACAGCCAAAACCACTTTTATGATGTTACATTACCCCAAGACCAACTGTTTATCATGTCTGTTGTCAAACAGTGGCTATATTTTATATTAGTAGACATCATGTTCTCAAACTTTGAAACTGACATTATCCCAGATACATTTTCAACACATTTGTCAAGTACGCTGCTATTCTTATCACCTCTGTCCTGATAACTTGATTTGAATATTCAATTTTCACGTTTTTCTGCTGAAAGGGTAAAAATAGATTAATTCCTTCTATCCATACAGAGGTTATGGGGGTCTCGAGATTATTTCAGCTAACATTATGCAAATGTTTGATGTTTATGACTCAAAATACATTCAAGAAAATGATTATTTTCTCATTCTCTAGTCTGTATGGGAAAATATATTCTTATTCTCTGTAGGCTAAAATGTTTCAGACATTTATATATTGTGTATCGATAATTTATTTATCTATAGTGCATTTATACTGGATGCACTACAACTCCAAAATACAGAACTTCTTTGAAAAATGATCATATTAGTATTTGACACACAAATTCAAGGTAAGATTACTGCAGTTAAAAAAATTCCTCCAATGAGTGTGAAACATCTTTGCCTTATTAGTGATACACAAGCTTTAGGCCTACAGTACATTCCACTTCCCCATTGCTGACAAAATGCTGTTGATGAAGGGTTTCTGTTATTCAAAAAGGATGACTGGCTCCTCTCTGGATCGCACACCCAAAAAAAATGTATTTTATTTTATTTTTGAACATGTTTCTATTATGTTTCCAAGCAACCCTATGAATTCCATCCTGTGCAGCCCACCCATTGCTGGTGAGGTGGATGTTTAACATTCCCAGAAAACCAATGAACTCCTGCAGAGTCCTAAAATCCCTTCTGCCGCCTACTTGCATAAATCTCCACAACTCTGCAAGAATTAGGATACTGTACAGCTGCACGGGTGCTCAGATTACAAAATAATCCCCAGGTAAATTTTTTTCACCTTTAAAAACGGGGCTAAGGTGTCATTTCTTAGCTATGCTACGCTTGTAGTGAGACTAATTCCCCACCTACGCATCAACACACGGTTTGTGCTTAAACATTCCAGTGATAGGCACCAGCAGATGTTCTAATGCTAAGCCTGATCTTCTCTTCACACTGTGCATGCTCACATCTGCACCGATATATCTCTACCCTCCTGTTTCCAATATTTACTTTATTTAAATTTTAATTAACGTATCTGACACTTTTAGTACACATGACACAGAGCCCTGTCCATAAATCATGCAGAAATGCAGACATTTAATTCCAGGAGCAGCATTACATCTTAAAGTGGCAAATCACTTTGCCTATTCTTCCTCTCATCTCTAACAGTATTAAAGAATGATTAAAGTCAAGCAACCGTAATTAATGAAAGGTCATGAGTGGCCTAAGAGTAGGATGCAGATGGAAGAGAGACTAAAACTGTAGTCATAGATTAACCGAAAACAGATGAAACACTCAAAGCTATGGCAGCAGGCCATTTTTAACCTAAATCTGAGAGATGTAAAGGACAATAGCCTGAAGGTTGTCTTCTAATTAATTGTCTTCATTAACCATCCTAATACAATGATATGAAACAATTCCATTAATTTAATCATGCAAGCTGAATAAACCCACTGCCAAACACAGAGATTACACTCATTTGGCCTGAGCATGTAAATATCAGCTTTGCTCTGTCAGTCACTCAATGGAGACAGTCCTTGGGCTCTCAGTTCCAGGATTTTACAAACATTGAAAGAGGTACACACACGCACACACACACACACACGCACACACAGACACGCACACACACTTGCACCCAGCAGCCTTCCAAATCTTGTTCTGCCAGTGAGTGCAGTGGCGTAATCCCGCCCATAGGTGTCACTCTTTACAAGCCGGGAGAGAACAACTTGCTCAGGCACATTAATGAGGTGCGGGAAGGCAACACACAGAAACACATAGGGAAGGGGATGAGGGAAGAAATATGTGGAGATGACAAAAGCAGATGCTATGCAAGAGACGTCCGGTGAAGATGAGACACTGAAAATGCTAAGATTACCTTCGATGAGAGAGAGCAGCCTTCTTTTCCCCTGAAGAGCAGTGATTACACTAATGCTAATCAGACTGACAAGCACAAACGGCCTGATAAATTATTGATGGTAACCACTGCACTTTCCAGTATTCCTTCCCAGACTGTAGAGAAGAGCAGTAGCAAGTAATAATAGTCACTCTTGATATCTTTCACTAGGTCAGGCTCCTCCTCCATCCTCTGCCTCAACAGTATACACCGCTATGATGATAAGTGCCTTTCCTTAAGTACAGAATTTCATTCTTACCTAAAAATGACTCCAGTTTTTCTGAAACAGTTATGACAATCAGTTAATTTTTTTTTGTTGTTGTTGCATAGAAGCTGTCTCAACATTGTCTGTCTTTCTTGGCTTTTGAAAGGCCTGGAGGACTAACGTTGGGGCTGAGTTGAGTTTCTTGCTCTCCCCGACTCGCACTGGTTGAGCTTCGCTCCTCTCGGAGGTCTTGCGTGGATCCGTGCGTCTATGCTCTCATTACTCTAATTATGATTATTGAGGCTGTTATCAATTCAACCAGGTGTCACAGGACGACACTGTAAATCAGAGGTGTGCCCCCCCCCGCGCCTGCTTTATCCAGGGCTGGACAGCTTCCTTTTCTTTAATGCTGCACTGTCGGATAAAAAAGCAATCTTATTTCACACTTCACAGACTATCTTTCTCCTCTTTTCCTTAAAAAAAAAAATCCATCTTGCTCCCCCCTTTCTTCCCTCACACCCCTTACTTATATCAAAGTTTGCCTGACTCTAGACTGGAGGGTGCAAAATGAAAGTGACAGGAAGGGACCACGGGACAATGAGACACAGCACCCATGCTGAGGACTTTCATGCATTGTACGCTCCTCATATCAGCATCTCTGCACCCCCCTGTGTAGGACCTCCTAAAAAAAAAAAAAGACACACAGGAACATATTCTCACCCTTTATAACGCCTCCTCCAACGCACACACTCGGAGCTCCCTCCCTATACGTCCTTACGAGCTACCTCTCAAAACCACAACTGAGCAGGACGTGCCCACAATCTAACCGGAGACAAGAGGGATTTTTTCCTATGAACAACTGATAAACCACAATAAGTTGTTATCAACAACCATTCCGACAATTAAACAACAGATCATGAAGCCGAGTTAAAATGTTAACACATGTTACAACTTCAAGAAATGCCTTTGTAATCATTCATACTGATATACAGTGTAAGCCATTGCTTTAATCCAGAAGTATTCAAATATATGCACTACAGAAATAAACACATTCCAAAAAGCATATGAAATTAGTAAAAAGACACAACCGCACATGAGAAATAATGTAACTAAATATCAGAATACGCACATGCACTCAAATAAAATAAAAGTACATGTGTCTCTCCACCTCTCTCAGAGTTCAGACAGGGGAAAAACAGCGAGCTACCTCCATGCCGCTGGTTGGAGTTACATGCTAGATTCCTGACCTGTCGATGGAGGGATTCTCTAGCCTCTCCCTGCTGGCCCTGTCGTGACCTCAGGATCTAAATGTGAATGAATACTTTTTGTTTCCATGGGACTGATGGGAAGAGGGTGGATAGGAGGAGGTGCAGGAGTTGGAGGTGGGCAGCTAATAACTAAAAAAAAAACTTTCAAAAACAAATTAATCACAAACAGCAGTGTAGAACGATACTGCAGCAACCCCTCCTCCATCACTCCAATATTTACCTATGGTGCCAGCTCATCAAACCAGTCCTATAGGTTTTGCACCTTAACTTTGATCCCTACTGCCTTTCAAAGACTTTTGCCATTTGAAAGGATGTTGGGTGTATTCAGGTCACACACTTCCTGTCTATGTTCTGTAATAGAATATAACACTTTAAAACATACTAATTCTGGCTATTTTATCAGTAAATCAGAAGCTGTTATTGAGCACCATGAAATGTATTAAATATTTTCCCTAAAGTGTTATCTCATGGGAAATTATACAAATTGGAAATACTTCTCTCATGCTAATGGCATGTTTAGATACATTACAAATAAAATGGATAAAGTGAGTGCAGCTCCAGTTCTTTGCTCCTTGTGTTTTTTCTTGAGTGATGAAGGAGGAGAGGATCTAGGTTAATGTGGCAGCATAGGGAGTGAGCATTCGGGGACTGCTCACTCTTCTGCCCCAGCTGACACACACACACACACACACACACACACACACACACACACACACACACACACACACACACACACACACACACACACACATACACACACCACATCCTTGGATGTCCAAGATGATGACCGCTCACTAACACATATTATGTGCACAATGGAAGATGCAGGATGTACTTTTCCCTGCTAGGATGATGAGCTAAAAGCCTGGATAGAGGGCAAAAACATCACCGGGCAGTGCTCTTCCATCTACTCTGCCTGAGGGACATTGTCCTGCACAAAGAGCCCGGTCTGCATCTCTGCCACCCCCCCACCCCCCACCGTGCATTTACGCTCATCTTCTTCCATCGCCGCCTCCTCTTAAATCAACCTCCTTTTATTAATGCATCTTTTTTCTTTTTCCTCTAGCTCTACATCACAATGTGTCCACCTATTTGCAGTTATTCAAAAGGGAGCAAACAGATTTGGGGAGGGCTGACCGAGTGTGGGGGTGGTTGAAAAAAAGTGTGTGTGTGTGTGGGGGGGGGGAAATTATCAACGCTGTCATGAAGGGCAATCACATCAACTCTGAAATATTCACCAGTGGGTTGGAAAATACGATGGTACAGTTATGACAGACGAACAGGCGACTCCCTTCACTCTAGCCCACGGTCCCCCCATTCACCCACCCCTCGCTCCATCAGGGCGGAAACACAGTGGTCACTCTGAATATGTATAACCCGGAAAATGTATTGATTTTTCATTTGGCAAAAAGGGACACAAAAAAAAAAAAATCACATAACCTGAAACTGTCACAGCTCTTTTGTTCATAGCTCATCTCTCCTGATGTTTGTCTTTCGCCACAAACTCTCTTTAATTACCAGGTAGAGCGAGCTTCAGAGCCTTTCCCTACAGAGACCCAGCCACATACAGCCTGCTGGGCTTAACAAGACAGCCCACATCCATTATATATGACATACACCCAGCAGCATTTTTTTTCATATTTGACTAATAAGCAGACTATGACTATACCTGCAGTTTGTTTTTGCTATTATACAAAAGATATATAACAAAAAAGCGTTCTTGAAGAAAACTTTTGAAAATTAAAAATATCATACCCCAGATTAAAAATAAACCTTTTTAATAGTAGATGTTAATGTTGGAATCTCCTCTGGTGTATCTGATGTGTTTTTTCTGAAGCAGTTGTTTTCAACATAAAAATTGTCTTATTGATCAAAGTTTTTCCCAGGTAGCCGACAGGTGCTTTTACGTTGATCTGAGTTTGTGCACTCATGTATATGTGTCCATTAACAGGTACTTATCAGTTTATCTCTCCTTTTAGGCACTGCATACCGGTACAGTGGACCGTCTGAAAAAGATCTCAGCCTGTCGATTTATCGAATGCACTATTTGCATATCTTTGTAGTGCATCCATCTGTCTGTGGACCGCTCTGTGGAGGTATTAGTGCAGAAAATCAATGTTGCCATGGTTGGATGTATGTAGCACCTACTTCGGCGCGTGTGAGGAGTCCACCTCACAGCTCCCACACGGGCCCTATTTACATGAGTCCTACCAGCAGAGGCTTTCCCTCAATCTTTGTAAACTTTAAGTACACAAATACATTTCTCAGCATGCCTCTCTCCAGTGTGGGCTTCTCTGCAAATCCTCCTCACCGGTCATTCAGTCCCATCTCCATCTACAGCCCAGGGCTGAACCAGCTGTTTGTTTATAAAAGCGTACACGCAGATAAAACAGAATCCAACAAGGTTATGAATACCAATTTTCCTAATCGATTTTATTTAAAATATAAAATATAGAGTATCATTGATGTGTTTGGTTACAAATCTTCACTGGACGGCTGAATTAGATGTTTTAGAGGAGTTGAGAGGAGCAGAGGAGGATGGTGGGATGGTGTTTTATCTTCTGAATTCATAACACTTATGTTTATTTATTGCATCACACAGCTGCACAGATATACTGTACATGAGTGTGTGTGTGTGTGTGTGTGTGTGTGTGTGTGTGTGTGTGTGTGTGTGTGTGTGTGTGTGTGTGTGTGTGTGTGTGTGTGTGTGTGTGTGTGTACCTTACTCTGGTTATACAGTACATTTTTCTAGTAGAGCCTGCAGTGGATATATTGGATAACCTTTCTTCTATCAACCTCCATGGCTGGTTGCTCATAGCTAATTACTAAAGAAATCCAATGATTACACTGCACTGGCACTTTAAAACATCTATGAGAGCGCTACCACTTATTGAAAAAAAAATCTCTTGCTACCTCCCTCCATTCCATTTCTAATACAAATCAAACAGGGAGCTTTCTTTCACCATTTGTCTTTCTTTTTGTTTCCCTTTGCATAGCCCATCCATTACTTTCACATGAAATATGAAAAGGCAATATCCTTTCTGTGTTTGTACTGAAGCGTAATGCAATTGTGTTGTCATTTATAGGAAATAATCACAAACCTCTCTTTCATTTTCCAGTTCAAATAACCATGAAAAATTAGCCTTCAATGTCAGGGAGGACAACAAAGGGATGCACACACACTATTGCTTCACCACCGCGCTTGACATTTCTCCTTAATAGGAAAACGGGTGGTTGTTTCTATCTTTCTTTTTCAATCTTTTTTTCTTTTTCTAACCTCATTTTTTCCCTAATTAAAAAGTTCTGCACTCAGGTTCTCTGCAAATCTTTTGTGCGTCTCTATTGAGTGTGGAGAGTCTCTATAAGTGAGGATGTGTTAGAGGATTACAATACCAACTGGCACCCCTACCCATATTTGTTGATGGCTACTCTTGGAGGGCAGATGTCATCAGACAACCGCTGCGGGGCCTAAGTGGCCTTTTCCAGCGTCCAGCAGCCTGATAAATAAATAATCCAGAGCTATCAGACTCCCTGGCAGACGAGCAGTTCCAAAAACACACACTTAGGGCACAGCTTGTAAAGGCCATCCTAAGTGATCAGCATTTAGCCTTCACAAATGACGCACCACCAGATGCCTGTAAAAGACCCCACACAATTAGCCTTAGCAGTAGTCAGAGGATCCTTTTAATTCAGGGAAATCTTTACTTTCAATGTGAGCAGCAAAGTAATGATAATTGCTTTCTGTATTACTGCCAATAAAGTCTTAATAGGCAGATTGTTTTCCACTGTAATTATGTACAAAATAATCAACCAACTTTGCACAGCAATTATTGGAGATACATTTAACTATGTTTAGGTTTAATTTGCAACATGTAAAGGGTAAGGGAGAAGAATGTCATGTCCGTACTTCAGGTTATATAGATAAAGTGAATAAAGTTAAAAAAAAAAAGTTTTAAAAAAATCTTAATGTTTGAGCTTGTGATCTGAAACAGTAGCACTGACCACCTTCATTGCTGGTTTATAAATATATTTTATTGAAATGAATTGATGCATACATATGTGATTACTGAGGATATATCAGTATTAGTAAGGGGTGATGACTCAGTCCACACTATAATCCACAAAAACATTAACTCAGAGATTTTTTATATTCACCAAGAAGGGTGACAATACATGTCACTGAAAGACAAACCATCAAACACAGATATTCCATCCCAGTCTGCTGGAGTTCTTTGGGTGAAGAGAGCCAATGATGTCCTGTTTCTCTGCTTCCATCACAGTGAATGAACACAATCATCAAGGCAATGCAACAAAACAATCTACATGTCTATTAATATGCATTGTTATGACTTCTATGGTTTTACTGACACAATACTTTGCTCATATTTGCATAGTTATAAAATATAATTTTGTGTGGTACTATGGCTTGTGATGCATATAATGAATTTTTCTCTCAAAAGGCTAATGAAAAAAACTCATCTCATGCAATTAGCTGCTCCTTTATTCACTTCTTATAATGTATTAATTTATTAGCACATAAGTCCAGTAGTTTTATTTATTTATTTGATTATACACATACCTTACAGCCTTAATTACAAAATAGACTAAGATGCCAGATGATGGGATGCAACGGACCAAATCAAACATCACTGTAACTAGTTATCCTTTTAATCTCAGTGGTATATCCAGTTATCTGAGCTTAATCAGTAAATCAAATTGCTTAAGGCTTTTATTTTACATAAGATTCTGAGATGTCTCAGAATGATGCTCAAAATAGAGCCTGAACATTTCAACACTGCAGTAGGATTCCATTTTTTGGTTTAGAGGTTAATTCAAATGACTTGTTTGCTTGAGCCGGTGCTCTCAGAATTGATACTGTTAGATAGAATGCATGAATGAAGTTTAAGGTGTGTGTGTGTGTGTGTGTGTGTGTGTGTGTGTGTGTGTGTGTGTGTGTGTGTGTGTGTGTGTGTGTGTGTGTGTGTGTGTGTGTGTGTGTGTGTGTGTGTGTGTGTTACATTTGTCTTTATACTTCATGGATATATAATAATTCTGCAAAAGTAGACTAAAAGCTCATAGAAGGGTGGAATCGTGCCGCCTAGTGTGCCACTCTCCAGAGAAGGACACTTGGAGTGATTACAGTCAGACACAGCTCGTCAGTTATCCTTGGCTCAGCCACAAGAGAGGCAAAGAAAGAGAGAGAGTAAAAAAAAAAGTTTAAAGAAAATGGGTCTGGTCTGATGACGTGGTTAAAGCATTGTGCTAGGTGTTCTAAAAAAGCCAAAATGAGTAGTATGTTGAGCAGTATATTGGACACTGTTCATGTAGCAATTATCCCGAAATATGAATCTAAATAAAAAAAGAAAAAGAAAAACCACAGCACTCTAGTAATAATCAGTGAGGGCTAGAGGTATTTGGGATGAGGACACAATCGTTCACTACACAAGTATATTGTTCTCAAATATTATCAAAAACAGCTCTGCATGGGGGGAGACTTTTTAAAGAGAAATGCCAAATGTCAGATTCTGAAGCCAATTAAATGGCTTTGCAGCTTCCATTTTCTGCCAAGAGAACAGGTATGAGCACAAAGGTAAGCACGGATAATTTGATTGCAGCGAGGATGGAGAGGGGCGAGCATCTAGTCGGTGGGTGTGGTACCTGACTGGCTCAACAGCAAACTGCCAGAAAGGTTTGTTTTGCAAAAAAGATTGCATTACAGTATTTTCTGCACTATAATACGCACTGGATTATAAGGTGCACCCCCAATGAATGGCATACTCTAAACCTTTTCCATATACAAGGCGCACTGGATTATAAAGTGCACTGGAATATAAAGTACATCAGATTATAAGGCGCACCTTCAATGAATGGCCTATTTTAAAAATTTTTCACATATAAGGCGCACTGTCGGTTTTTGAGAAAAGTAAAGGCTGTTAGGTGTGCCTTATAATGCGAAAAATACTGTACTTCACTTAACTTTAATTTGAACAGATATGTATGTATGTTAATGGCTTGAGGATAACACTTGCAGTATTTGTAAAACATTCCTCATCCCTCCTCTGTGGTTTGAGCTGACTGTACATACAGATATATACATACAGTTGGTGATATGATATGTACACCCTTGCCTCTCCAATGCATGGTCAAAGGGATTAACAACCCCTGCCCTGTGGGGCCTAAGCTTGATGCTATGTTGATGCCATGCTATACTGTCTTGCATTTCAATTGCATGGATCCCTGTGGTTGTTAGTGTTGCTGGTGTTTTTATAATGGATGCCGTTATTGTCCTTGCTGAAGAAGATTCTCTTCACTCATTAGTCAGAGGTTGGAAAGTTATGGGTGAGAGCCCAATAAGGTACAAAATTAATTATTCATCCCGGCGGTTAGTGTTCGGGTGCTGCTGTAAGACCTAAAGCAGGGATGCTAACTAGCAGAAGTCTGCCTCTTGGGGTTTTTCGAGAATAAACAATTGAAAAATATTTTATTCTGTAGGTGTCAGTTACCAGGAGAAAGCAAGCACTAATCACCAAACTAATCATTAAAACAGGCTGCTTGCAATAATAAGGCTCTCTGTGGATTCAATGTCCCTCCACAGCGCACTGATCCAACATCCTAAAGTTCCATCATGTCCTCTGCTTAGATCCTGTTTGTGGCTCACAAATAGGGCCAGATACGGCGTCCTCCTTCCCCTTCGTTGCTTCTGTTGGCTCTAGTGAGGACCAGCGGCCTCCTGAGAAGGCTGTGATAAGAATTCATTTCTTCCTATTATGTGCTCTTGTCCACTGCCTCAGTTCATCAGTTCAGTGCAGCCAAGTCAATGAAATGGCCTGTAATGAAGCAATCAGATGCAGCCTGGTTCTCTGGGCCCAGCACTCCATTCTCAGCTCCCAGATCCTAGTTTCCGGTGCAGGGTGTGTGCTGGGGTGGTGGTAGTGGTGGTGGTGTGGGGGAAAGTGGACACATAAGCATTAATTCAAGACCTTGCCTTTCATAGACCGGAGGATAAACTGCTCTCACATGTGCTTCACACCAGGTCCACCGTCTCCAGTGGGCTCAGGCAATCATCCAGTTTAGAACAGTCCTATTATTTTAACCACTGTTCCACGTTGCCAACCATGCAACTTCTTTTCTGTGGCATTCTGTGCTCAGGTTAGCAGAAACGGCAGTTTTATGGAGCCTTCTTCCATCATCTCCGTCTATCATGATCTAATCTTTCAGACCATTGTCTCCACTGCCATGCCCCCACAACTCACAGCTCCTCAACATGTGGAAACTATTACGGTCTTATATGGTATTCTGGTAAGTTTGGGAAAGAAAATGTGTGCGTCACATCTTAATTGGTGCTTTAAAGATTGTCAAGACTATTCTCTTGTAATAATGTGAACGCTTAATTTCAAATTAAAAGGGTTTATTTTTAAACATGCAATGTTATTTTCTATCCTTTGGGCCTGGAAATAGTTGACTTTGTCTGTCTAAGCATCCCTTCTTTAATAATCTTTTTATTCAGTACAAAAAAGAAAGGCATGATTACGGTTTTTATGGTCTGTGTTATAGAGAGTTCAGGGATCAATGTTTGGGTGTCTCGGCCCCCCGAACTTATAAAACAGCATATTAAAAAGAGAATCCTGTTTATAAGGTGCAACAAAGATGTAAACAAGTCGTGAACACATGTTATACAGAAATAATCCTCAATATTTAAAAGGCCTTGTCGAAACCCAATATCCCCCTTCTCCCATACATTTTTTCTCACCTTCTACAGTTCACCTGGTGCCAACTTAGGCAGAAAGACCCTGTGGCTGGATTCCACCTGACAAGACCTCCTTAACAAGCACCAGTCATTAACCCCAGGAGCAGGCAGCTGCCATGTGATGTAGTGCACTCAGCCTACTGCAGAAGGGCCCTATTGATCCAAGACATACTTGGTGCCTTCCTGGATGTTTATAATCAATATGCAAATGGCCTGCGGCATTGATTCAATATTAATTTTCAATTAGGGAATTCTCAGGGGGCCCTGAGGGGTCAATACAGAACTATTCAGAGCAAAGGCTTGAGCAAGTTGCAGGCATTGACGTTCCTCCACCCAAGACAACTTACTTACTGTTTATTTAGCGTGCCCTGCTGTAGGTCCCGATTAAGGGTTGGGATAATAGGCAGGGAGACAGATAGGCCTTTCTGCACTTCTGCAATAACCATTACATAAACTGGATTTTGCTCTACAGGGCTTGTCCCAACTAATAAGTCATTATCTCACACTTAGTTCAGTTTCTTGTTATGTTAAGTCTGTTTAGGTAGGAGTACCTGAAGTATGAAAATGAATTTAGCTATTATTTTATACATGTTTTTAAGAGCACTCCCCCACAAGGTCATTCAGTTGATAAATATATGAATGCACACAGCAGCTAAGTGCTTACAGAAAATGAAGTGATAGATGATACTTTAAACAGTATATGCCTACACACAGACACAATATTTATCCCATATTTAAGTACTATTAATTGAATAACAAACATAATTTACAAAGAGTTAGGGATGACTGTTTCTTACAGGTTTAAACAAACACTTTTCAAACACGCTATCAGTATTAATAAAAAAGGAAAACACTACTGCAACTGCTGTGTAAAGTTAAACAATCAACTACCATTCATTAGAAATAGGTAGCAGAAAACATGACTGGTAGGGCCAGACAAACAGCTTCACTTTTATTTAGTTAACACTTTATATTTCCTGAAGTTAAACATCCAGAACAGGACCGACTGTCACACGATTGCTCCTTCACAATAACAAAGCACTCAAAGTGCAGAACATCCTGTTTTATAGAAATCATATAAAAATTAGATGAATGATATGTTGGGTAATGAATGAATGAATTCCAGGTAAGGCAGGTATTAATGACAGCATTGATTTACAAGCCTACTATCATTCATTTACAGACATTGCGCCAGTCAGAGAGAGCTGTGGTTTCTTTGGCTTCCTCTTCAATACAATTACCAAGACAAACAGGCTTTCATGCTATGATCAAAAATATTTGTCACCACAAAAACTTCTAAGCACATGGGTACAATTAGAGGTATAATAATTACTTTGTTCTGGTGTTGTCAGCCAACAAGCCTATTTTATTATCGTCATTTGTAATATTGGTTTATTTCAGGAGATCGAGGACAGACAAAAAGATCCTCACAAAACAAATAAGACAGTTGGAATCTGCGTATAAAGAACAAAATGAACTGGATTGGGTTAGAAAATGAAGCTATGACTTCTACTGGTTCGGTAATATAAAATGTTGTCTCCACATGTCAGTTTAAGCACAATTTCATACATAATTCTTGTTTGATAACCTGTGTAATCACTTGCTAATTTCCTATGGTTTGCGAACAGAGCGTAGGCTCCTGGCCACGCTAACTCGTACAGCATTAAAGAGACAGCTTGAGAAAATTGCTAAGAGTATAAAAGAGATAACCTGGTTGGACTATTTGCTGGTCTCTTTTCTAGATGCACTGCCTGAGGTAATTGGTTTAGGGATAACATTAATTACCACATTGCTCATTAATGGATGAAGCCTTTATTGGTTCCATTGATCAGCAGGACCTGTTAGCCATCATCCTTAGCAATGGTGGATGTAACAAGCTTACATATTGGCATATCAATTAATGCAATCAATTCCTGCCTAGCAGTTGCCATTCCCCTTGTCTAGCCTGCTCGTTCCTATCGCCTCTTCTCTCTCCTCTATCATGTATCTGGATGGTCAGGATAAAAGGCCTATCTAAAACCAAAGTTTATGGAGGCATCCCCTAATTGTACCTTAATTTGACTGTGTTGCACAGTAGACTGATTAAGCTGATACTGGGATGCCAAAGACAAACAGTCCTCTGATTGGCCAAGGCTAAGAGTGGTCCAATTAACTATAGAGTCTGAAACTGAACAAAGAATTTGCGACAGTCGAGCCATGTATCAGTTGGAGAACCAAAGTTTGACTGATGTGACACACAAACCGCTGCTGGAACAAGATATAGTATACTTAGGCGCCTTTTCTTTGACAGTTCAAGAATTGTAGATGAACATATGATGTGAAATAAATGCTCATGAAATATTACAGATGTAGATTTAGTTGTTTTGCAGAAAAAGAAAGTCATTTCATTAAGATATCAATTTAAAGTAATTAGAAACTTTGAGAAACTTAAAATTCAGTACATTTTTGTGTATGTCAGAGTGTATTCTACTTATGAGAAAATACTTTTTCTCATATATAATCACTTCATACTTCATAGGAGTCATCAGCCTGGAATCCTCTTTATCCTTCACGTCTTCCATAGAGTTGACTGACTTCCATGCAAAGCTGGCGCTTCCTGGTCTTTCGAGGTTAGATGGGTAGAAATTGGGAACAAATGAGCGAGCTGGGTGAGATAACTTAGCACACCATGACAAAGTGAAAGGATTTACCGTTAGGCCTGCAGCACTTCATTTGCTTAATAACAGATCATTCTATAAGAAAGTGGCTGCTCTGAGGGGGATATCAACCAACGAGGATGTCTCACTCGCAGAAATCCTATTTGAAGACAACACCTTCGGAGCACTCATCCTTCCTTCCACGCCTAAGACGATCAACGCGCATGACAGGGCCCATTAATATGACGCTCAGTGTAACCTTGTTCTCTCTTCGTCTCATCCAAAAACAGAAAAACTGAAAAGCCAAGGAGCAAAGGGGCATTATGTTCAGAAGGAGCGTGTAACGGGAGGGGTGGCGTTCATTTTGAAAAGATGTCTTACATATACTCCTCTAAGCCACTCGGGGACAAAGCTTAAGAGTCAAAGTGAAAAAAGGGACTAGAATGGGAGGTGTACTTATGCTTGTGTAGAATCGTGTCAGAGGCAATGCTCTCCTCTGTGATGAACGTCCACCACAAAGAAGTCGGAGCACTGTATTATGGAAAATGTGTTTTTGGGGATATTTTTGGAGTTTGCTTGCTTCAAAATATATATAACATGTTTCTGGCCATCACACATCAACATGTCAGAAAACAAACTAAACATATTAAATCATAAATTTCTCTTACCCTTATCTAACACGTTTGCACGGTGACGTGTGAGAGACCAGTCATGCAGGCAATAAGTCAGACACCCCCACCCCCACCCCCACCCCCTCCTTACTCACTCAATGCAGGACCTCCTGAAGGCCTCTATCCCCTGAGCAGTGTACAAGTGGGCTGAGCAATTAACAATTTCATGCTGATTGCCTGAAGCATGTTTTGCTATGCCATAAAGATAATAGCATGAAGGGTGCAGCGGCAGCAACCCCCCCCCCCACTCCTCCAGTGTTCCTCTATTGCTTCCATCTCTCAATTCTCTCCTGTGCAATTCACGTGTTGGAACAGCGCTCTGCCTGCTTGCTTTATTAAAGACCCTCTCCCTGCTTAGAGGGCGCATTTAAGAAAAAAAATATAAAGATGACTCCCTGAAGAGTAAACAGGGATGATTATTAAAGGGAAGGAGAAAACCAGAGTCTTGGACTCCCACTGGCTTCTTGATTTGAAAGTCTAATCTGGCAACCGCACACAACAAGCATGCAGGTAGACAAAACAAACAGGTTCCATTTCCTTAGTCAAAGGGAGCATGCTCAGAGTTGCTGATGGTGACTGTCCTCATCTTCTTTGCTATGACATGGTAGCAATCCAGACTGACCATGAAATTTACCACTGGGCCACTAATCCTGCAGCACATCAAGATTGTGAAACACTTTGAAAGCATTAGACTTGAGACAGAACAGACTTTGTTTGGACTTCTGTGCGCATGTGTGTGAAGCTAAAATGGTGACGTCTGTGGGTGGAAACTGAGATCTGAATTATCTATAGAAAATAAAAGTACAAAGTTATAAGGCCCTGATAAAAAAATTTTAAAAAAAGCATAACAAAGTGACTGTAGCTCACATTACCCATTGCACACACAGAGCAGTGAATTGCTATGTTTTTGTGCTGCCTTGATAACATTAATGATGTTTGAGGTTAATGAATGCAGATTTTATTAATACACTGTCTTTGTGGATCATATAAACAGCTTGAAAATTCATCATGTTTGACTCTGGAATGGTATTAACAAAAGCAGGAAAATGAATACACTCTATGCTCACTATTACTCACTACTACTGCAATGGCAAATGCCCCTGGAAAAATAATAATATACATTTCCTCTTCTGGATATTGCTAAAGAAAAGTTAGGAAGGGAAATATTTTTTATTAAAATCCACTGACTGCATTAGTTCTTGGTTTTCATGCATTGTTCATAATCTACCCCCATTGTTATTGTTTTTACTATTTGAAACTGTGGACAAAGGGTTCTGGCACCAGCCCCCTCTCTGCCCTCAGGCCTGCCCTCTCTGACCCCCCACCCCCAGCTTGTGGTTGCCCTTCCAACCCCGGTTGTGGGTGAAAGTCCAGCTGGCACACTGACAGCATCATGTTCATCTCAAGTGAACATGGCAGCATTACAAGCCCATATCATTCATGATATAGGGGCCTGCCTTTAATTTGCATTGTCGAGTGGCACATACACACTTACCATGAAATGAGCACAAACATGTTTTCACGTTAAATTTTATGATACAATGTCACAGCCCCCAACCTGAAACACACCAACAGCATACACACAGACAGACACACACACACACTTACAAATTGCAGTCACATCCCCCTGCTAGAAGGGGATGATAATTGCGGACGACCAATAAATTACTGCTGCCTCCACATCAATTATAAGCATCACGTCTGGCAATGAGGAAAATGAGATCTTGTGACAAATTTCATGAGGCTTGGCTGCCCAGCAGCCTTTCTTAACATGCTACAGATAGCTATCCCTTATCTAGCCTCTGTAATGGGGAGCTACGGATAGAGAGATGGAGCTGCAGCCATTTAATTAAAAAGCTGGGGGTAGGGGGTGGAGAGGTGTAATTCATTGAAAAGGCACAGGAAGGAGACAAAGGCTTTGTCTCCAATACATATTTTGCTCAATATTGTCACTCATCAGAGGCCAAGCTTGTATCTCCTCTGACAGCAGTTCTAGATATTTTTCTTCTTTGTGCCCATCCCTCCCTCCCTGATTCTTTCCCTCTTTTTCCTTGTTTTCTTTTCTATATATTTCCCAAGAGCCTACCGCATTCTCCACTGGGAAAGCACCAGTGTTTTTTACGAATGACTGCAGTGGACAGACAGTGACACTGAATGAAATGGCCCCTGCACCTAATTGTATTGCCACCTGGGGAAGGCAGGCAAGGGCGGAGGCTTCAAGAGCAGAGCAATGAGGATTTATGGCAGATGGGGAGACGGCAGAATAAAACACCAAAAGGGATGGCTCTTAAATCTCATTCCCATTGCAGTATTCATTGTAGTTGCAATCACGAGTGCTGATAGACCCTTTGAAAAAAAATGACTGCTGTGTTCAAATTATGGCTGTACTCTCTACTAATATTTAACATCATTAGAAAATCATTAGAAAACCATCATAAAACCTGGGATTATGACCAGAGCATTAAACACAATGATTATTCAGTGTGTTCCTACTCCGCTTTGCCTTGGAAATGAGATTTGCTCTGCTGCGGGTATGTAGGGGAAAACTAAGAATATTTTTCATAATTACTGTAACATTTGAAAAACATTGGCTTGCATGAATTATGATACCATTATGCAGTTGTGTTTGTCTGCCCGAAAGCAAAGTTTTCTGTGTGGTTTTTTTCACGGGTTAGCGTTAATGCATTTTCAGAGGAGCATCAGCAGGAAGAATGCCAATGTTTTACTAAACCTTAATCTTACCATAGTTAACCGGTCATGTGGGTAGCAGACACACACACACACACACACACACACACACATAAATTTATGCATGGCATGCATTAACAAAAGAAATGCCAGTATTAAATTCCCCCCTTTTCCTTCAGTTCTACGGCCACTTGCATAGACTCAAGTGTCAGAGGTGGTTTATGTGAGCGGGATAGCAACAACTTCGGGAAAGGAAAATGTCATACTGTTTGCATCATCTACTGTACTCCTATGTACAACTGATTGTAGAAAAGGAGGGCCAACAGTGTCAAAGTTGAGTCTTTACTTTTTGGGATTTCTCGGCAGCCCCATTATCAAGAGCAGCCATCAGCACAAAGATAAAAGATCCTAATGGAACTGGCCATGGTGGAGATGAAAGGTGCAGAGATGGCACACGGTTATGAATCACTAATGCAACCCATGTTTTGAAGGTAATGACTGATTCTCGGGCCCCTTTTACAGGCCTCCCTGCTTAGGGTCCAGGCAATAAAGATCTCCTATTGCTTGTAGTAAGTACAGTAGTAAGACGGGTAACCTTATGGCTCCTGTTCTCCATGACTCTTAGAAAATGCAAAAAATCAGGAATGCAAGCATATTCTGCTCATATTACAAAACAGTAGGAAGGTTGAAAACAATACACCGACACGTTACCATGGTATTAGAAAGTTGCAACTCCTCAAAGGAATAGTAGTGATTGCGATAGCATAATTTTACTAAACGTACTTTATGCCGTCCTTTCTTTTATTTAGACAAAAATTGTGATGTATACTTGTTTTACAATAGGTGAAAGATGAACAACTAGGGTCAGAATAAACAGAAGACAAATGTTGGGGAGATTCCTTGTGAAGCTTTTCGAAGTAAATGAACCGACACTCATGAGGAACTATGTCCTTTTGAATGCAGTTCTTGGCAGATATTCAAGGTTTTGTCCCTTAACATTTGCCAGCGAATTATGATCTCCTTTTAACAACAGGGAGATGTGAAAATACAAAGTAAGAGAAAAAGCAAATCTTCTTTCCAGTCTCTTTCACAGAACCTAATGGACTGGGAGCACTTAATGCATTAATCAATCAATATCTCTCACTGTATATCAACAATGCGACCAAGTTATAGATGATCTTTGTTACAAAAAAGGACACTTTAATATACACAAAATCACTCCGAGGTTAGGTGCTTGAGCTTGTATATATTTTTAAATTATTATTTTTATTTATCATGCATGATTTCGCCTTCACACGGCACAGGGCCAGTAAAGGGACACTGAATATACACAACTGACAAACTGTTTCACCCCAACCTGATACTTGTGTTGGATCTTCAAGCACATTCAACATAAAACAAAGGCAGTTTTAAATTACAACATTACTGAATGATTCGAAAAGGTTACCCAGTATCTCACCAGTAACACGCTACTTTAAAATCAATAGGAATTTCATATGAAATAAGGAAGACCATGATTGAAGTCCATCAAAACAAGAAGGGATACGGAGATATTTTAAACTCTGGGGTTCCTAAGATCTTTTGCGGATATTCTTCAACACACATTAATTTAGAAACACTAAATAGAGACTTTCTGGAACATATAAAATGCATTTTTGATTCTTGTATGTCATAATGTAATTTAAGTATCAGGCTGGGTCACCAAATTGCTTTTGTTTGCTCTGAGAAGACATCATGAAAAGTGAGTTCATTCTCAATAGCATGGCTCAATAATTCATTAAAATATAATATTTCAAAAAGGATTAATCATTCTAAGAACTGGACATAATGGTTTCCTATTGAAGGCAATTTTCATTGTTCAACCACTACCATGTGTATTCAATAATCACAGTCAGTCACATGTCTAGCTGTTCTGCATTACCATGTATTACATGTGATAATAAATATAACTTCAAACACAAGTACTCATTAATCACTAATCTTTTCAAAACTGATAATCATTCATTGTATTTTTTATAACCTCGTCTATCTGTGAACTTGTGACCTTATCAGTCACAATAAGTTCTTAATAAATCACTGCATTCTTGAAATTGACAAAAGAATTTAAGATTTTCTTCTGAGAAAGTGGACCAAAAACAAGGTAGGAAAATGGCTACCATCTTTCTCAATCTTTATCTTTTTAATAGTGTGGATAAGAAAACGAGAAGACGGATTGAGGAAGGTGATGGGGGGGGATAAGACGGGACAGGAAAAGAGCAAGGTTGAGACAATCATGTTGGTGGGGGCATGCTTGTGAGTCCTTAACTGAACACTGGTGAAGCGTGGATGTGAAGCGTGGAGACAGAGTGGAACGGACAGGAGTTGACTGTAGAGAGCCAAAGAAAAGAAGAATCCAGAACAACAGCACAAACTAATGCTATTGTGGTCAATGCATAATGACTACGAAGTGACTGCAGAGGGCCCTTAAACAAAGAAGGCATTGCCTATTTCTCTCCCCCACCCAATTAGATTCTTTTGCCCAGTTTAACATGACAAAAACAGCCCATTTTTCCCTATTCTGGCTGCCAAACTGGCCCCTGTGCTACCTTAAATAGACTAACCCTCAGAGTGCTATGCTGTCTCTTAGACTGACAACGACTTGTGACTTGGATTTAAACAGATCTACTCTGTTGTCCATTCTACATTTCACACACAAATATGTGACCCTTCTCAGCTTTCCCAAGTAGTTGAAATATTCATCATATGCATGAGAGTATCTCATTTTCAGAGAACCTCTCCATCATCAGACACTTCTATGTGTAATCATTTTCTTTTTTTCAGATTTCATCGAAAATCAAACAGATATTTTTTTTCCATATGCAAGAAAGGTTGACTTGTTTGCTCCTGCAAAAAACAGTGTTCACTTCAAATTACAGCAAACAAGGGTCACTGTAGGATAACATCTCTCATAAGATCCATCTGGCAAAACAAGGTAAGCAAAAATTTCTGCTTTATATGTTTCAATATGAAATAAGTAGCTGCTTTAACAATCCAGAGTCCGATTTGCCTCAAACTTCACATTTGAAAAGGAGTTCCGCATCAGTCAAAGCAAGTCCCAGTAGCAACAGTAAATGCTGTCTTTATACTTAAACATAGTCTTGTTCTAATTCCTACATAACATATATCAGCAAACCTGGTTTCAAATGAAAAGAAACCTTTATATATATATATATATATATATATATATATATATATATATATATATATATATATATATATATATATATATATATATATATATATATTATAATGTACAGTCAACCCTCGGTTTTCGAACGCTTCTGTTCTTGACCAATTCGGTTTTCGTCCAGAAAATCCGAGAATTTTACGTCTCTGGACTCGACCAAAATTCGACTTTCGACCAAACCGAAAGAAGCCGAGCGTACCTGAACGCGACTCACTCGGGAGCCGAGCTAACTCGAATGCCCAGGATGCTTCCTCCGTAGCGCATTCGTGTTCAAAGTTCGATAGGATATCTTTTATTAAATTAAAATAAACAGTAAACAGTACACAGTGCAGTTTATGGTGTAAAATAGTAAAAAAAAATTAAAAAAGTTGTTTTTTAGACTTGGAATGGATTAAAATTATTTACATTAATTATAATGGGAAAAATAGTTTCAGATTTCGAACAACTCGCTTTTCGAACAGCCTTCTGGAACGGATTATGTTCGAAAACCGAGGGTTGACTGTATATATATGTTATAGGAGTCACAAATTAATGTGTATGTTCAAAGTACAACACATCTCTTTGTGAATTGAAACAGGAACACATTGTTATAAAAAAATTAAAAATGTATTTACAGTAATCCCTCGTTACTCGCGGGGTTAATGCCTTCCAGGACTACCCGTGGAAAACGAAAATCCGCGATATAGCGACAAACTATTTATTTTATTATTTACGGTAATATAAATGTTTATGAACCCTCCCCATACTGATATTAAACCACCTTATATCTTTATTACCTCTTTCCACACTCTTATAGATTGTTTAAAGCACTTTTGTATTCAAGAAAAGTCGCAGGAGGAACCGTATTGCTAATAGCATTCATTCAGTATCCACAAGTGACAAGTGTACAACATCACAACATTTAACCAGACATAACCACGGTCTTCATGAATTTCAGGTTTACCGATTAATCCTCAGATGTAAACAGAGACAGACTTGAAGGTGATGTACAATCAATTGCAGCCTACTGTGGCGCACACTAACAATAAGTGGAAATAGTATGAGATGGATCCCCAGCTTCCAGGGGGCAATGAGGAAAATATTTGTTGAAATTAGACACATCCAGATTAATTGCAACATCCATTTATGTAAACCATCCTCAACATACAGTACAGTAGAGCCTCCCTCCCACTCATGCAAACTCATCCCATTCCTCTTCATTCACCCTCCTCTCATCCTCCTCAGGTGGTGTGTAGTGTACCGTCAAGCACAGCGTGAATCAGTGACTGGTGCTCACGCCCACAGGTAAAGGTTACAAAGGTCCGCTATTAAATTATTTCTGCACTTTTATCATTTCTGCCATCTGCCTGGCCGCTTTTAGCTGATGTACCAGAGGGGGCACTGGAGGTGACTCTTTTTACGAATGCACTCAAAACATGGACACATGTATGTCTTTTGTGCGCACCCTGTACATGTCTGCTTTTCATTTGTAAAGACATGAAACAAAAAGAAACAACATGAATTTGCATATTAAGCAGCATACACACATTTCTATCAGAGAGTGGGTAACAAATCAAAACATCTGCACTTTCAGCCAGTCTTTGTTTCATCTGCCTTTATTCTAATGGAGCCTTTGGAGCGTGAGGGCAACATGCTGCTGGATAGGGCATCCTTCACTCTCTGGTTTTGTTTTGCTGTCAGTGATGCCGATCTTCTCTGCTGGGCCCGGGGTGAGCTCAACCATAGCACAGATCATGCCCTTTGATCCACCAGCTCTCTCTGGGGGGCATACACAGCCTTATTAAAAATGACTAACTAAAACTTTCCTAGCCTTGGCTCGATAGTTTCAAAACTTTACCCCTGCTCTTTTTCTGATGCTGCCTATGGTCAAGCTGCTTAATTCTAACAACTAGCAGCACTGTTGACCCAGTACCAAAGCATAGCAACAAATGAAGCAATCTAAGCGCTTAACAATTTATTGGTTCTAGTTCCAAGACTACCTAGAATACACTTGCGCTACAATCAATATCATAGATGAGACCATGCTAGATGTAAAATGATAATATGCCCAAGGGGAAAGTTCACTTACAGAGCATATAGGAAACTCAAGAAAAATAAAATATTACACCTGTTACCAATAAACTGCATAGAGAGGCCAGTGGAGAGAATGTTTGTGCATTGTAGTGCAAACACATTTTAACAGTGTATACATTAAAGAAAAGGTGCTGATTATGCATTCTGACTAAGACAATTAAGCAAATTGGGTTTTGGTAATGAAGAGCAAACAGTATCTGCTTTTAATCAAATTCAGTGGATAACACTTTCAGAAGTCTCCACTGTTCACAATAAAAATGCGTTCTAAGTCAGGTACATACATGAAATGTTCCTTCAACATAGAAAACGAACTACAGGCTAGACTCATGCACTGTCCAAATCTGTCCTATAACCTAACTCGTACTCTTCTGTATTGAATTCTCATGTTTCTCCATCTCATGTACCTAAATGGCAATGACATGACTGCCACTATAATGAAACCCATCACAAGTATTATGTCTTAGTCACCTAATCTCCTCTACGGTCTGTATCTGTCTCTAACCACAGACTTCTCACCCTCAGCCCTGACTGACAGCTCCTGTGGAGACTGTGGTCATTCCATGGGAGCCACAGGAGGGGCAATAGGGCTACTGAACTGCCTCCTCCCCCTCCCACTATGCTGCCACCTAATCCAGCACCTCACACCAATGATCGGCACCTCTGCTCCAATATCCAGCAGCTAAGCCTCAAGGTCTGAAAATAGAACTCATTAACACATTTAGTAAAAGTACAAATGAGATGACTGTCTCCTGATGGACTGTCTATCTTTTGGATCAGCTTTCAAGGAGAGTGTCTGGTAATGACAAGAGAGAGGGAAACCAATATTATAATGCGCTGTCAGTCTCCTCTGAAAATGGGCTAGATGACAGAAAACCTCTCGCACCCACATTCAGAGTCTCCACGTGGACACTTCTTGGTGTGTCCATTTATGGTTATGTGAGTTTGCAAAGTAAAATCTGCAGTATATTGTAGTTACACCTCCATGACATGATTGATATGGAAATCACATGGAGGGTGTAAAACATATAGAGTACACAACATGGGCAAACTTCTTCAAATACATGCGCTTGGGAAAAAATTGGACATGTACCATTCAAGAAAATTGCTTTTATTGTTCTAACATGACACAGCCACATTGGATTAATTATTGTGTTTATAATCTCTTTCTCATTGCATATGAACAATCAGATTTGGTTCTTATCCTGCCTTTGTTTAGCTATAACAGATCTGTTGGACAGGCTGTTACAGGACTCAGACTATGCACACCTTACAGGCTGGGGCCAAAGCTAACCAGTATTTATAGAATGAAGCTCCAGTCAGGACCGGTAGTAAAAATCTGGACACCAGACATTTTGATTCACAGCCTATCCCAGAATAGTGTGCTGGCTTTCTGGTCAATTTACTATTATAAGAGGAGCCAGGAGAGGAATTTATACCAAGCTGGTCCATAAACCAGGGGGCACTGGGAAAGAAAAGACCTGCTTGTGTTCGAGCTGCAGGGTCATATGAATAGTGGTGCCCAAATTAAACAAAATCTAAAAAGCCATAATAAATGGCTAGTCATTTGTAATATTTTCAAAATGAAAAGTAATGGATTTATGAATTTCCTGGCACGTTCTATAGACAGAACAATTTCCTATGCTGCCTAGATGCCCTTCAGAATTGGATTAGATGGCAGGCGACTGACGGAGGCCCAACTGAGCTGTAGACCCTCTGGGGTCCTACTCATCTGAGCCTGCACAGCCTTCATCCTCATATCCACTCTGCATCACCGGTGCAATAACAACCTTTATTAAAAGAACATTGCAGCAGTGCCTGTCTGTACAACTTTGTCTGCACGCCAAAATGTGGCATGTAGAAAACGTCTGGTGGTTAGGGGCTACAATATCCTGTTTCTGGAGAGGTTTACTTTGCATTTTAACAAGCATGAATAAAGGACATTCCAGAAATGGCTATTGTCTGTTTTCTTCTTGCCTACAGGGAACAAAAGCTCAGACTTTGCCTGCTGCTTGTCATCAGAGTGTGGCCTGACTCACCTCTGATTTTACCTGGCTTTAACAGCTTTAGCTTAGCCACTGGAGGCGGCAGAGTATGATAGTAAAGCTCTGTTAACCCTTGGGCACTGTTTGGGCCCAAAAGTGACATTTTTGTTGTTTTTATGTGTTTCTCTCCCAATAAAGCAGGCTAAATATATGAAATCAGGCTAAATATATGAAATTTTGCCAGTAATTTTCATCTTTATTTCCTAAATTCCTTAATGCTTGTCATTGGAAGAGTATAGAATAGCAGATTTTCACTGTGCACACACAATACCTAAATAATAAAAAATGGTCCAATTGCCACAAGAATCTGGTTAAAAGCAAGAACATGAGGGCAAATTACGTAAAACTCATGTTTGAAATTTGGTGGAGTAAGTTTGTCCCTGATTCAATGTACAAACCCAAAAATATGAGTGACTTTTCTATACTTTCTGGTTTTTCTAGCTTTTCTTGAGAACACCTCAAGAATTATACATGAGGCTGAGAGGGGGAAGGGGGTGGCAGGTGCTTCTGTTGTCAAGACAGACCTTACTATTAGGTGTGTGACCCTGAAAGTGCACCCCTTTTAGCGAAACAAGCAATGGATCTCATTTTGGATACCACTATTATGCAGTCATTTGTATGCAACCTTTCATCTCATTTCCATTTGGTAATGCACACGGCTTCCCTGCCCAGTCTCTCAAACCGGTCATTAAAAGTACTGCTGATCCTAACTGGAGACTTAAGTTCCACTTTAAAGCGCTCACGGTATGGTGGATGAAACAACTGCAGAGTCAAAGTAATATACCTCCGCCCCTCACCAGGCTTTGCCCTTGAATACGCTGGTCTCTGTGAATGCAAAGACAGGAGACAATGAATTGTGGCTGCCCAGGCAGCCCCAGCCTTCTCCTTCCTAGCCTCCGAGACTCACAGACAGGGATTTCCTCCTGCGATGAGAGCCAAGCCGTCACAGCCAAGTGATCAAGGGCCTGCCATCTGTGACTGAGGCTGATTTACAGCAGGAACACTGTCATCCACGTTTGTTCTCCATTTTCTGAATCCTCCGTCCACATCCGCATACATCATTACTGAAATTTACTAATATCAGATTTTTCTCACACACACAACAAAGCTAATATTTCCTAGAGGTGCCCATTCTTCAGAAAAAAAAATCTACCACACCATTGTTTTTTTGTTTTTTTTGACGGATCCTACATATGTGGAGAGACTGACACTAAGAACATCTTAATCAACTAGTCAGCAAGCATAAGTCTTCTTCTCCTTTCAGCTTTTCCCTTCAGGGGTCGCCACAGCCAATCAGTTGCCTCTATCCAACCCTGTCTTCTGCATCCTCTTCTCTCACACCCACTACCTTCATGTCCTCTTTCACTACATCCGTAAACCTCCTCTTTTGTCTTCCTCTAGGCCTCCTGCCTGGCAGTTCAAAACTCAGCATCCTTCTACCAATATATTCACTATCTCTCCTCTGGACATGTCCAAACCATCTCAGTCTGGTCTCTCTGACTTTATCTCCAAAACCTCTAACATGTGCTGTCCCTCTGATGTATTCATTCCTGATCCTATCCATCCTGGTCACTCTCAAAGAGAACCTCAGCATCTTCATCTCTGCTACCTCCAGCTCTGTCTCCTGTCTTTTCCTCAGTGACACTGTCTCTAGACCAAACAACATCGCTGGTCTCACCACAGTTTTGTACACCTTTCCTTTCATTTTAGCTGAAACTCTTCTATCACACATCTGTGATGCGGAAAATTTTAGCTGCTAATGGACACAGAATTTAGACTTTACAGTCAAGTAGGATATATCTTTGCTAAGGACTTGCAGCATATGATGTAGGCTTGATAAGATACAGTGCACAGATAGCATCTTAAGCATTTCACAGTTCCTTTTAAATATGCCCCATGATCTCATTCTGTTTATGTGCAGAAGAAATTACTTAAGTCAATTAATTTAAGAAATTAGACACCTCAATGTGTCATCGCATTATATGCCCTGATGAACATAATTCTTACAAAACAGGGTCATTATACATACGCTCAATATCGCACTAGTTCTGGTACAAAAAGTTCCAAAAACTAATTTCTGCATTGATTTCTCACTATTTCCTCTCATGCTGCATATACTGGAGCCTCCTAAACATATACACCTCAATGATTTATTTTGACAGCAGTCACAATTAACATGACAATTATCATCAACATGACATCAGGCTTTACCTTTTCTCTGTAACCACTAAATGTAAAATATATTTAGTCCTCATGCTGTCAAAGCAGTTTTCATCACACATGAATGCTTTATGGAGCTTTTAACACCTCTTTTGTGTATTGTGTCACATGCATGTCTCGATTTTTTTTTGTCTCTACCTGTCACCCACTAATGAGCTCCAATCCTTAAAAGTAGAGGCTAGCATGGGTGCAGATGGAGCATTTATGTTAGTGCTGAGCTTGACTCATGATCTTTGCACACAGGACAGCTGTGAGGGGTTGGCGTCCCTCTGAGGCCCCCCTTTGTTTCCCTAAAGATACAGGGTTAAATAAGACAAATGGAGACGGGACCCCTGGCCAATATGCCCAAGCATCACTTTTCATTATGAGTAAGAATTGAAATAATGTAAGCCTTTCATGCCTTTGCTTCAATCTGTGTTTGCTTAATCTTCATATGAAGCATATGCAAAGTTGTTGAGGGCAAAACACATCAGAGAAAGCTTAAGGCAGCCTAACTTCATTAATTTGCTGTCGTAGAAAGGCAAAAAACCAGGTCTTTTGTTTGAGGAAAAATCCCATGCAGACCACAAGCCAAGTACCAAATGCAAGCAAGGGAATCATTCACAAGATCACACAACAGCAGCTGGTGGGGGAATTACTGTCTAGGTGACCCAGAAATCCAGGGGCAACTTTGTTTTAACAAGCCAGGGAACGTTCCACCACTTTAGAAACTATGCCTTAACCACAAAAAAGAGTACTGTGCCACAGAAGAGCAAGTGAAGAGGAAATTAAATATTACACTGGGAGGGAATGGTTCAAACCCTTGTGAAAGGCTGGCGCTGTGAGGTGGACTGGTAGAGCTGATGTTGGAACAAGGTGTTTGGAGTGCAAAATGGTAGATGTGGGGTGTGGAGGTAGTAGTTTTAGAGCTGGTAATTACTGTACAGGCAAAGAGGAACCACAATTAGTGAAGGATTCTTGTTTTTCCTACATTTCATTTCATAGGCTGCTTCAGTTTGATCTGTTTTAAAGAGTAAGGGCAGAATGGACTTCCACTTTGATTACTGGCAGTTATTAAATCGAAAAACTTAAAGTGAAATAGAGGCATTTACTCAGATACCAAAAATCATCATCAAAACATATGCTCTCACTACAAAGACATCATCTCTAGAACTCACAGCTTGAGTGAAAATTAAATTTTGTTAGGTACTAGTAGTAGTTAAAGTAAGAGGATTATTGTAATTTGATGAACCTCTGCTGGGGAGTAACCACACAAACGGCACAACAACTCCTCCTAGTCTGAACACAGAAACAATAAATCCCCCACCCCCCACCCTTTTAACCTAGATGGTCTTCCCTCTTGGCTTTGCATGTTCGCTTGTCCACTGTACTGTAGTCATTAACATATTTGGAGTGCAGCGAGCAGAAAGCTTAATTGTCCCTAATTGCTCAGCTAAATATGTTCTCTAATGATTTGCTTCAGATCTGTGACTGCCTTTTTGCGCAATTTCCCGGCCGCTGGCTTCATTATCCCTGCCTCCTTGGAACAAAGCGTCTTCACAAGCTGGCCTCCACCCCCCCCCACCCCCGCACAACACAGACAGCGAGTATGTGTGTGAAGGAAGTAATGGCTCCCTCTTGGAGGGACTCACAATAGAGCCCCTTTGTCAGGGCACAGGAGTTAAAGTGATTGGAAAACCAAATCTCTGCTGAGAAAGAGTGTTAATTGACCACAGCTCACTCTTCCTAATCAGTCCATAATAAATGAGCAGTAGAAGCACTTTGTTCCAGTCATGCTACTGTTGTTGTAGCTGTATCTGTTTTTTTGCTGCTCTTGTTTTTGCAGCTGCTGCTGTTGTTTGGCTCCTCCTTTCGTTGGCCTTCCACTCTGTCTCAATATGTCTTTAATGACTGATAGGGATGACTTCAATTACAAGAGACCTCTGGATTTACTGGGGAATGGAATATTTTTGTTGAAAATTATCTGAATATCAGCCATATATGTGATTAACTTAGTATTCATTTTACCAGGCAACACGTTAAGAATTTTCCTATTTACTGGGAAGTGAGAAAAACACTACCACAATAGCCAGTAGAAGTGTTGAAGGGTGGAGGTTATAATTAATCACATCAAACAGAAGTTACAATTTCCCTCAACTCAATCAACATAAAATAATATAGCACTACCTAAATCGACTTTTTTAAACACACCATCAAAACCAATCACTTTTCATCCATAAATGTTACTTTTTCTATGGACCGCGGCCAATGTAGACAATGAAAAATTATGAAAGTTGGAAGTTGTGAATGTTGACAACTGGAAAAATGTCTGATCGGGACAAATGGATGTGTGTATTTGTTTACAAGAGGCAGAGCGGCATAAACAAAGACAAACACACATCAAGAGTCCTGGCTGAAGGGGCAGATTCTGACCTGTATCAGAAGAAGGGCATTTGCGGATGGTGAAGATTGAGCTGAGGTCCTCGTCTTCCTCTGGCAGGCCCTTCTGCAAACGCTGAAGCTTCCTGAGGCTTTCACTGCGCTGGTGCTTCATGGAACGCACATGCTGGATCAGGTTGAGCTTGGCCTTGGTCGAGTAGTTACACAGAACACAATGGTAGTAGCAGGCATCACCCTCCACTGCGTTTTCGTGCTGCTGGAGGTGCTGGAAAGAAAGAAAGGGAGAGATTGAGAGGAAAAAGTTATTGCAGATAGCAGATATAGGTAGGCTCCACCGATTGCTCAAACTGTTGGCAAATGAACAAATCAATTACCAATCACTACCCTGTTGTTTAACATCCAGACCCCTACCACTTCAGGACAACTGTTTGGACTGCACATTTTGCCTGAGTGAGTGTCTGTAACAGTGGGTTAACAGGACAGAAGATGCTTGGGAGGCACGCAAATCTCAAGGGCCCACGGGCTGGCAGGAATCGCATCAGCCACTCTTCAAAAGCCCTGATTCTATGGCCTCACACGAAAGGCAGCATTGATCCCCTTCACTCAACAGAAGCCTCCTGTCTCTGAAAAGGAAACTCCAAACATCTGCTTGTTTCACGCATGGGATACTAAATATTGATCATGGTGAGTTAAATCCTTGACTTCTCGCAGAGAAAGAGAGGCAAAATCAGCCAGTGGTAAGGCAGTGGGGAAATTTAGTACATTCTGAGAAAGCCTGGAACATTCCACAACAGGATGGCAATCTTCAGAAGATAGGAAATCAACGCCGGTACAGACCTGTCAACCGAACACAGGTGATTTGTGACTGCAAGAAAAGCTCCCCTAAAATGTCAAAAAATGATTGGTCAAATATGTAGTGTTGTGTTAAAATTTAAATGACTAGAAAAGTGATGGTCATTGGATAAATAGAGCAATTTTTGTCATGCCCCCGGACACTCTGTCTCTGCGAGTGAATGGAGCAGTGGCCTGCCCCAATTCCACAGTCCTAAAATATTTTATCGGCTGTTTCTGCATCTCTATAACAAAACCTACAGAATCTATATGCTTACTCTTTTCATACATGTCATGGTCTGCTCCTACTATCAAAGTAGGCTCTCACTATTGATGACTGTTGCTACAGCCAATGTCAATCAACACAATTACTCTGGTTTTAATCTTCCTTTTTAATCTTCCTGTGTCCTGCAAGACACTCCTCATTTTTTGTACGAATATGATTGAGGTTCTCTAGCTTCGACCCACCTCCCAAAACATAAAATTTAGGTGAATTGATCACTCCAAATTGCCCGTATGTGTGAGTGTGTGTGAGAGTGGTTGTCTGTGTGTGACCCTGCAATGCCCTGGCGACACGTCTGAGTGTACCCCGCCTCTGGCCCATAGCCAGCTGAGATAAGCTCCAGCATAACCCATGACCCGCAAGGCAGATAAACAGCGAAATCAATCATCTTAATGACAAGGCGATTGTAATCATCTCTTCTTCAAGATGATGACTGAATGAATAAATTTTTTTTTTTTTAATCTCTTTATTACATTGAAGAGAGTCGAAAATGCAGCCGCTCAACTCTTCAAAAGTGATAAAAGCTGGAATATATATTTTTTGACAATGTCAAGTATACTGATATTTTATGACTCATTTCAGACACATACATTCACTTTCACTGAAAAATATCAAAGCCATACAGTCAAGAGTTTGCTTTTTGTGGGCATAATCAAAAGTATCATTTTATCGGTCTTTCATAAGAGCAGAAACTTTCATTTCATGCTGAATCAATTTTATATTTTAAAGTACTTAATTGCTGCTAATGTGAAGATTATATGATGCATCCTAAGCTGAACGTTCATACTTTCAGTCAAAGTAGGGTCATTTCAGTATTTATATATATATATATATTAGGGCTGTCACTAACGCGTTAATTAGATCAATTAATTACGCTGCAAATGAACGCGCTATAAAACTCGCAATTAATTGCGAGTGGCAAATCAATGCGCAAGCATTTTAAATTTGGCCCATTGACTGACCCATAGGCTGCAGCAGCACATCACTTCCTACCTGCGCCACTAGTCAAAAACAGGATGACTGACAACAGAGATGGATGCGACACAGGGGAGCGAGGCAAGCCCACTCGGACCTTTGGGCGGAAAGGTTATATATAAAAAGAACAATGACGGGACTAACAACAAAACGCAGTAATTCTGCGCTGCCAATCTGCGCTGTAGACGCCTCCGTCAGTCTGCCCCAGGGCAGCTGTGGGTACACAAGTAGTTTACCATCACCGTGAATGAGGAGTGAATGAATAATGGATCCAGAAAAGTGGTATATAAATCTATTCCATTATTATTATCATTATTATTATTATTGTTATTATTATTATTGTTTTTATTATTGTTATTATTTGTACCTTTTGTAAAAGAGAATTTTCATATCATCGAAGAAGCTCCAGCCTAACGTATCATTTAAATGCAAAACATGTCAAAGACAGAGTTGAACGTTAGCTTACCCATTTAAAGGAAAAGCCTGTTGGCATCTTGCTATTTAGTTGCCTTATTTAGAGGCATGTTATACTATTCATTTTTAATTGCTGTATTCAGTCAGCTTTAGCATTCATTTTGATTGAGAGTCTGCTTATGTGCCTATTTGAGACTCAGCCTTATTTTTTTTCTAAATTTTATTTATTTTATTTAACTGTATTCGTATTGCATTTTTGAGAAATGCAGCTGGCCTACTTGGTTTGCTGATGTGCTTGGCCTTTTTTCTTTTGAATTTTATTTATAAAGCACACTTAACCAATAAAAATGTGGATTTCAAATCTTCTCTTCTTTGTGCATTCTATTGATTAGTCATGCATTATAATTTTGTAATGTCCTAGAATTCAAATTCTTTATTTGGGGGCCTTTAGCAGGTATGAGATTAAAATGCTAATCGATTAATTAGATTAATTTTTTTAATCGCCTGACAGCACTAATATATATGTATATATATATATATATATATATATATATATATATATATATATATATATATATATATATATACACACACACATACACACACACATATACATACATATATACACACACACACACACATATATATATACACACACACACACACATACACGCTTTATAGCATAATGATATTTCACATCGGTAATTGCTCTTTTCCCCTTAACTCCTCATGTTTAATTTTCTGGAAATATTGTATATTGCTTTGGGGTTTTCTGAGCTATTGCGTTTCATTCTCTTTAGTTTCGTATTTTTCACTTCTACACCTAAACTGTGCATTAAGATACCACTTCCAGGAAGAGGAATAGTTTTTTTTTTCCTCCTTTTTGTGAGCCCCACAGCTCAGTATAATAGAGTTATTAGGTGATTGTAAAAGGCTCTGTGTCTCTGTGTGCTTTCATTCTCAGGTTCGTTTTAAACCATCCATGATGTCATGAATAAGTGTTGCCTGATATTGTGAGTGAATGCCCTCCTCTTTTTTTTTTTTTCTTCTGTGCACAAATATTGCATCGGAACAGAGATAGAGAGAAACCTGGGAGACAGATTCAGTTATAGATAACACTGTATCCATCATGCTAACTGCTTTTAGGATGAGCATATGCCTTGAATTAAAAAAAGAAAAGAAAAACACTTTTGCAGCAAATGACTCAAGGCTCCAAAAATCTACAAGAGGGCAAGTTTGAAAAAAAAGAGAGCACCTGACTGAACTTCAAAGCTAGTCTCAGGAGGTAAAAAAAAAAAATCTGTTTTACAGGTCTCCAGAAGAAGCCACGGGTTTATATCGGACTTATCCGAAACTGCCTGCTTCTGAATTGGTCATAATTCACTTTAAAACTGACTGGCTAGGGAGACGGCCTTAAACAGAGCTAAAGTTGGGTTGTCTTAGGGCACGTAGCTCCATCTACATTGTCCAAAGGCTAGACCAGTACTTTCACCATCACCGGACTTGATCAAAACCAGTCTGGGGCATTTTAGTCAGTGCATTAGGCAAAAGAAAAAAATCAAATTTCAAATGCTTCATCACTGAGGTCAACCGGAAAACTGAGATACAATTACACCATATGTGTTTCTATGAGGGGGAATTAACTCTGTCTGTGTCTGAATTTAGAAATCGAAGGTGTGATGTACAATGTTGTTAGTGGGTATGCTGCACAGGTAGGATGTGAGCTGGAGGAATAGGAGAAATTCTTGCTGGACTTTGATGAAGTGATGCAGAGTATACCTAGAAGTGAGAGAGTTGTCATTGGTGCAGACTTCAATGGACATGTTGGTGCAGGAAACAGAGGTGATGAGGATGTGATGGGCAGGTTTGGTATCCAGGAGAGGAACGTAGAAGGACAAAAGGTAGTTGACTTTACAAAAAGGATGGAAATGGCTATAGTTAATACTTTCTTCCAGAAGAGGCAGGGACATAGGGTGACCTATAAGAGTGGTGGTAGGAGCACACAGGTAGACTACATCTTGTGTAGACAGGGTAACCTGAAGGAGATCAGTGACTGCAAAGTAGTGGTAGGTGAGAGTGTAGCCAAGCAGCATAGGATGGTGGTGTGCAGGATGACTCTGGTGGTGAGGAGATGAAGAGGACAAAGGCAAAGCAGAAGATGAAATGGTGGAAGTTAAAAAAGGAAGAATGTTGCATGACTTTTAGGAAGGAGTTAAGACAGGCTCTGGGTGGCCAGGAGGTGCTTCCAGATGACTGGAAAGCCACAGCTAATGTGATCATGGAGACAGGTAGGAGAGTACTTGGTGTGTCATCTGGAAGGAAAGTAGATAAGGAGACGTGGTGGTGGAATGAGGGGGTACAGGAGTGTATACAGAGAAAGGTTATCTAAGAAGAAGTGGGACACTGAGAAGACTGAGGAGAGTAGACAGGAGTACAGGGAGATGCAGCGTAAGGCGAAGGTAGAGGTAGCAAAGGCCAAACAAGGAGCTTATGATGACTTGTATGCTAGGTTGGACAGTAAGGAGGGAGAAACTGATCTATACCAGTTGGCAAGACAGAGAGACAGAGATGGGAAGGATGTGCAGCAGGTTAGGGTGATTGAGGATAGGGACGGAAGTCTATTGACAGGTGCCAGTAGTGTGATGGGAAGATGGAAAGAGTACTTTGAAGAGTTGATGAATGTGGAAAATGAGAGAGAACAAAGACTAGAAGAGGTGACTGCTGTGGACCAGGAAGTAGCAAACATTAGTCAGGATGAAGTGAGGAGGGCATTGAAGAGACTGAAGAGTGGAAAGACAGTCGGCCCTGATGATATACCTGTAGAGGTTTGGAAGTGTCTAGGACAGGTGGCAGTAGAGTTTCTGACTGGGTTGTTCAACAGGATCTTAGATAGTGAGAAGATGCCTGAGGAATGGAGGAGAAGTGTGCTGGTGCCCATTTTTAAGAACAAGGGAGATGTAGAGTTGTGGCAACTGCAGAGGAATAAAGCTGATGAGCCATACAATGAAGTTAAGGGAAAGAGTAGTGGAAGCTAGACTAAGGGCAGAAGTGAGCATTCGTGAGCAGCAGTATGGTTTCATGTCACAAGAGAGTACTACAGACCCAGTATTTGCTTTGATGATGTTGATAGAGAAGTACAGAGAAGGCTAAACGGAGCTGCATTGTGTTTTTGTAGATCTGGAGAAAGCTTATGACAGGGTGCCCAGAGAGGATCTGTGGTATTGTATGAGGAAGTCTGGAGTGGCAGAGAAATATGTGAGAGCGGTGCAGGACATGTATGAGGACTGTAAGACAGTGGTGAGGTGTGCTGTAGGTGTGACAGAGGAGTTCAAGGTGGAGGTGGGACTGCATCAGGGATCAGCTGGTGATGAACAGGCTGACAGAAGAGGTTAGACAGGAATCTCCATGGACTATGATGTTTGCAGATGACATTGTGATCTGCAGTGAGAGCAGGGAACAGGTGGAGAAGAAGCTAGAGAGGTGGAGGTTTGCCTGGAAAGGGGAGGAATGAAGGTTAGCCGCAGTAAAACAGAATACATGTATGTGAATGAGAGGGACCCAGGTGGAAGAGTGTGGTTACAGGGAGAAGAGATCAAGAAGGTGGAGGATATTAAGTACTTAGGGTCAACAGTCCAGAGCAATGGAGAGTGTGGAAAAGAGGTGAAGAAGGGTGTACAGGCAGGATGGTACGGGTGGAGAAAAGTGTCAGTTGTGATGTGTGATAGAAGAGTTTCAGATAAAGTGAAAGGAAAGTTGTACAAAACTGTGGTGAGACCAGCAATGTTGTTTGGTCTAGAGACAGTGTCACTGAGGAAAAGACAGAAGACAGAGCTGGAGGTAGCAGAGATGAAGATGCTGAGTTTTTCTCTGGAGTGACCAGGATGGATAGGATCAGGAATGAATACATCAGAGGTTTCGGGGATAAAGTCAGAGAGGCCAGACTGAGATGGTTTGGACATGTCCAGAGGAGAGATAGTGAATATATTGGTAGAAGGATGCTAAGTTTTGAACTGCCAGGCAGGAGGCCTAGAGGAAGACCAAAGAGGAGGTTTATGGATGTAGTGAAAGAGGACATGAAGGTAGTTGGTGTGAGAGAAGAGGACACAGAAGACAGGGTTAGATGGAGGCAAATTGATTCGCTGTGGCGACCCCTGAAGGGAAAAGCCGAAAGGAAAAGAAGAAGTTGATGATGACAGACTTTTCAGTCGACTTTTTAGTCCAGTCAACATTTTACTGAGTGGCAACAATGTGTTGTCTGTCCTGCGAGAACAAAAAACCTCTGAACATCATGAACATGGATTCTTCTTGCCATTATCCATGTGAGAGACTCCTAGGATCATATCTGAGAGCACAGCATGCTCTCTGGGTTCACCCACTCAATCTCACACACACATGCATACTTACATACACACTATCGATGTGAAACAAAATAAAGCATTAGGCGGAACCTATGTCTGTTTCCTATGAACCTGCAATGAAGCCCCCGTCTCCAACTAGAGAGCAGGAATTTGATGGCTTAATGAAAAACTCATGTTGTGCTGGGAAGATTTGGTACAGCTCTGGACTTTCTAAACACTCTATTGGGGCCCCAAAAAGAGGGGAGCTGTGGGGGCATAATGGGGGGGGGAATGGCTGGATCAGTGGCATGGATTCAATACCACTGAACTGTCTGGGAATTTACAACAGCAAGTGCAAATGTGTGACTGTGTAGAATGAAGTGATATACTCGATAGAGCGACATGCTGTGATGACGTGACAGGATATATCACAAAGACCTGCTGATTGTAGGTGAAGATGAAATTAGGAAAAATAATGCATAGCTAAACCGTTGAGGTTTTAAGCATTTCAGACAATCCTCTAAATCACAGAAATGTAAATATTTTCATGCTGTGGTGGTTGAGTTGAAAAATGTAATTACGGATTTCAAACATGTCTTTCCTCTGGAGCACCTTATCATTTTCTGTGGAGGCTAAAGTGTTTTTCTGTGCTTTTTCAGGTAGAGAGGGATAGGGGCGGTGTGGGCACCACCCTATCCTCTCTTTCATAACTCTACAGTGCACCTTGCCCTCTGAGTGGGCAATACAGGCCAGTATTAGTTTCACCACCCACCCAGAGCACTGCATACATTTGAATTTCCATCCACTTAAATGCAAAATAAAAGTGCACCTTTAACACAAAATAGTGTGGTTGCTGAGAGAGCCCAACTAACACAAGATAGAGGTGGGTATTACTGGAAGGGTGGAAGAGAGACAGAGAGACGGTAATTCCAAAGAATGGCTCCCAATGGAGCCTTATAAAACAGCATGTACTCACAACAAACACGTACGAAAGTATAGACATAAAGAACATCAGAAATGTAGAGGCGCACACACACACACACACACACACACACACACACACATACACACACACACTGCCAGTCAGCAAGCCAGACAGAAAAACATGCACGCACGCCATTATGATCATACCCTAATTTCTACCATTAAATTTGCCAGTGCTGTTAATACAAAATTAATGCATTAAAACAGATGACGATCCGTGAGCTAAATAGCTATCAATTCTGAGAGAGCTGCCAAATTCCCTCTGTGAAACAGCCAGTGAGCATCTGCCTGGATATTGCTTTGTAACCTCCCTGATTTGCAGGATAGAGTCGGTGCCTATCGTGAGTGCAGTAGCGTACGTGGATTTCATCAGAGACTCATGAACATTAGACAGCTGCAAATCACAAATCACACCAGCCATGCAACACACCCTGACCCTAACCCTAACCAATAGTCCAATATGATGTGTCTATTGGGCTGAAAAGTACACTGAAGCCAAAGACAAAGAAAATACTTGTTTGTAACTCACAGCAAGAGTGCTGTGACCATCGAGTGTGTGCTGTAGACTACACGCTGTGTTCCGTGCATGTACAAAGATTTGTAGGGGACCTGAATCACCATAAAATCTGCTCTGTGGGATTCCCCCTAGAAAGTGAGGAGGCTATTCAAGAAAGCAAATCAGTGGCTGGAGTCATCATGCATTTGCAGTTTGGCCTGTGATTCCCTCTCTGCTCAGCAGTGTGAACTGCTGCTCCAACCACAGGGGCCTCACCGGGTGCCAAATGGATGCTTTGAATCAACGGATTCAAGTTGCGACATGCCTAAAAGTTAGGCTGTGGCTTAAGGGCACTTTGTCTTCCCAGCCTATACTGCCTACCTACCGCTTCTTCAACCTCATCGGCGACCTTGCGCTTTTATTCTCTTTTACTTTCCCTGATCGTTGGCACCCTTCATCCACATCCTGTCTCTCCATCTTATGGTTTCTTTTTCTGCTGTAAGCGATGATTCATCTCCACTGGGGAATAAAAACAGGCTGCATATTTGTCTCTGGGTAGGGGTGGGGGGAAATGGGTGGGGGGGTGAATTCTGCGTCGTAAGGGGGGCAGTGAGGTGAAGATAGATTACTGTAGGTGTCCTTGGAGAGGATGACAACATAGGCCTAGAAACATAGTATCCTGGGAGGGGTCACAGATATACTTAAAGACAATATAGCTACTGCTGCTACACACCTACCACTCTTATTCACTTTAACATTAAATAAAGCAATAATTATTGAATTCCGTTTGAATGAGTAAGATGCTAGAAAGTAAACAATGGGAACATAATTGCAGAAGGAAGGCAATCAATTCAGCCAGTCATTTGGGCTATGTTGATTGTGCAGCCCACTGTACATGCTGCGTGTGTATGTATGTGTGTTTCTGTAAGTGCACACATTTATGTACCCATTGCAAATCTGAAGTTAGGGGAGTATATGCTGTGACAAGGAGCTGAGTAATACACTCTCCCAGACACACGCACGAAACAGGAGTTGGGTAATCCCTCCTTCAATAACGACCTGGGGCTATAGCTCTCAATCAGCTGATCAATGTGTCCATATAATTCATGTGCGAGTCACTGTCTTTAAAGGAAGAGGAGGAGAATAAGCAAGAAGGCGGTGGAGAGATCAATGCACTGTGTGGTGATAACGAGCCTGGGTCTATGCCCACAGGAGCCCCACACTGTCGTCCAGGGTCTCTCTCATTAAGAGCATGTGGATAGGCATGGCTATACATACATAATATGTACTTCTAATCATACCCAAATAAACACCCCCCCCCTTCTTCTTAATGAGCTCTGCTCTGCTTTTGTGACACATGGTGATGACTCAAAAAAAAAAAAAAAAAACAGACAGGAAATGATGTCGAACCTGAATTAGAAAAAAAAAAAAACAGCAAAGCAAATTAACAGTAAGCTGTTGGCCTCCTCTTTCAGTAGCTAATTAACAGCTTAACCTCCTGGTGCTTTTATGAAAGCCATGCTGGAAGGAGCTTGTCAAAATTGCAGTACAATAAGTCTGCCTGCAGGAGGCGAAAGAAGGGTGGAGCCATGGGGGTGCCCAAACAACTGTTACAGCCACTTGATGACATGCATGCTGGTGAGATGCCATCTGGAAGCTGAAAAAGGCAAATCAGGACCTGCCCTTGTCCTTCTCTCTGCACAACAACAAAACCTTCCATTTTGGACTGTGACAATAATTACTTGTACAGGGCTGGGGGAGAACATTTTTTAGGATTATGTTCAAGTAAAACAGAATGTCTGCAAGGGGTCTGGGATGTCCAGATTTTCAAATGTGGATAATTATATGTTTGTTTGCTGCTTTTCTTATTATAAAAACAGACATGACAGAGGAGAGGAAAAGATAATGGTAACAAAAAATTGATACGGTCATTGAAAATATTTGGGTGGATCATGAAAATCAAAACAAATGGCTGAATTTGAAAATTTCTGTTATGTTGTTATTACATAAGCAGAAAAATGTGGCAGAGACCACTCATCCTTTCCCTGAAAACATTTTTAACAACTTCACATTCATTTCAGACAACACAATTCTGGCTGGAAATGAGCCTTTAAAGTTTAGAAACACAACACTGAAGCCCTATCTGATGCTCTATCTTTCGTCACTCAGTGCCAGCGTGGTTTATCACTTTTTTTTGCTCAGTCATCTGTTTGCATTGATTTTGTATGTAAGCTGTTTGGTAGCAAGAAAAAAAATGAAAATACAACTTTACACTCTGCCGTGTTCTCCTGCTTTAATTTTTCTCTTAATGAAAGAAGAGATTTTTTTTTTACATTGCACCAAAAAAGGTCTTAGCATTGATTCCATCTGGGGTCTTTCTGTGCTTAGTTTGTTGTGCCACAGCTTTCTGGATAATAAACTGAGTCATCATCACGTCTGGTCTGAATACTTCCTAACACAGGTTACCAGAACAGTGCTTAAAAATATAATACAACAGGATGTTAAGGCTGTACGTCCAACAGAATCCTCCAGTACATCAATGACTTCCATGGGATTTACTGAAAAATCTCAGGAATGTAGGGAAAGCATCTCTCCGGGTGTCTGATTAGTGCTTCACGAGCTATCTGTATGTGAGCTGGAAGTGTGTGCATATTAACTGAAAGCCAGTCGACTGACTAAATAGAACTTAGACTTAGCTGTGCTATAGGTCAGTGATGTGTTAGTAGGGTAAAGGCAGAGACAACTCGCGCCCACACAGCTGAGAAAAGTCTCCAACACCTCACTGCCTCTCATTTGTCACTTGCCAGCTTGCACAGGCTTGCAGAGCAACTGCAGTGAATGAACAAAACAAAAAGGCTTTTTGACTGTAGAACAAAACACAAAACAGAGTTTTAGAAAGAGCAGCGGTGAACCAGTCCCACAGCAGTGATCAGAAACATTGAGGTGGAGGGTAAGAGAGGGTGTTAGATGAAGATATAGGCAAACACCACTTGTGATGATCAATGCAGTCAGTCAGAATTAAATTCAGAGCAGGAACATCACCCAAACACAATTAGTCCTCAAGAACAAACATCACACTGTGCAAAGAATGTCGATTCACTGGGATGTCAAAGTAGGGAGCAGCAATCAGAATCAGAATAACACTTCTAGAGAATCAGTGTTACAATTGTGAGTCCTCTCCCCACCACGGTGGCTACTATGACAAAGTAAAAGCTCATAAATATGCTCAAAGCGGTAGGGGTGACACAAAGCCATGCTTACTGAACTGTAGGTATGCCCATGCCGCTGCTTTTACGCCTATTGTCAGCTGCTCTCGACTTCTGCTTTCTGCTGATCTAATGGTATCCCGGAGACACAGAGTACAGTCTCCTCAGGATTATATTATCTAGCTTTCGACTCCCGCTCTCTTAGTTTGGTAGTGTAAATATTTCATTACCACATAATTGGTTGCAGCTTCAGGCTATGCAGTAAGGCCATGATTGCTATATTTTTTCTGACAATTCTGTATCTTTTTATGTAAAATTTATAGAAATGTGTTTTTGGGATGAAGGTGTATGAGAGCTCATAAGGGGAAATATTTAGTTGTTCGTGACTACCCTTGCTCTGACTCACTAGAGATACAAGCTAATTAAAAACAGTGATGATGTACTCCGTCAGTGTCGATATTAAACCCTGTCTTATGTAACTACCTTTATTTTGCAGCACTGCACTGAAAAGAGAGCAGCTTGGCCTTGGAGAGGTCCTCTTCTTAAAAATAAATTTAATGGGGTGGAGTAGGGTTGAGAAGAGGTGAGTATCCAGAGCAGCTCTATATTGTATGTGGGCTTATTTCCATGGAACATAAAGTACCTTGTTGGAGGGAAACTGCTGATGAGGGTTCTTCAAGTAGTTCATGCACGAAACACCCACCAGTTTCACCTGTCAACTATTCAGAACTGGGCAACTTAAAAGCTGCAACTTTGAAGAGTAAAACCCTGACATTGCACTTTTGGCCTTGACTATTAACCAGGAGGTAAAAAAGCTCAACAATTGCAGTCACACAAAAATTTCTTTCTTAATTTTGGGTATTTTGAGGTTTAATGTCTATCAGCTTTTGTACAAATCAAACCACTACACTCTTCTGGATTCAGTATTATCTCTAATACAACCTTTTAATTAAACTGCAGAATAGACACAGCTGTTTCTTCCTTCACAAGGGCCAGATTTAGATTTTTCTGTCTTCATAAGACCAATTGTAGCCCCTGACCTACGCCTGCAGGGATGTGGTGCACTTGCGTTGAAAAATGGTGCACTGTGCAGCTTCCCATGAGTATAGTCGACTCCATCCCTAATACGTAAGGGCTTTGCTAACACACAGGGTCACTCTGTTGGGTCTGCTCATTAGAAAAGGGAAAAAAAAAACATAACAGCACTTTCCATAAAAATGAAACAAAAGTAACCATTGATCAGGTAGATCAATTTAAGATCAATAATCTAAACCCTCATCATTCTCAGTGCACCATAATTGTGGCTGAGATATAGTTGTCATTACTAAAAATCAATTAGAACAGACTAATTGGAAGGGGCTTACTGCTGTGGATGTGCTGGCAAAACCTTTACAGTGCACCAAACAGACTTGTGATAGCTACTCATTGAAGCTTCGCTAAATAACTACTCATGACCTCAGCAAGTGTCATCATGGAGGTCATTGTGCTGGCTGCCTACAGTATTTTGGAACATTCAGTAAAGGGCATGATGAGCCACCACAAAAGAGTGCTTTGCCTTTGTGCTTGTGTAACTTGTATGTAAGCGCATGTAAGTAAGGCCCAACTTTTATAGGACATCTTTTGATTTTAAGCTAATGTATTAGAGGAATGTTTTCAGCGGGCAGCTTGCTGACGACCTCGGAGTTAAGTGACGGTCAGAGAAAAAGATGTGATTTTCATTCCAGTGGTTGGCTACTGTAAAAAATGTTTTTTTTTAATTAAAGACCAGTTAAAACAAAGATTTGCAATAATAGATATCTCACACCAGGCTGCCGTTACCGCCTGCACTGTACACACTACTAAATCATCCAACAAAATCCCAAACTATACTTCAAAGGCTACCACTTTTCCCCTTCCTGTTTATTGATTACATAGCGCTCTAGTTCGTTAATCGTTCACCAAATGAAGCATGGTGAGCACTAATCTCAACCCTGGAAGGAAAGCGTTAAAGGTAAAAGCTGCTGAAAAGTGCATAATTACGGAACTGTGTTCAGTGGAGAGAGGATGTACTCCTTCCTCTCAGATTTCTCGCACACTGCCTGTCTGTGCAACCAGAGGCAGCGGGGAGAGGGATTGGCAGAAGAGCAACGGGAAGTGTATACAGTTTCTTACCACCTCTCCCCTCCCTCCCTTTACTCTTTCAATCCTTCTGCCTCTCACTGCATTCCCAACCAAAGCGCCGGGGGCGCCATGCTTGTAGAAACCACAGCCTTTTGAGTGCCTCTTGTATTTACAAACGGAGGCATGTTGGAATCAAAGGCATTACCACATGACATAACACATTAAACAGCTGGCAGTTTGAGGATTTATAGACTGAACAGATAGTGAGTGGCATGAACAGGAATTTTGGCTTTGCTGGTTCACTCTAACAAGCTATACTTGGTGTGAGCGTCAAAACTTACCTGAACCAGAGCACAGGATAGGAGTCAGCTGCAGCAACTCCCTCCTTTCCCTTTGCTTTTCTTTCCCTCCTAGCACACAGCTCGGGCTATACTCCAGGTGGAGGCAGCTATCACTTTCCCATCAACTTCCTGTTCCCTCCTGTCTCTCCACCCCCTTTTTCACTCAGCTCTCTCACTCCCAGTTGCACAACTTGGGTTTTCTCTGCCATGTTTGAAGAGACACAAAGCTCTATCTCCCTTCCTCATCCTGTGATGTACTAAAATTTAGAGGAAAGACATTTCTCCCCCTGCTACTTCCTCCCCCAGCACTTTCCCCCGTGTTGCCGTTCTACCTAATCTCACCTCAGTTTTTATTTCACCTCCCATCAGCAAGGAACTAAAAATAAATGATAAATGGAATATGATATTTTAAAGCCTTATCTCTTATCTGTTCTTACAGGGTTATAATGGGGTAGTTAATCCTGCAGATCCTACTCAAATTGATTAATCAGCACATGCAGACAATCAAATAAATGATTAATATTCCCCAGTTCTGTGGTCAGACAGTTACTCCTGAGACCATCAGTAATAATTCAGTAACCCTTCCCAGACCACAGGCTTCAACTCGTCAGCCTCATTCAGCATCAGCCCTGTGATGTTCAGCAGGACTTTGAACTCTCCTGCAAAGAAGCATCGGTGAGACAATCTGCAGTCGCTGTCAAAACCTTCTTCAACATGCGCCTACCTGATTGGACACACACAACATGTATAATAATAGGATGTAGAACTATTGCGCATTCCACTGAGAGAGGATACAGAAACAGATATACTATATAACATGCATAACTGAGAATTTTACCATGTTAAAAAAACGTTGGCGCAAAATGAATTGACTATGAAATAATGCCACCGTGTTTCCGATTCTAGAGAAGCCAGATGTCTTCAGGTACTCAGACAGACTGACAGCAGAGAGGCAGCTGTTTAGCCTCAACTCTGGCAGTCCTTGCCACATGGAGAACACCCTGCCCTGCTGACGGAGATGGGGGGGAATCTCCTCTCAAGAAGGGGATTATTTGCTGGTGCTATTTTTCCTGCTATGCAGCTATAACTGATCTAAACCAGGTCAGGAATGAATAGTAAGAACAGGAGGTACAGTATCTGTGTTTATAATTTCATGTGTGTGTGTGTATGTATGTGTGTGTATGTGTGTGTGTGTGTGTGTGTGTGTGTGTGTGTGTGTGTGTGTGTGTGTGTGTGTGTGTGTGTGTGTGTAGGTGTAGAATGTCTGCCTAGTAGTTCTGTTGCTGTGGATGTTTGTGTGTTCATCTCTGGTAGTGCTAGACATATGAACTGGCGCAAGGCCAGTTCTCTGCTGCAATGAACACACGTATTTATAAAATACATTCACACTGTCTCGCCCGGCACTTGATCCATCCTCTCTGTCACACAGGAGGCTTGGCCGCTGTGTTGCGCCTGACCATCTGGCTGCCTGAATCAGCATGTGCAGCTGTCTACTGTGACAAACAGGACTCTACGACTACCAGGACACAGGGACTCCTCAGTGCCTCGGCACGGTTTAATATGGCTGGCATTACCGGAGTCATTTAAAACACATCTATGAAGCAGCTGACCTCAGGGGAGTTTACACAGGATGAACGTTTTAGCTTGATCGCTTTTCTGAAAATTAGATGTTTGTCCTGTGAGGACTAGACTCACAGCTGAGGGAATACAGGGTTCTTCAGTGCGACTGGACATTCAGTTTTCATGCCTATATGCCTCCTGATGTGTGGTTTGGCACTTAATAGGCACAAGCAGAGTGTGTACAAGTGTCGTGAAAAAGTCCAGGTTTTATATAAGTGTTAGAGTTCACTTTGATCTCTTCTCTCGCTCCACTGTTTATAAATCAGCCACACAAATATTTATGAGCGGAACGAGGAAAATGGCTGGTCTGGTTTGTATCTCTGCCCTCCTTCCCTTCCTCCCTACTGTGTTCCCTCCCTCTCCCCATGTCTGATGTGCGGCTGAGGCCACCGCAGATGCAGAGCGAGTGCATAGGCCCCAGGCCACATCCATCATATCTGTTCTTTTTCTGGCTATTGTGTGGCCCCGGAGAAGGCTGACCTAATGCAACCAAGTAACAGAAAAGGCGGCACAAATAAAAGACAATGAAGAAAAAATGTCAATGGTACAGACAACCGCGTATGAGTGATCATTGGTATAACTTGTTTCACATGATGTTTAATGGCTGAAATAGAGCGGTGCAAGTGCATTGTGTGTCCACAATGAAGAACAAAACCATCCACATCAATAAGTGTGTATGCCTGCATGTGATGCATGCAGTCGGCCGCCTGACTAATGCATCACTAGTTCATCAGTAACAAAGATCAATTAATTAATACAGCCATGTTTGATAGATATTGCCTCTGTATGCCTTTTGGTTCACCTATGTGTTTCTGTCTACAACACACACACAATAGGACAGGACCAGAGCTTCTGGATCCATAAACTTTAATTGCTCCCCCCAGCCCTGACCTCTGATCTAGATCATTCTGATATACGCATCTCTATTAAATTGGGCAGTAGTTAAATATTCTTTCAATGGCCTTCAGTTCTCGTAATACCAATGCATGTGAAAGAAAAATTTTTTTTTTCTTTTTTGCCCTTCCCAACTCTATTATTTCCTTTCTTATCTGAGTGTTGACTCCAAAAATGTGGAGGCAGAACGAATGAAATGAGTGTCTACTCTTATTTTGATAGTAATAAGGAGATTAAAAATCTGTGATCAAAAAGAAATATCTTCTGAATGGTGTCTTTGCTGTCCTTTAAGTAATGTATTGGGTTTGGTGAGCAAATATAAAAGAGCCAGACAATCTTAATCTGAACCGTGCAGAATGTTGATCCTGAAACCTAGACGCAAGATTACTTAAAAGATAGCATTGCTCAAGCAGGAAGAAGACAAACTGCACCAAAGGTTAGCCATCACGTAGATCTGGTGCACAAAAAGATAAGGATTTATCCACAGCTATGTGTATGCATCGGATTGTGTGTGTGCATTGTATAGTGAAAGCTGATGGACTACAAATGTGTGTCTGTGGGCAGGGGTGGGTGGGGGTAGAGAGCGGGGTCTAGCGGTGGACCGGCTTGTCGATCGATGCAGTGATTGGCAGTTAATGGCTTTTCCTGTACTGCCTTGGTAACCCTGGCCTGATGTCTGTTGCTTCTGATCACAGATGGCAGATAGTGTTTGATTTTCATATATAAACCCCTGACTTTGTGGAGATGGCTTCATCATGTTTAATGATTTGAAAGTTAACTAGAATACTGGATGTATTTAAGTGTGGTATATTTCAGATAAAACCCCCTGTAACCCTCTAGAGTAAAGGACAGATCTCTCTTAATTACACAAACGTAACATGGTCAGTATTCAAGAAAGCCACTCAATCCTTCCATGGCAATGTAATGTAAATGTTAAATTGTAATCCATGTGTTTATCTGTATTTTATTGTTGTATCAGAAAAGGTTTTCTGACCTAATCTCTCCCACAGAGTCAACAATTCCATTGCTTTCATGCAACCATTTGGTAAAGTTCAAAATAGAAGCATCAATTTAAATTTCAAAATAGTATTTATTTGTTGTGTAAGAGGAGATGAAAAGCATGAAATTAGACAATAAATATTAAGCCTGAAACTCTGAAATTTACCAATCTGAAAAGGTCCACATGGATGGTATGAACTATAAAACATTTAAGTCTATGGTCTGACATTTATGTCCAGCTAAAAAGAACTCCAGATGTTTTAAAATGTTGTCTGCACAGAGATCCAGAAGAGGAACTACAGGGTTAAACTACCGGTACCTGCTTTGGGACAAGTAAAACTGAAGATCTTGAGATGATCTCTCTGACTCCATATCTATCTCTGTCATACTTTCACTGAGCGAATGAAAACATTGATCAATGCAGTCATAATTTGAATTCCAGATGTCACAATTCCAAGTTCAAACTTCAACGCATCCAAAAATTCTCATTCAAACAGTAGACACGGATATTCTCACTCGGTTAAATGATTTCAACATGACTATTCCAACCTAACACCAATAAAGTTAGGAAATTCCTACCTAGTGACAGAGACTGGCCATCTGCAGGACAGATCTAAAATTTAATGACTCAACAGTCTTTAATTTTAGGGCTAGTCTTGATTGAATGTGCTGACATTACAACAAAGTTTGTGGAACTGGAAAAGAAATCAACGAGTGATGATGGTAAATAGATGATAGCAATCCTAGGAGTTCAATGGCTGTGGAGATTTCCTCTACTTGTGTCTATATGTATCTGAGCGGAAAGAGGTCTCTGTTAATCGACATGAGAGTAAAATATCTTTAAAAGCACACACATGTGACAATGCTTATACCGAATAAAACATGCATGTCAGTCCTTTGTCTTCACTAGCTTAGGCTAATAAAAAGGAATGGTTCAGGCCGTTGACCGGTGCAGGGCTAGGTGAAGGTGAGTGAGGAGCAGTGATGATCTGTTGGGGTGGGGCTGGAAAGACATGGTAGTTTAACTTCTCTCTAATGCCACTCTGTCTATTTTGGGCATCAGTATGTCATGATGGAATGTGAAGGCCATAAAGTATCAGTGCCCTTGAGAAGCTGAAGAGCATTCTTGTCCCCAACTCTTAAAACTGTCTCTCTCTTTTTCACTCACTTTCACTTTTCCCAACCCTCTCCCCCCCTCCCTTATTCCAGCAGTAAGCTTAAAGTAGAGCACAGGTGTAGGAGATGACTCCCATGGGAGTGATAACATTTGGGAACCTTCCTGAAGTTAAAAAAAGATTTTTTTTTTTCTTGATACTCTTCATCTGGGGAACTATGTAATTGTCTGGTTCCATGACATTGCCTTTGTCCCTTCTGTGCCTCAACCCTACACTCTTCACTACTTCTTACATCACTTCTAGGTAATCTTCATACTATAATTTAAAACAAGAGGCTCTCTTCCCTCCGCTACATTTTCATTTCCATCCATTCATCGTATTCATCTTCAAGAAGAATGTAGAAGAATGAAAGGCATGTTGAGAAAATAAGGTGTAAAATTATCTTTTCCAGGGCTCCAAATAAAAACCACATGACACCCCAGGCCATACGACTTGATTACTAAAGAATGAAATCTTCTCTTCTACATCTGGGAAAAACATTGTCTGCATCATACTGATAGATTTACAGGTCCCAGTTTCAATCCCGATCTCAAACACACAGTAATTAGGAGAAATATGAAGAGACAACCAGCAACATAAGACGAGAAGCCTATGCTCTCTTGGCACTGAAAAAGGCCACTGTTTCAAGCCAATTCTACCAAGAAAATGGTTCTCAGGAAATTGGCGAATGTTTTTTTACTCAAGCATTGGTGGTTACAAAGAGGTGATGCAGAATACTTCACTTCAGATTTGTGCTGGATAACCTATCCAAAATAGACTACTGAGGAAGTAATGCTTGCAGGCATCAGCATCACTCTGACCCACCACTGAATACAAGCAGCCAATGAGAACCATGCAAGAAATTGCTTAAGTTACAATCAAACAGTAATCAATTCACAACAAAATAGAAGGCCCTAGGGGGGGAGTTTTGTTTAAAGATTCAATAACCTGTGCAAAACAGACGGGAGTAGATGCTCTGCACACTTAAGAGTGATTTAAATGGCAACAGTATTCAACTGTAAATCATTAACTGGTCTGAATAAGTCTCCATTCAACAAATAGGAAACACAGCTGGTTATATTTATATATAAAGGGCTGTCAAATGTACAATACTGTATGTACTATTTTGATATGTTGTGTCTCAAAATTATATACTTATGTATTTAAAATAATAATACTGTTTTTATGGGTGTGTTTCATTAAAACATCCTTTTGGACCTAAAATGTAGGATTACAAGCTGATAGGAATAAAACAACAACCAGGGCCACACATCCATCATTCTCTAAAATGTATCTGTCCCATGTTTCTACTTGGCCAAACCCAAACAGAATAGGGGTCCCTCTGCGCTCATCGTGGTACCTAGAATTTCTCCCCTTCACAAAACACCCTAACTTGTGTTCATGTATAGCCACAGGGTACACAGACCTCGAAGCTGAGTAGTTCTGTGGCCCTGACCATTTGAAGACCATTATCTGGTGGCTTAGCCACTGTTGCATTGACGAAACAGAGCCGGTAAGACTCCAGCCTCACTCTTTCATTTGAGCCTTCAGACCAGCAGCTACATAGATTCACATAACCAGACATCTGGTCTCATTAAAACACTGTTCACCTGCCAATTTCCATAGCTGGTGTGTCAGGTGTCGTGGATAAAAGACATTAGATGTATTGACCAGTTGGGCAAAGATAACTCAGAGACATCTCACTGAAGCTGTGATAGTCACCCAGTGTGTTTCCAACACACTGCAGTCAGGTACATGAGCAGTCAAGTCCTGTTTCTTTCAGTAGGCTAATGAAACCATGAAATCAGTAGAGTTTTTGCAGTAGTGTGCAATGGTGTTACAATATTCTTGACGTCTTGCAGGTAACCACACATAATTCTAGATGACCATCAAACAACAGATGTAACCTTGCATATTGAGGAAATTTGTTTGCTGCAAAACACACAGGGGTTTTTTCCTTCCTGTCCATATTGGTGTTCAGGATTATTGAACTATTTACATGCAAAAGCTGTGATAATCAGGCTCCATGGCAACTGATTTTAACTACCAAATAAATAATACATTCAAAGGAAATTGTGGAGGCCACTAATTATTACAGGTTGCACTGAAGGCAAGACAGAAGCATGGAAATTCTGAGTATAACTTCGATTAGATACGGAAACCCTCCAGGACAGATATATCCTATAAATATAAACTACTTAAAAGAATACCTTTCAAAACATAACACCTCTGTTTCACCATTTGTATGTACTACAAGTGACTACAATAGCTATGTTTGACTAAATTTCAAAATCATTGTGCTGAGAATGGCATTAACAACACATTGTTTCATGTTGGACTGTAGCAGCCAAGAGTGAAGCTACCTTAGAAGAATTTCATTAAAAACTGTTGTATGTAAAAAAAAATTTTTTTAAAAAGGGAGGGAATCTAGTTGGAAGTACAAACTGTATATAACCACCATAGATTACAGCCTATATGCAGACGACTTTGTTTTAAGTGGCAGTCAACATTATGTTGAAATTAATATTTCCATTCTCAAGCACCAGTGGGTTTCTTTCTGCACTTTGGGAATCACTCCAGTCTTCTTCTTGTATGGTTTCATGTGATGGAATATATGAGAAATCATCTGCTATCATTATAGCACATCTACCACAGGGAACGTTCTTTGTATTATCCTACAAGATCCATTCTATCTCTGGCACCCCCCTAACCCTAACCCTAACCCCACCCCCCACCCCCCGAAGTACAGCTCAGAAAAGACTTCCAGCAGATTTCTATACCTCGTTTCACTTTCTTGTACTTCTTTAGGGTAGTGATTCTTACAATCATCATCATCATCAACAGCAGCAGCTGTGTTTCGGGTCAATGCCCGATCCTTTCCCCAATCTTCTCAAGGGGTGTGAGCAAGACAAGTTGAGAAATTTGTGCATATTGCCACACATTCAAGTCTTCTAACTTTTCTGACAATGCCCTCCCTCCAGTCAACCTCTATGTCTGCAGTTTGCCACTCCTTCCATGTTCTGCTCACCTGTCAGACAGAGGGAACACACTGGAGTTCGACACCCAGCAGCCAACTAATTGACACTCAGGGTATAACCAGGCTTTGGGATAAAGACTGTTGACTAGGGAGGTGTTACAGGCACCCATACAAAATTTTAATTATTCCTTGGTGGAATGTTAAGGCATTGATAACATGCTCATCACTTGTACTGAATCATATGATGACTTCTCTGCGAGCGATTAAAACGATACACTTGATGAGTGTGTATGTTGTCATTTGCTGGCACTTAAGATTTGTAGATTGATGTGTGTGTGTGTGTGTGTGTGTGTGTGTGTGTGTGTGTGTGTGTGTGTGTGTGTGTGTGTGTGTGTGTGTGTGCGTGTGTGTGTGTGTGAGTGTGCATTCACACACTTGTGCATGTGAAAGGAGAAAATGGGCTGTCTCCCAGGATGTGCAGCGAGCGCTTTATTAGAGCGATAGTACCAGTAAATCAGAGCTCAGCTCTTCCTGGAACTGCTGCAACCTTTCCCACTGAGCACTATTACTGAACAATCATAGGCTAGCCATGATAATTAGCAGAGTATCTATCCTTCCAAACCTCCTGTTGCCCTCCCAACCCCTGTGCTTGTTTCCCCATCTTCTTCCTACCTCTCCTCTTCTCAGAAATGTCTGATAGGTGAGTGGGTAAGGCCAAGGCGCCCTTTAGATGTCAATTCACAAGACATCTCTCAATACCTGCTGAAATTTCCATCTTGATGATAGTCAGTGATAATTTGGATACATTAATTCGCCTTCATTAAGACAACATCATGGAATATCAAGCACAACTGGGAAATCCTGGAGGAGTTGTAGAATGCTGGAGGGGAATTCATCAATGGGTCAACAATATCTCAACAGTTTCAGGAACAAGAATGCATAACTATTCTTGAGTTAAAAACCACGACTGATCTTGTGCAAACTAATATAAAATTCAGATTTTCATTTGACTAAATATCAATATATTTTTTTTGAGCTGCAATAACGCTATATCATATCTGCGGTTGTGCATCAACTACAAACTACAGTACTGTAAGACAGTATTGGAGGCAGTACTGGCATCTCCTGAAATGGATGATCAGTGAGATGTCTTAATGCATTTTCATCTCACCATTAATCCTTTACATGACTATCTCTTTTCTTCTCTTATGTTTCATTGTGTTGATTTGCCGTCTGCAGACTGCAGACATTTTCTTGTCTCGCTATTCACTGATTCTTTGGAATGAATAGAGTGAAATTAAAGTAGTAACTACATCCACTATGCAGTTGTATGCTGTTTTGTTATTAGGAAAGCTGCTAGGCTCCATTTAACTTTGTTAGAGTGGTTTTAAATATAGAGCATATGATCTTTTTTTCTCATTGGCAAAGAAACACACAGTGCCCTTGTGTCGGTCAGAAAGAGAAATAGTTGAAAAGTTTGTACAGTTTGTGTGCTGCTGGATAGAGGGGTCAAGGACAGATGAGGGGGTGTCAGGACTTTGATGGTTAAAGATTCCCTGTCTGATAGTGACAGCACTTTCTCCCTTTCTTTCCATGGTAAAGCGGCATCTGGAGTGGATTTTGTGCTAGCAGACACCGAAGAACATGATTACACTCGGCTAACTGCGCTCTAAACTGATTATGCATGTGCCAAGCTAATGGACTACATTTGCAAGAGGAAAAATAACATCCAATCAATCTCAATTACCGCCTATTGCACCAGCCCTTGAGACAAGGAAGGTAGTCAGCCAACCCCCCCTCCCCCATGCTCCTCCCCTTTCTCCCAACCCTTGACTGGAACCTGAGGCCTGTGGCCAGGCCGGGTTAGGCCCCACCCTTTGTGCCCGGCTAGCGGAGCCGGGGCCTAAGAGCAGGATTAGTTCCACTCATCTCACCTCTACATTAACACATAGCCAAGCCCAGCGGCAGACTGCTGCAATACAACAGCTATCATATTCACATATCATGTACATGGCTAACTGTAAAATGAGAATGAAAGCTGAGGGTTTTTTTTTTCAAGAGTAACTCAGGGCAGAGCTACATAATCTAAAAACATACGGTACGCAAAAACGAACATTTGGGTTATTTTGATATTGTAATGGAACCCATCTGTTTGCGTTTAGGAGTGACCATTCTTGGAGCAGATGGGTGATCATCATGTTATCATCACATCCACTAAAAAAAACCCTATCGTCCATGGAAAAAAAAGAGAAGGTGAAAGTTAGCTTCGGAGCAGAGGAGTGTGTTGGCAGAACACGTAGTGATCATAATGGGTATCTTTCAACTGAGGACAAAGTACACAGGCAAAGACAGCATCACCCCCTACTGTGCAGTGGTTCATGTGGTCAGGATGACTTGCTGGATCTTTCTGTGGTCTTTTGGAACATTCCAATACATGGGGTGGTGGGGGTGATATTTTTAGAAAGCCCTAATATGGGCCGCATACCACAGACTCTCAAATTATCCCATCGAGCTTAGCCCTCAGTTTAAACCTTCCTTTTTAATTCCAGTAATTACAGGCTCAAATTTATATGGAGCTGTGCACACAAAGGGCCTGTTTAATGCAAACCAGTTTGATTTGGGTGAAGTGTCCCAAGCATCTCCCACATCATACGGTCTGTTTATGCTGACTTGATGATTTATTTTCTCTCCAAAAGGTTAAAAATGGTGCTATTTGCATCAGATTTCTTTGGGAAGGAATAAATGAATACTGCTTTTCCTTTTTCCATCTTTACATAGTATACCAAACTGGCTTTAGTTGAGCTAGTGCTGCCAAGCACTCACAACCACGTGCTTGTTGTCTGCTAAACACATTTAAGATTCATAAAACGCTTTAATGATACATATCAACTAATGAACACCCTTTTTTTCTTATGACTAATATCTGCGACAATGTGGACTGCAGTGGTGTAAGGGTAAGATGGCATGTCATTTCTGGACAAATGCACACAATCTTTCTTGGAAGATCCATTGGTTATAAAAAAAATATGCAGCCATCTTAAGAAGCTTAAGTCATAAAAATGATCATGCCTGGATGTGTTGTACTGTACATATTTAATCCCCTGAAGCCTCAGTAGCAACATGACACGTGTCCAAGAGACAGAGGAAAATCATATATATGATTTTGCCTTTAGAGCTTAATAAGCAAACAGAATACAAGATTACAAAGACAAAGCCATTTCAGTTGTAACCAATCTTTTGAGATAAAAAGTTTTTCTAAAGATGTGAGGAAGCGACTGAGTACACCAGAACCTCTATTTGATCTAATGTGGGTCAGTGAGTCCTGCAGTTATCGTCAGGAGAGGATAACCAGAGTCTGGGAAGAATAACGGTAGCTTGCTGTACTTGCATGTTAACCCTAACCTGACTCATACATTTGGTGATGTTGCATATTTGTCGACATCTATAAATATGCTGTACATCATAAAATTGAGCAATATTGCTTGTACTGCTAGAAAACAAAGGGTTGATGTGCCAAACTACACATTATCCCTTCTATACTTCCTTGGTCCAGTGACCACATTAACAGATGTTCTAGATACCCTGCATCACACTTTCTTTTTTCACAAACTGAACATTGATTTCTGTATTTTACTGTTATTTAAGCACAAAGGCTTCATAGAAAGGAAACATATTTTCCATGCCAGTAGTTCTGAGGAACTATTCATTCTCCCTGATGATTTTTTACATTGATAGCCTTTTTGTAGAGGCTTTAATAGACTTTTACTTAGTTTTAATGTGATCACATAAAACAGCTTTGAAGGGGCACATTTTCCACATATTATATATATTATATTCTAACATATCAACACAGGGTTTTATTCAAACTGGATTGTCTTTTTCCTGTTTATTTTTTTTTAAAGTCACAAACTTAACAAAGGAGTAAACTTATTACACATGAAGGCAAAAACGGCACGTTCAAGTGTCGCAATCTGCTAGTATGTACTGAGGAGAGACTTTCAGGGACCACTGCAGTCTGAGTCTGTGATTATACCTGTTTTGTGATCTATATGATGTCTGTGTCCTTGTGCAGCTATGCCAGTTTAGATTAAGAGCAGAGTGGCCGAAGCCACAGACACACTGGATAGGCACCCAAGTTGTATCAGGCCTGTTAGATTTATGGCCATTTGTTCAGAGAGTGTTCATCCATTGGCTATTATGGAATGATTAGAGGAGAAGGTGAAGCTCCAAGTCCAGCAAAAATCAATACAGCTGTCGAGAACGATTCAGCATTTCCCGCTCCAAGGAGTATTAGCACCAAACCTCTGTCTTCTTACACTTCTTCATTCATCTCCTAGTGATTCACCCCTATGCCTCCAAACCAGATTCACCTGCCATGTTGTTCTTGTGGCAGCAGTGTGGCCCTGTTTCCATATGACTACTGGAAGGCAGACCAGATATTTCAATGAGAACTTCAGGATTCAGAGCAGCGGAAAGCTCAATACCAATATCATTCATTACCTTCATTTCCAATCACAATCGCATATAAACTGAATAATTTTGAACCAAACATCAGATTCAACGTAATGAAACACATCCGGAATTCACCAGACTAACATAAGTGAGAGTTATTTCTATTTCTTCAGCTATCAGTTTTTGTCATAATTCCAGCAGAAAGACTGATTATTGGAGCCTGTACATGTTCTGCAGATGGTGATTGTAAATGTCCTATCAGCCTTGATTCATCAGCCAAATTGATTTATCGGTACACCTCTAGTGTGGGCAACCTTTGAAGATTTATGGTGACCAGGATGTGCATCTTCAAGTAGCACAGTGAAGATTTGCATATTTTATACTTTCTCACATACACTTACAGAATTTTATGTAGATGCAACTATACTCCAGCACACACACACACACACATACACACACACCCTCTTTCATTCAGTTATCCCCATGTTGTCAGTCAGTGCCGCATTCACACACTTCTATACTGTTTCATAAACATTATTAGTCTCTCACCAAGATTCTCCTCATGAAAATAATCATTCTCTCCCATATATATATTTTAAAACAAGCAGAATTAAATATGTACATGTATTGTGCTCTACATGTATGAGTATGTGTATGTTTGAGTATATGGTACTGTGTATGACCCAGAATGACTTTTGAAAACCCATGTACATGCACAGTCCTTCACTCTGCATGTACATGGGTTTCAAAGTATGTGTGGGTATAGTTGTGCTAGTATGTATTTATTATTATGTGTGAGTGAAAAATTATAAAACATGGCCTCCCATAATTAATAACCTCTTTTGCCATTTGTGTAAAAGTTCAGTGAGAGAAAGTTATTTTAGCACCAAAATAGAGAGGAAAATACTGACAATATAAAAACAAGAGATGTTGCTTTTGTGTGTGGTAAAGTGTGAATTTGTAGTCATGAATGTCTGTGCAGTTATGATCCTCCCACTGTATATAGTCTTTACACAAGTTATGTATGTATATACACAGTAATGCTGTGTATATAGTAAATATGCTATCATGACACTTAAGTGACAGGTGTGGAAAGAAACTTGAGGCACACTAACCTTGTAGAGTTTGAGGCTTGCCTCATGACGTGAATTGACAGTGTGCATCCTCAGCTTCTCCAGGCTGTTAGTGTAATAGTCACAGGCATTGCACTTCAGGTGTACTGGATTGCCTATGGCCACACATTTCAGGCGCCATTCATTGCCTTTTCCCCCTTCTTTAATGTGGGCCACAAGCTGGTACTTTTGTACATGCTTGTCTGTCTTGCAGTGCAGCTGGAAGTTGGCCTTGAGCTGAGTGGTGTAGTGGCACAACTTGCACTGGTGAGAGTCTCCCGCCACAGCACGCCACTCCTCCTCTGGCAGGCTGCGTTCAGCTCCCATATGCATGCCCAGCACATCCAGGTTGTCAGTGGTGAAGCGGTTGCACACAGCACACTGGAAAAGCTTGAGGGAGGGATCACTGGTTTGTGACAGGCTTTCCCCAAGGGTCATCAGTTCTTCAGACACTAACTGTCCACCGCCAAGCTGAACATCCATAGAAATCTCCCCACTCACTATAATACACAAGGCAACACAAAGAAAGGCAAAAAAAGAAAAGTATTTAGATTAAGGCATACATTTATAATTATGTATTTACACCAGGGCTTTGAACTAGAATTTTTTGCCAGTCGGTTCGTTCCGAACAGAAAACGGAATTATAACTTTTCCGGTTTTGCGTTCCACCCATAAACTGACGTTCCTGAACCGGTTAGAACAAAAACATAAAGTTCCTGAACCAGTTAATAACGTTCCTTGTAAATATAAATATGTAGGTGCACTTGTATTTTGGGCACCATAAGATGCGATTAAAAGCCTTAAAATTTCTCAAAAATTAACGCTGCGCCTTTTAACATTAAGCGTCTTATGTGTACACTGAGTTCCAAAATCTGTAAAAATGTTTTTGTGTGATTTTAGTCAGTGCTCCGTCAGATCGGCCATTTTCCACCAACATAGGACGTAATACGTCACTACGTACGCTGGCAGAGATAGACCAATTAGAGAACATGACGCAAGGCTACATCTGGCACACCTCCAGTACGTACCGGTATACAGTACAGTGTATGCCAGTACTGTACCGCAGGTATGCCGCATAACCACATTTGTTTGGCTAAAGACCCCCGACGGTGGCGTCAGCGAAGAGACATGCTTACAACGCAACATGTAAATTCCAGGCTATCAGTTCCGGTTGTTCCGGTTCACGTAAAGAGACCGGGTGGCTTTTTTCACGCTTCGCCATCTCTCTTGATCTGTGACTCCATGCACGCCCATACCACCGCTTCTGTAAAAAAACCACATCAAGCGGCTGAAGTTGGAGCTTGCAGGATTTTTCGTTAATCGAACTCCAACCGCTGGACATCGGTGTAAACAGAGCCTTTAAAGTTAAGCTGCGTGCATCGTGGAGCGATGGATGAGAGACGGTGAACACACGTTTACCAGGACTGGAGGCAGTGCAGAGCGAGTTACACCCCCACAATGTGTGCGTGAATTGCAGATGCCTGGACTAACGTGTCTGTTTCGACTTTTGTCCTATGTTTCACAAAAGCCGGCATCATTACCGGACAGCCACCCGGAAACGTGACGGTCAGCGATAGCGAAATTGCCGAGCTATTCAATGCAGACCAATGATGAGGACTTCGAAGGATTTAGCACAGACTTATCAAAAAATAAAGGAATAAAAACATATTTAAAAAATAATGTCAGTGTGTTTTTTAAAATTTAAATACGTAGTACAACACAGTTCAACCACAGTCACCTTTTTGCTTCCTTTAGCTAGCATGCACCAAACAATAAGGTGCGCCGTGTGTAAAACTAGAGAGTAGAGTATAACTTTATTTATCCCTTAAGGAGGTTCCATTAGGGAAATTGATTTCTCCGTCGCACACAGCATAGTAAGTACACAAAACACAGAAAAAGCACACAGAAAGCACCAGCACATAGAAAACAGCACATTGAAGTACAGAAATAAACTCCGCAATTTAGATTGCACCTCTTGATGCAATGGGCCGAATGGTGCGCAAAATACGGTAACTTAAGGACTTTTAAATTGGCAAATAAACCAACTAGTATAAATATGCCTCTACCCTACAGTAAACAGTACCACAGCACTACACCACTGCTTTATGCAAGTTATATCACTGTAGTTAAGGCTTATGCCTCCTACTTAGACACCACATGAAATAAGACAAGAATAACTTCCGTCGTGTCATTTATTGTTGAACAACAGATCTTCATTGTGCTTCTCCCATAGCTCAATATTGCTACAAAGCGCTGGCAGTACGGGGACACACTGCACTGAAAATGACTGCAGCCACGTCACTTTCAGTTGCTGTTTCTTTTTCTGTCTAAGTCATTCATTTTTAAGATTGTCATACTGCAGTGTTTACCTGTTATGATTAAATTCTGACTTGGAGAATGGCCTTTTCTTAACTGCTGCTGACGGCCGCTACTTCTATCTGCTCTCATCCCGCGTCCAGTGAATGACAGGAAATGAAACATGAGGTCAAATATTTTTTTAAAGAACAAAACAAAAAAAAACGGTATTAACCGGTTTACAATTATTTTCCATTCCAATTCTGTTCCGGAACATTAAAAAATATAAAGTTTTCAGGTTTGTTTTTGTTCCTGCCAAAATCCCAAAAGTTTCCAGTTTCATTTTCATTCCATGAACCGATTGGAAGCCCTGATTTACACATATTCAAAGTGTAATGTCTCAATTATAGTTTGCTGTTCAGCAATTACTTCTTTATTTGTAATTTACTCCAGTACATGCACAATATTAATTTTTTTGTGAAAAATGTTTTTCACAGTAAGTCATGGCCACACTCAGCATAAATAAAATATCAGGCAATGTAAAGCCAATTAACTAAACATAGTTTGTCTGATGGTTTAGATATTGTACAGAGAAAAATGTGTATGTGTGTATTTAGGGGTCTATAGCTATTCTTGTTTTGAGCTTAATAAGAGGAAAGCCTGGCCTTTTCAATGGAGACCAAAACGTCACATTGCTCATTGCTATGTCTGGGCTAGTGCACTTTCATGGCCTGTTTGTAAACTTCAGAGGCCATGAGCTCCACAGCTAAAAGTTAACTCATCATTGTTGAAGAACTAAGGAGTCCCATGCAAAGATTACTGTAAATCAAACCTGATGCCCTTGAACAATAATATCAAACATGAACTTCTCTGCAATGAGTCTACTGGTTCTTTTACTCCAGATTGCCTCTAAATCAGTATGGACACCAGACAGATTAATTCTGCCTGGTACTGAGTCTAAATGGTAGAATGGAGAAAAAAAAAGTACAGCAAGCATAAATCCCATGATGCCAGCCAGAGAACCGATGTCTGTACAGTGTGGGAAGGGTGACCTCAAAATAAAAATTATGAGGTATGTGTAGTCAGAGATTTTTGACTTTGCTTGCTGATCTCTAGTCTCTTACTGCCCAGACTGGGCATGTAGGCTTGACCCTACCTGGGTTTATAATAAAGTAAACCCAGCAGCTCCTTTTCATTTATTACTGCTGTATGCAGCCTGCTCTTGTACTTTTCTCCATTACCCAAGTTTTTATAGCCAGGAGGGGGAGACCTGAGAGAAGCCCTCGGAAATCATTCACAGACACAGCTCCCCTATCACGACTCTCTCTCAGAAGCACTGAAATGCATTTCAAATCTAGTCACTGTTCTAGTCCTGTATTTTTAAAACCCCTGGTCTATCATTTCTGCCTGCCACACACCCTCTATGACAATACATTTTCAGTATAGTACAGATTTTTTTCTTGACATTATTCTGATTCAAACATTTGGTTGTGCGTCCAGGCTGATTGGTAGCTTGACATACATTGTTACATTTAATATACTGTATTATCAACACAGTAGCTGAGTCTTGGGGAAAAGAATTATAAGGCTGGGCTCAAGTGAGGTCAACATTTGTTATCTATCACTTTGGAAGTACACTCAAAGTCAAAAAAACACCCAAAGCATGAAAGAGCCCTTGTCATTTTAGTGGGTTGTACCACAATCTCGTTGTGATTGGAGACTCTGTTAAAAGAGACCCAGAACACTATGTATCAAAGTTGCTTAAAATGTGACCGAGGGTGACAGCACTGTAATTTATTGTACCAAAATGTGTCATCACTGCTTTCCTTGTAGCACGGTTATTACAACTCACCTCATAGAAAAATGGACAAGATGGCAGATGACGGAAAATAATTAGTTATAGCAATCAATTCTTGGTTGTGTTTTTCAACTGACAACTGCTAGACAAGTCTGAACAAACTGCGAGGTTATTACTGGCATGCAAAACACTCTGTTACGCTGCTGAATTACACATACTGAACCTTCTAACCTCCAATTTTTGACCAAAACAAAATTTACAGCTGCAATTACAAAGCTGGAAAAAATGAAGAACTCCTATAGCCACGTTCAGCAGCAGTTTGGGAATAATGAAATTAAAAATCTGAGTGTCAAACATGTACATGCGTTTGACATTCTAACTCACCTTTTGTAGGCAAAATTGGGTATCACAAACCTAACCACAAAATTCAGAAAGAGAAATGAAAGGAAACCACCAATATAAAACTGATTCACCAGAAAAAAAAATAGCTCTGACATTGATTTTTTGACCAAAAGGGCTTTTTAATAATATAAAGAGAGGCAAAAGTGAACTCACCAAGACTAGGGGCCAGGGCCGCCATGTTGGGATCCAGGTGAAAGCTCCCCATCAGGAACTGGGCCTCAGCCCCAGCTGGATCTATCTTGAGGCTTGGTGGAAGGCTCATGTTTTGTGTCAGGTAATATTGGTAGAGCTCTGCCTCAGAAGGAGAAGGCAATGCTCCTAAGCCAAGTCGGCCATGCTGCATCTGATTCACCTTCTGCTGGAGAAGCATCATGTTGTGCATGTGCTTCTCACTGGTCATATGGATACGCAGATTCCGTGCCACATTGGTCTCGTAATCACATACTTCACACCGCCAAGTGGGTTTGCTCTTCGGCTTGATCGGAGAAAGAGCCACACACGGTCCACCTATATGGCTGGAGGACTGTGTCGGATGGTGGTGAGGAGGATGGTGGCTACTGGCCTGGGTCACTGACGGGACAGACACCACTCCTCCTGGGGTATGGCCAAAAACCTGATCCTGTGCAGAGGCAATGGAGCCACCATTCTGCAGTGTCTGCATGTTGTTCAGGTGCTTGTCTGACTGCATGTGGATGCTTAGGTTGCCCTTCGTGGTGGTAGAGTAGTTACAGACCTACAAAATATGGACATTTTCTTTTGATTTGCAATGAATTTCCAATGCATTGTTATTAAATATATATTAACACCATACATGGGACTCATTGGTTCAATAATGCAATAATACAAACAACAACATTAATTAAACCAATTCAAATATTGCCACAATCCCAATTCCTCATTACATACCTCACACCGGAAGGGCTTGTATCCACAAGTATAACTTTCTCCACGAGCCAGACGAGGGTGGCTCTGACCACTGTTGCAGTACATACAGGACCCTCCAGATTCTGGGTGTTTCTCTTTCATGTGGGCCTCCAATGTCTGCTGGTACTTGTAATGCCAGTTGCATTTGGGACACTTTAGTGTCTTGCATGAGTTCCGCGAATGCATCATGGTCATGTGACCTCCCAAGGAGCGGGAGGAACCCAGAACAGTGTCACATTTAGGGCATTCTACCCCGCTTCCTCCACTGCCACCTGGCCCATGGTTCTGTGAACACTCGCCCATTACTGCTATGTCACAAGAACTTCCTGGGAGAGAGTGGAGGTGGCCATGAGATGGAGGGTGGAGGTGATGATGGTGGTGATGCATGTGGTGATGGGACAGAAGGGCTCCATTTTCCTCTTCTACCTCTGCCTGGCAATCATTTGGTTCTGAAGCTGTGGCACTATCTCGATTGGCACTTTCATCAGCAGCAGCATTGGAGGACAGAGGTGAGGAGGAAGTACGACCAGAATCTTCCTCGCTCCTTCTGACGGCAGCTGCCGCCATTGCCATGGGAACTGGGGGGCCCTGGCAATTAAAGGTCAGACAGAGCTCTGAGGACTTCCCTCCACTATCCGAAGTGGAACTCTCTTTACTGACAGAGGAGGAAGTGGAAGCAGAGACTTTGCTGTTAAGAGTGGAACTGACTGCAGAGGTGCAGGCAGAAGGCTGGAGAGCGCTACTAGGCATTAATAAAGGAGATTTGGAAATGCTTTGGTTTGAGACAGCTGGTTCCCCTGCTTCACACCTGCTGCTGCTACTGTTACCACCACAGGCCACTGCAGTGCTTTTTGTCTCCATTCCATCATCCTCCTCCCTTAATAACAGTTCCTCTTCTTCTTCCGAGCCCCCATTGTTCGATAGGTTCAACTTGCTGTCATGTCCAGCAGAGTTCCCATCCTTTCCTGTGCATTCCATCTCTTTCCCCGCAGGCTCCTCTATTCTCCCTCCCTGTTTGGGCAAGGAACTGGAGTCTTTGGCAGAGCCTGGGGCTGAGGTAAGAGTGGATGCATTTAGGATGTTGAGCCCTCCAAGAGAGAGGACTGAACTTAATGGGGACTGTTGCTGCTGTTGCTGGAGGCCAGAGTCAGAGTCTTTGTTCAGGAGGGTCTCACTGCCCCTGCTGCTGTTTCCAGGCTCCAGATGTACACCACTAAATGTGCCATAGAAGCTCTGGCCAGAGTTAATGGGGAGCAGGGTAGATGGCAGAGGAGTGCTCTTAGTTTTTGGTTCCAGGAAACTGATGAGAGGCTCTTTATCCTTCCCAATGCCCTGGATGATGGCAGATGCATGCTTGTCCCCTAGCAGCTGCCGCTCATCCTCACACAATGTCATGCGGTGATCATGGACAGCATGAGTGGCAAAGGAACGTGCATAGCCAAAGGACAGCTTGCAGAGAAAACACATGAGAATGGGCTTACCCTTGCCGTATAGGGCTAGCCCATCAAATTTGGAGAAATCCACATTGTTGGGAACATCTTTGGATACACTGGACTTCTTGGCAGATCCATCACTGTTTAGGTAATCCTTGTTGGTTTTGTGCCGCACATCGAAGACACGGAAACTGTGCAGGACAGGGCTGAGGCCTGTCATGGTTGAGGTATTGGGAAATCCTTGGTCTGAATTGCCAAACCACTTCCCGAAGGACGAGGCTATGTGGAAAGTGTTGATGATCTGAGGATAGACAGAAGATGAAGTCCCAGTAGGTTCCCCTGGATTTCCCCCACTGGTAAGAGAGTTTGTAGGAAGCAGGCCAGGTACCATGCCCCCACCACTTTGGATCAATTGACTGAGGCTCTCTACAATGTAGGCTGAGCCATCTGGTTGGTAGACTATCTCTCCAGCAAGGTTTTCCACATCACTAATATCCTCTTCCTCTTCCTCTTCTCCTTCCTCACTCCCACTCTCTGGTGCTCCCTGCTGTTGCGTTGGCTGGTGTCTCAAAAGAGTGGGCATGGCCCCTCCGCCTGATGCCATCGCCACCCCAGGAAAGGGTTGAAGACTTGGGAAACAGCTGTCAATCTCCATTTCATCTAAATCTTCAGATTCTTCCTCTTCTTCACAGCTCACTCCCTCCGGTTCCTCTTCCTCAAGACCCTCTCTTCTATGAAGCAGCTGGACTGTGGCAGTATTTTCACGGTGGGCCTGGGGTGATATCTGTTTTGGCTGCTGCTGCTTGGCCAGTAGTTCTCTCACCCCGTCGTGAGCTGCACTGGGGTTTTCAGGTTGAGAAGAGTAGGGAGCAGACAGAGACTGAGGGTCAAGGGAAGGGGCCTTGTTGGTGCAAGGGACCTGTGAGCTAGAGTGATTGTTCCAGGGCTGTGATGGTTGCTGCTGCTGGGAGGAGCTGAGCCCATCATCTGTCCCAGAAACCACAGGAGACTCACAGCTGTCCATGCTGATGCCTACATGAGGCGTTCATCGCATCCAGGCCTGCAGAAAACAAATTGAAGTGAAATTGGTTATTTCTGTATTTACATATTTCCAATACGCACAACTGATTTTCAAGCACTATTTGAGTGACAATGGCAATGTCCAGAGTTAAAAGGCAAAAACGTGTCTGTTCACCCAGTTGTTCTGTTTTAATTTCCGCTAAATGGCCATGATGAGGTAACTTGATCCACGAATAAATGCCATTTTTGTCAGTTCATGACAACGAAAGGTACATGTAGAGTGGGTGTACAGTATATATAGGAACCATAAAAATGCAGTGGCATCATGCCTGGAGTGTCGCCCTATGCCAGCTGAGTTAGGCTCCAGCTCCCCGTGACCCGCTAAGGTGGATGAAGCGGCAGAAGATGAAGAAAAAATGAAAGGAAAAATATCAAATCTCTAGTACATTTTACATATCTCAGAAAATTCTGAGATATGATTGGAAAACATGCTCATTATGCTATATGCACTAGCTACTTAAATACAATACCTGAGATAGGCACTAATAAGCCGTCTATGATTCATCTTTCTGACTTGTCAAAAGGCACCATCTTTTATCTTCACCTTCCAAACAGCACCCAAAACCTTATATTCTGCAAATCCTACATCCGTTTTTAATTAATGTGCAGTCAGAAAAAAAGTAGAAACAGAGAAACTTAGTGGATCAAATGGATTCCTTGTGAGATAATTAGACAGTGAGAAGTAGCCTATGAGCACATTGTACATTTACATAACTGGAGAGAGACAGGTGGATAACATCAAACAAGGCAATTCTTAATAATATCACCATTTTCACTCCAATTACAAGTTGTGTACACATAAGAATATAATACATAATAATTATTGTTATAGACGTATATAAACTGGAATAAGAGCCATGCAAGGGAATACTTTCCCTTGCTAAAATATGCACGTATATATATATATATATATATATATATATATATATATATATATATATATATATATGCTGGATTGAGGCTATACTGCAGCTGTGTTTATTTTTACATCCAATAACCTCTAAATTCAGCCTGTTTCAAACACTCAAGTTATGCACTGGCTCTGAAACAATAAATGGGATCTGAACATTTGAGAGCTGGCCATGCCCTGAGCATCTGCGAGGCCCAACATAGACTGCAATTTAGTGCACGGAAGAGATAAAATGATAGTAGACGATACTGCTGAGCTAATATTTTTATTAAAGGGATGCAGCCAACATTGATTAAAGGGGGCAATCGGGCTGAAACCAATAACTCTGGGCTGCCCTTTAACCTACCAGCATTGAATATTACATGAGCAAATTTTCCCGGCACCAAGCTGCATGCCTTGTCCTGCCTGATTAGCACATTCACTGCTTGCACTTGATTTATTTACTTATTTACTTATGGATGCAAATTTCAGCTGTGATCAAAATGGAGTCTACCCCCACATTGCAACATGTTAACCACTGAGGGAGAGGAGAGATTGATAAGGTCTGTCTGCTTCTTCATGAATGTCTGATGAAGCACGCTTCTCATTCAACATATCTGAGACCTCAACATCTATCTGCATTCAAACCATGAATAAAATGCACTTTTGTCCCCCTCAGAAAAAAAACCAATGACAGTAACAATAACAGAGGAAAATATTGTGGTCAAAGTAACAATAAAAGTACAACCCTTAATGATAAATCAATGACAATTATGAAGGAAATTTAAAAATGAGAGAAATACTGCGTGTGTCATAAATACCGGGCATTTTGGTATACCTATTGTGTTTACACACTACAGATGCTAACTCTGATGCTCTACTTGCTTTGCATATAAAATGAAAACTATCAGACTGGCTGACTTATTAATAAGATTGCCTTATATGCCCAGACATGATTTAGATATAACTGACAAATTGAGTGAGGGGATACCAGCCGTACCGGTCAGTATTTTTTTATTAACCGCTCCATTAATAAAAATCCATGAGTTCAACAGCGATTTCACAAAAATGGACTGAGAGCAGCAAGGGTAATTCAAGAAGGAAATATTTCATGTATCTTCGGACATGTATGTTTGTCTTCATACTTAAACCACATTAATAAACTAGACAAAATGAAATGAGAAAAAACAAAAAGTAAAAATAAAAATAGCCTAGAAGACATTTCCAAGTGTCTGTCTGAGAATGGAGTCATTCACACTTTGTTCTTGTAATCTATTCCATCAGCCCCTCCTCTGGATTCCAATGCATGCTTCATCCATGATAGGGGAGCGTGGACTTACATAAGCAGCTAGTAGTTAAGGCTGTTAGTTAAAATAACCTCTGAAGATCTGTCCTCTGGTTTTTGCATAGCCTTGACTGAACAGAGTGCTAAACTGTATTGTACCAAGGATATGTACCCATCCATTCCTGTTACTGCTCTAAGAAACCTGAAGTAATTTGCAGTGGACAGGATAACACGATGAGTCTTGATCAGTACTGGAGCTCCAAGCTCACTAGATGTGTCCACTGCATACAGAAAACAGGATTGTCCTTTAAAATCAAGATGGTGTAATTCAATAACCTGCAGTGGTTACTGATGAGCAATGGGACTGTCTGGAGTCGGCAAGTCGCAGATGGGCCAACTGATATAACACTGTTTGTCTCTCAGAGGTCTGCCTGGCTCAGTGACACCTGTTTAAAGCAGGAAAAGCTTTAATCTCTGGGAGGCACTAAACAAGTCCGGGAAACAGACAAAGAGACGCGGTCGAAGAAGAGGGGAAGTGGAGGAGGCTGGTGTCTCGATGTGCTGACTGTGTTAATAACCACAAATCAAAATGATTAAGCGGCCTACTGAAGGTGACTACTGCTAAGTGATATCACATTAAGATATAAACTGAATATGTAGGAAACTTCTCATTTACTTTTTCATACTTTCACAAAACAACCATGTCTGCCATGGCCTCTGGCCTTGTGTTGCATTGTTATATTTGAATTTGAGCTCACTAGGCTGACAATAAGCAGGCTGTACGCAGCCAAAACAAGCCCAGTTGACAATACGGAATAATCAGAGGAAAGAAAAGACTGGATTCTTGAGCTGATCTAAGGGGAGATCATGTCAATGTGCAGATTCTGAATAGAACCACACTCCTGCTGCCACCTGCCTGGCTCCATGCCAGTATCCCCTTGCCCTTTCTCGCTGTCCTATTTTACACATTACCTACATGTGTATACACATATATGTATACACATACTGTATATGCACACACACACATACACAAACACACCCTTACCGACAACGTAGATAAGGCTGAACCTTGTGCAAATGCCTCAGTCCTAATGAACTTTGTCAGAGGGAGGGTCTGGATGTCATTTGGTTGGGATGGAAAATTATGTAAGTTTTTAGTTATGGGTCCCTTCATTTGGTAGGATTTACTAGCCTACCAGCCATCTGAAGAAGGAATTAAAGGCTAAGGAACCATCTGATTATAAGCATGCCTGATCACCAACCTAAAGGCCCCACCTAACATCGAGGGCTTCCCAAAGGAATTAGTTTTGACTCTGCCCAATAGTAAATACTGCCAGGCCTTTGGCCTGATCGAGCCCTGGCCTTTTCTCCTAAAGGTATATACATCACCAGCGAGGGAACACCTTCTTAAAACACTGTTTCTTAATATCCTCAACACCAGATCTGATTTTCAGTTGTCTCTCAGCCGTGGTGCCTGTGCGTGTCTAGTTTGTGAGCACTCACAAAGCCTGGCCAGCCACCACAGGGTAAGGGGTGCTGATTGAATAATCAATGGCAAAATGCTAAGCAAGTTACAGGAATATATCGGAATGAAGGGTTCTTATTGATAAAGCAAGGGAAGGCCTTTGATGTTGCACCAGGGACATGCTCATTGATAGGGAAACCATTGTAGTCCTCAGGCACAAATTTATCTCCTAGATTTGCTCCAATTAATCAACAACAAAGGCATGCATGTATTGGACTCAAACTAAGTCCATTTTAGTGCGTGACATGGCTTAGTCAATTCCAGTTTAAACATTGTGCTGCTACACTATTAAAACTGCCCTTTTTTGCTTTTTTCTACTATCTATTCTGCCAAATATAACCTGTATTTAATATAATAGCCTAACACGTGTTGTATAATTATGGTGAAACAAAATAATTCTTACAGTCACAATACAGTATCAACAAACAACAATTGATGATTATCAGCTGATATTTTAATAAATAGTTATGAATGGTCATGAAGTAAGTCACATCGATTGTCCGAAAGGGAAAAATACATTTTATCTTATGATGTCCGAGTTTGTCATGACTTTAACGCGGAATTTGTCATCCAAATCTAGAAACAAGATATCCACAGCCTTATTGTTTATTGTGTGGTACAAATATTCTATTTACTATTCTGCGAATGCAGACATAAGGGTGCTACAGTATTGCTCCAACTGCAGGAGGCAAAAAGTCACCTCAGGTCGATGGCACTCAGCCTGCAAACAGGGCTTCCCGTAAAATCAATGATCTTCAGTAGGAGCTATCAGTCTGTGGAACAGAAATAACTGTGGCTGTGTTGAGTCTGAGGCGGGGAAGAACAGTGCTGTGTGTTTACATGAGAGTGTGAGAGCGGTGGGGGCTGGTCACTGCCATGTCTGGAAGTATTTCTCAGAGATAGCAGAACAGAGGCATGCAGCTTCTGTTATGTTAGAGCCAAAACCTACAAGCATCAGGTGCCATAAAGACGAGGCTACAGATCATGGATTTCTTTAATTGAGTTTTTTGTGAATGCTTAGTGCATTGAACTTGTACTGTAGTAGTTATATCGCTTACATCACAAATGATTGAATTTTATGCAAACTCAAATACACAAGACACTGTGGTGACTTTTAGTTATGCAGCACTCAATTTTAGTTATGATTTTGTAAAACTAGCCATAATAATCAAAATTGATCCATTAGTCATATCAATTGCTTCCTTCCTTAACAGATTTGACACAGATCTTTTGAAAATGATTTTACACTTTACACAACACCGTCAAAAATCTGCTAATCCAATCCATGTTGCTGCATGGGAAATGATTTTAGACAAAGCAGTAGTGCGTGTTACACAAAAACAGGACAGTCTGATTAAATGATCAGATTGGAGCTCAGCTAACTTCCAAAACCCTCCAGAGGAGAATCATACATGGCACTAGAGTGTTTCCTCAGTTTTGAAGGGTGTGATAGGAACAGCACGCTGGTGTAATTAGAAGTGGTTAATTAGCTGTGTGTTAATTACTGGTTTCTGCATAGTGTTGGTAAAAGACCTGGTGGGGTGGCAAGGCAAAGGGAGGCACAGCAGGAATCTCCCAGTCTCCTGCCAATTAGCAAACAGCATGGGGGGCTTCTACGGTACATATCATATCGTTTCACTCTAATCTCAGCACAGGGGAAGGGATAAAATACACCCTATTTAAATATGCATTCTGTATACTGACTGTTGAACTAAAGCTACAGTATACGGGTAAAAACTAACATTGAAATATTTGCATTTTTTTTGATAACACAATTAGAAAAAAAAATAAGTTGACTTGAGTAGTTCTCTCGGTAAAGAACTTGATAATTCTAGAAACTTTTTGCAGCACCTTTGATATTTATAAAGAAGATAGATGCCAATCATAGTCATGTCTGACAAATATTGATAATAAAATAAAAAGAACTCAGTTAAAACAAACCAGACAACAGGGGAAACAGCCAGTAACAATGAGGTATACATCATCAAATACCAGTGCTAAAACTAAAAACACACAGACCATGACTTAATTGACTTTTAAACAAGTACATTAAATCAAGCAAGCAAAGAAATACTGTGTCAGAATGAACGTCTTGCCCTGAAATCCCAGAATTCACTCCACTTGGTAAAGAACATTTTGTTTTTCCCAAAAACCAAGGTCAGTTCCAATCCAGTTCATGACCACAAGAGGAAAAGAGAAGTCAAAGGTCCGTTCAGGCTTTTACTGCAAAGCTCCACCAAGCCGCTCCGCCAAGAGTGGCAACTCCTGAGAAATGCACACATCCACTGGATTATTCCTCCTCCCGACACACACAAGGCTTATGTTCCACCACGAGCTGACTACAGCGATTCAGACTTTACATTGTGATCTGATGCAGAGGACATAAATGGCCTCTGTCTTCTCCGCCAACCAAAAAACATTAGCAGCTCTAGGACACAATCGCTGTGAATGTAGATCCTTCATGTCACTCGCTAGCAACAAAGTCTTGAATCGCAATAAATAATGTTCTATTATGAAGATTTTCCTTTAGATCCATCATGAAGAATGGAAATCATGAGATCAAAAACAATGTGTCACGCATCAAAGTGTTGGAGTTAATTTGCCTTACTGCTATTTCTTGCAATGTGCCTGTGCATATAAACATATTGCAATAGGCACAGACATTATATGTTGAAACGACACATAATGTGTAGTTTTGACGTATAGTATTGTAAAAATAAAATGAAAACAAAAAGAATTTCTCTTCATTTAATATATTACTGAAAGATTGCACTGATTGCGCTATTTTCCTGTTATATCCTCTGTTTTTTGCTGAGAAATCTTTGCAATTTATGAGAGCATTAATTATCCTTGGAAATAAGGTATTTGATGTATAATTAATTAAAAAGGGAAATAGGGAGAGAGAGAGAACTTCAAGCTGTGTTTTCAAATACTTATTGGTTAGACATGCATCCCTCATTTCTACTTAATTTTATGTCAGCAGAAATGGTTATTAAATGATTTGCAACAGTTTTACATCCAACTCCACATAATTTTGCATGCAGTGATGACTTTCCCATAGCATGGAATGCAGAAAGCCTGAGAGAACACAGATAGGATGTACCCTGGTCTGTCTGGCACTAATCAATCAAAAACACACTGATTGAGATCCTTGGGAAGAGTTCAAAATGTAAAATACTGATTTTAAACGTGTTTTTGTGATGTTTGCAAATTAGCACGAAAAGATAGAGAACATGGAGCTTTCTTTACAAAATCTGGGCAATACCACTTCAACAAAAATAATTCCCTATCCTCCCCTTTTTATTTACACTGACCTAACCAAAGGCAGCACAAGGCCATCTTCATGGGATTTTAGAGCATACATGCATTCCACTACTAAGAGGCATGATAATGTGTTTAACACACCATTGTTGGCATCCACTGTGACACTTACATATCCATCAACATGAAAGTAAAAAAAAAAAAAAAACAAAGTAACATTTGAAAACCAATTAGTTATTTTCCTGTTACATGATGATCTTGTCCAGAGGGTAAATATCTCCCATACTTTGGGCTGTTTCCCCAATTTCAAGACATATGTGGTTGATTTTCTTTTACACAGAGAGAGAATGAAAGTCCACTAATGATATGCCCAATGAAAGGTCAGGGGAATGGTTGAAATATGTTGATCGAACATTTTGTTGGTTTTACTGGTTCTACAGTAACAGGATGAAACCACATTGACGGTGAAATGCAAAATATAAAATATTTCAAATTTTTTCAGGTATTAAACTTTTTTTGATAATTTTCTTATTCTGGAAATCTGTTACCTTGATAAAAGGTTACACAAAGCAATATACACATACACACACGAACACACATACACACACATACACACCTTCCCTATGTGTTTTCCAGCTCTGTTGTTAAAGCATGCCAACCACAAACATGGTTGTTAAAATGATCAATATAATTGAAATATTAAACCTTAAGAAACCGCAATATTGATTGTGAGTCTGATGATAAAACAGTTTATTATCACATTTGTGGGGATTTTATTTAAATGATTTGGAAAGACTACGAGTTGTTGGGCAAACATGGGCCATAGTGAAATTCCTACCAATCACGCACATAAAGACACACACACAGACACACACACACACATACACACACTACCTCCAACCCAAACACCACTTTCCTCTGCCATTCAAAACCTGAGGAGTTTAAGGGACTGGGGCAAACAGGGACATGTCATTGCCACCACTCCAACTATCTGTGTATAAAGGGGCTTGACATGCTGGACAGTGCCAGTTATCCATAAGTAGACCAGTACATTAACTATGGGATGTGGTCTACGGGGTCTCCAGCAGGCAGGCATGACAGCAAACAAAAGCATTATTGTGCAGCAAGACACCACGACACCCTACAAGGATCATCCCCCGACAGACAGATATGGGACATGGATAACATGTCTATAATCTTAGGCCTTTCTTTGTGAGCTGGAAAACAAATACCTTAGTAATGACCCAGTCCTGCACCTGGTAAAACACAGGGTTCACTGGCACTTGGAATTAGTAAGTATCCAACGAAGAGCTTTCTTGAAAGGACACACTCCTTTAGTAAAACACTGAAGTGTGTTTTAGATGCTGCAAACATATGAATCAATAGTCCTGTTTGTAAGAAATAAAAGTGTCTCCTTGCTGGACTATATTGTGAGCAGAAAACAGCAAATCTATAATGTTTTTTTTAGTGCTTAAACTGAGAGACCCTTTAAGGTGTATGCGGTGGACGATCAGCAGCGTGTCAGAAAGGAAGCGCCGCAAGCCTGAGGGATAGACCCAGTGTTCGGTTAAGTGTCTAAACCTGAGTAGGGTGATAAGATCCCTTTTAGAAGGTATGCAGAGGCCAAATGACCAGGAAACCTGAGATCTGAGGATGAAAGCTGTCTGGGGTGAGAGCAGAGATGTGGAAAGTCATGCAGTGTTATGTGTGAAAAATGGAAACCTACTATCTCTGCTACGCACTTCAAAACTGAGGAAAGGTTCAGTCCCACACACATATGCAGTGTGTGCACATACCCAAGCACACAACGCACACAGCACACACATCCACAGAAAACAGGGATTAAAGGGTCTCCCAGTGAAACCATTCTGTGGAAATTATTTCTTTACAGAAAAGAGCATGAAAGCCAATGGCAACCTGGCCTCTAATTCTAGAGAAGGATATCCAGGATAAATAATTAGAGGCTTCCTTAGAAGACCCTGCACAGCCAGACCATTTACTCCCTATTTCACATTTGCTAAAGTCATTAATGACAAAGATTTAGAAAGGAAAAGTGAAAATCTTTATGGTACACAAATACTTTTTTATGGGGCCTGGCCCAAATTCCTCTCTGCTTAGCTGAAGTCCTTACGCTGGGAAAGAACTGCACTCCTTTTAAACAATAAAGCTCAGGGGGAAAGTGTTTACTATTAGCCCCATTTGGTCATTGAATTATGAGAGTTAATAAAGTTAAAAGAATAATGTGGTTTGTGTTTAAAAGAAGTGAACAAGAAATGCTGAGATACTGAATGTCAAAGACAAGGCAAAAACAAAGCGACAGAAACAAGTCGTAAACTCGAAAAATAAATATTGCTTTATATTTGAGCAAGACAAAGAAGTGTGATAGCAAGCCTGCTATGAATATAAAAAAAAGTATTTCCACCTTAATGGACATTAGTATATTTTTATACACATCTGTCCTTGTGCCACAGTGGCATACATCACCAGTTAGTGTTTACTCTGAGTCACTTAATCTGCCACTTCCACAATGAACTGCTCGCCGCTAAGATCATACGTTTGGAATAACTATAAAGGAATTAGACAGGTGGAATTATCATTCAGATTCCTTATTTGTGTTTTAGAGACTGCTGGGAAATTTGGATTTTATTGAGATAGAAAATACATGTTAATTTGTCTTCAGGGACACAACCCATTGAACACTAGGTTACATGCCAACTGGATGCCTAATCTTTACACAGGCAGTTTATAAACACAACTCTCATAAATCAAATCCTGATGCAATCGCCATCTTAAAAGGAGAGCACAGCTTGCCCTACAGTTTACAAGGACAGATTCTGAGGTAAACCTTGGAAGGTGATATGCATTTGTTCTGAGTGGAGCCATGATGAGGAACTGTCAAAGAAGAAAAGGGAAGAAAAACAAAAAGAAAACAACTTGTTAACAGGCCACCTTGTATAACAAGGTGGCCTGGAGGGCGATGCTGAAAGACACATCAACACTTGTCTCTAAAGTAAGGAAGGAACATCAAACAACATTTCTGTAGCTACACTGAGCACTGGCAAACAACAAGAGTGTTGAGACCATTCTGTGTGGAAAAGCACAACAGGAAGTAAGGAGTCAAAGTGTGATTAAAAACCAAGGGTTCCTGCTGCAGTGGTAATAGTTGGTTCATACGCACTAAATCTGAGTTCTGAACAACAGGCGACCGGTCCAAAAGAAAGAAGAGCTGCTGTCATCCAACAACAGAAGAGAAATGGATTAAAACCTTTTTAAAGTGCAACTGGAAAGAATGAATCAGTTCCTATTAGACAATTTCTAGTCCTGTGTGGTATGGTTGGATGGGGTATATATGTAGCAAAGACGCATATAGATCATCCAGGCCTAAAATCCTATTTATTCTATCAGTCATGGAAAAAAACACAAAACAGGCAAACGAGGCAAAGAGAAGCAAAAACTGGTGCAATATTTTAAGAAACACGGAACGTGTTAATAAGTTCCTCTTCTTCCTCTCTGCTCTGGCCTGGCCTGAGAGCTGTGACAGCTACAGTGCTGTGAAGCTGTATTTGAGAAAGACCAGCCTCCTGCCCCTCATCTCCATACATACACTAGAGCCCTTGTTCATCTGCCTTAATGAAATGGCCACATGCCTCCTCTCATCCTGAAGCCGCTAGCACACTGTAGCACCTGGTAGATATAAATCAGCCCTAGTGAGCTGCATTTGGGAAGTGAGGCATTAAGCATGACATGAGCTGTCAAAGTTCAGATCGCACCGACCGCAACATCTAGTTGGACCGCTGCAAAACAGACCATAGACCAAGGCCTACCATCACCCTATCTTCAGTCTCCCAGCTCCATGTGACATGGCTGCCACATCTGGGCCCCAGCTGGGCAGCCTCCTGAGCACAGCCTTGGTACTGAGGCTTAGTAGGGGAATGCTGGAGAACCCAGCTACATGAATTCATTTCAAGACTCTCTTTGAGAGGAAATAACCCCAAAACAGCCAAGTTTTAAATGGGTGTTGTTTGCTGCCATTTATTTTAGGGCTTTCTTATCTCTGAGCGATATGGGCCTGTGGGGATTATTACAGTGTGTAAGTGGTGAGGGTTCTATTTCTGAGCAGGCAGATAAAAGTAGCTGAGCCCGTATGTGTTGTGTGAGCATACAGTATGCATGTGTGTGTACGTGTGAGTGGAATTTCAGTCACGTGAGGCCAAGGTCCGAAGGTCAAACACTGCAAGAGAGCGCACACATTCCTCAAAGAACATCTTTAGTGAATGAGCATGTGTACCGACTTGGGTGCATGCATGTGTAAGCACATTAAACCAGACAGAGCAACGGTGGTCTTCTCCAGAACTTTATACCTCAGTTTAAAACATTTTGTGAGTCCACGTGTTAGATGCATAACACAAGAAATAAAGATGAGAAGATAGCCCGCGCAAACAAAATACGAGCGAGAAAACTGCAGATAAGGGAATGAAGGCAAAAGAGATGGGGAGACTGAAGCCTAGGCAACTTAGCTCCACTATCATTTACCTTGCTGGGTAATTAGCTTCAGGATCAGGGGCTCAAGCCAATGACAGATGCCTCTTGCAGGGGAAAAGACAAGTGAAGTGGATAACAGTTCTACTTTTATGACCCATAACATTAATTGGTTTGTCTGAAAGAGCATGTGTCAAGGGCATGAAAACGGATATGTGTAACATACAGAACGCAGAAAAAAATCTCAAGCAATTTCTGGATTTAAGGTTATCTCTGGTAGATGTGAGTTATGACAAGACTTGATTCTAAATGTGGTGTAGAAAATGAATCTGGAACTGACATCTGGTGGGCATTTGTGTTCAGCAAGGCATTTATTTTGAATAAATAACTCAAAAAAAAGAATAATTGTTTAGCTTTCCTCTGTACATGTATGCACAGACACTAACTGCATCACGATTCAGGAGTTTAAGAGTAGATGACAGCAGTGAGAATAGACAGATTGTGGCTGCATAAAATATTGATGAAACACCTTTTCATAATAATAAAAGAAAAAAGTAACAACAGAGAATTCAGCATCATCCGCACTTGCAAACTGTACATTCGACTTGATCTCTGGTGTTGTTGCTTGCAGTCACTTCCTCCAAACTACTTCACAGTCAACACTAACTGCACTGGGTAATCAAAATATAAACTAAACTCAAATAAGGCTTCATTCCATATAAGGCACAACATCTGAAAGTAAATGCAAACCCTCTTTTCAAACGGCTCTGGGTATGATTTAGCACAGCTGCATCAAATGATTAATATTTCATAGATTTGGTTTAATTTGTGGATTAACTATAATTCATTATAGTTACGGATATATGTTTTGTATACATCATATATGTGAAGAGCGTGTGTATAGACAGACAGACAGACAGACAGACAGACAGACAGACAGAGATAGATAGATAGATAGATAGATAGATAGATAGATAGATAGATAGATAGATAGATAGATAGATAGATAGATAGATAGATAGATAGATAGATAGATAGATAGATAGATAGATAGATAGATAGATAGATAGATAGATAGATAGATAGATAGATAGATAAATAGATAGATAGATAGATAGTAAACTGTAAACATGGGGGGGCAAATTAATGTTAAGCATATCTTGGACTGAAAATGTACCGAATCTACACACCCTTTCGACGCGATTAATACAATCATTAGGTGGGAAACAGGCTGGACGAATGGTTGTCAAGATACTTGGAGATCATACAGACAGACAGACACAGACTGAAAGAAATTCTTTGCTTCATAGCTAGGTGATGTCATTGTTTTGACATTGAAAGAGTATGTAGGGAAACACGATAAACAACATCTAGCTCTGGAAGAGCACTATCAGCATACTAAAGGAAACAGATAGCTGTGACATCATAGCCAAATAACTTAAATCTTAACCCTGGGCCCTTGAACAGCTCTTTGCAATCCCCATAAGATGAATGAATATTTTACACACAGCACTGCACCCTGCTGTGTGGTCAAATGGTCTTATGTATGCATGCGAGACTTTACAGCCAGATACAGCACCCTATTTTGGTAATTTGTCGATACTGAGCAGTGAGTTTTCTCTTAAGCTGCTATGTCAATGCAACTAAAAAAACTCTTAACAAATGGCAGTTAGAAGAAAGAATAATACTGCAAGGCTGCAAAACAAACAAATGCACTCACAAAAGAAAACAAGACCAGAATAAAACCAACTCATTCATGTGTGCATGCACAAACTTGTCTATCCACATTCATGGTCACCCCTTTGCACATATATACAGAAAAAAAAATGTTAGGAAGGAAGTGAGAAATCAAGCAGGGCCAATTGACTCACAATGAAAGTTAAAGTTGAGTACTATAGTATTACAAATTACAAGCTGACAGCTTAAATGACACCCGGTATGAGTTTCTTTACAATGCATTTTCATGTTTGAGTTTTGTTGAAGGAACTGATTTTGTCTATCTATTTGAGTTATGGTAGCTATGCATACCTGAATTATTATATCTTCTAAAATAGAACCTCTTTTCTGTATTATATTATTAATTATATTAATTCTATATTATAATCACTGCATGCCAGTGAGCACCGGGTCCAGGAACCTCCCCATGTTGTCAATATGAAGACCCTCTACCCCATCACTAACACATGTCTCCAAATTTGAGCTGCAAGGATGGGGACAGTGTAAAATGAGAGGTTGACTAATTGGTTCATAACCTGCAATTTATGAGATGTAATTGGAGTGGACTCGCAGATGCCAGGTGCACCTTCAGGGCTGGGGTAGTGGTTTGCCCTTTGACTGGCAATAAGGGAGAGTCTATGTGTGTGAGTGTGTATTTGTACAAAGGTGTGTATTTGGAACTAGACATGATTAGATGTGAGAGGAAAAACAACATTAGAATAGGTTTAGAAAATAGGGAATTAGCTGTGTCATATTTCAAGTCCAGCATGAAAACTACAAGACATTTTATGAATTACATGGAATTTACACTAAATTACAGTTACACTGTAATTCAGTTACACTGAATTTCCTTCGAGATTAATAAAGTATATATCTATCTATGAAAGTCACAAAAAAGGGCATTACCTCACCTGAAGCAGGGATAGATGAACATTAAATATAAATGCACATACTAAATAATATACATACATGGTATAGAACAACCTCATGTACACTGTTTTTTTTTTCAGTCTATTTTCAGGAATAAAAAATTTGCAGCTCAACATTTCCACATGGTTCACATGGTGGGTCAATGTGATCAATGTGCTCACGGACCACCTAGCCAATACTACACCTCTCCAAAATCAATTTAATGGGGGCTGAGTGTTAATTGGGATAGAATACGTGGAGAGAGGTTGATGGACTGCAATGCCTTTTTTTTGCAGAAGCATCAAAAAATGTTGTCTGGGGTCTTAATAGAAGCTGCTTCATGTTCAAAGCGTGCTTGTTTAATTGCTTGGTTAAGAAATGTTTTTGTACAACACAAATGGAAGGGTGGTAATGTTCTGTTGGTTATACAGAGAAGGGGGTATTTACAGGAACATCTGGTTGTCCTAACCTTGAACATATGATTATCAGTGATTAGTCACAATGCCTGCAGTTTCAAGGGCGTGGTCATGCATTCCCCTCTTCGGGCAAGTATGTTGGAAGCACCCATAAAACACAGTTCCTACCTGTTGTCATCTGTACCTAGTCCACCACCTTCCTCATGAGTCATACACTAACTTGTAAGTAAGACTCTCGAACATGTGCAAACTAAGAAACTCACGCAAACAAAAAATCATTGCACTTCCCTCAGGCTGCACTTTAAATTACATTATTTTGAAGTAGCAAGAATGATAGAAGAACGATTGAAAATGGCTTGTGTTGACTGCTCACTTACATACATGTTTCTTTATATAAATAAAGAGAATGGTGCAACATGATGAGTTTTTCCAATAAGCTAAATCAAGGGGACTTGCTCTCTTGACAGGTAGCCTTCGGCTTCTGCTTCAAATAGTTCTGCACTTTCAAATATAGAAAAACAGAACACAAATAAACTTCTCTTCTCTCAACACTTACAAATACCTTTTTCTTGAGAGAAACAAAGGCTAAAGAAGGTGATGAAAAACACATTTGCACTTTAACGAAAAGAGAAGCCATTGCTGTTCATATGCAGAGAGGCCCAAATGTAATATATCATGCACTTTTGATAGAAACCTTGGCAAACTTCCATTGAAGAAAAAAACAAATTAAACTAAAGGCAGTTAATGAAGTGAGATGCTGCAATGGGCTGAAGGACAGTTATTTACGTTGAGTTCATGGTTGTTGTTTTTTTGTGATGAGAAGCTGTAGCTGACAAATGGGAGAAAAAAAAAACTATGTAGAACACAGGAAAAACCTGCCTGACAGATATGCTGCCTCTCAGCTAAGTGGAAGTAGGAAGTAATGGCAAGGGAAACAGCCTCAAACAGAGTATAGGCTGTTTCCCTCGTGTTGCCTGTTGTCTCGCCCAGGGCACAAGGTTAGTCAACATGGCATCCAGCCCAGAATTTTGCTGTAACACACATGGCACTGTGAGGTTCCACTTGTCCGTGAAAGTTGAATATTCAGCATTTAAAATATAATGTACTTCTCTCTTTCATTGTTTGAAATTGTCAGTAATGAAAACGCGTTTATAGCATTGAACTGTTCATCAACATTCCCCTTCACCACGAGCGTTTTATCTGAACCATTAGCTGGTAGTGGGGACATCTCAGAGATGTATTGATTTCCCCCATTTTGAAGTCATTTGGTGAAGATTCATTAATTTTCCCAGGATATGCTGATCTTGCTGACACAATGAACACCAATGGGTCAGAGGAAGGTCTAGAGTCAGGACAAAGTCAAACCAAAAACACGGTGGCCCTCACAAGACCCTTGCCTACCCCCACCTCTAAATTACCTATGCTGACACAAGAGAGGGAGAAGCATTGGTGTCCTTTAGCTCACACACAGGGCAGTGGCTGAGCAGGTCAAGACCTCCCCATTAGACAGCAGGTCAAAGCCACATAACTCTTTGGCTAAGGTGAGGGTCACTGCAATGCTCTGTCCAGCCAGGGTCAACCAGATGTCTCTGACTACTGAGGTTCATGGCAATACAATCAAGTAATCAATCTGGCTGCTGGACCCTGGTCAATAATATACTCCCAGGCTGCATCGGGTCACCACCTGTTCCCTGGCCTCTCCTTGGACTGTCCTGGCCTCCTGAAATACTTAGGTCTTAAATTTCACAATCCTTAAGGAAAACTGGAAGACTGATTGAGGAATGTAATGAAAGCCTTGATTTTGTCAGTCACTGCCACAAAGAAGCGTGACAGACATTGTGTAAGATTTATCAGGAGACACTGGGCTTGCACTAGGAGCTAGTATGACTAAGCCACTGTGGCTCCTTGTAAAAGAACTGAGTAAGCCACAAAAAGCCACACTCTGTGCCAAAGACAGTGGCGCAGTGCAGGGGGGGCGTGGCGCGGATACCTCCCCTAAGGGGGCCCTCCCCCAGAAAATTTTTTAGAAAATGGGGTTGTTTTCCTGCATTCTGGTGCATTCTGAGGGCAAAATCTTCTATTCAGTTTACCTACAAAAATACACTAAAGTCAACAGTTCAAGCTAAACTATCTTTATTTCTATCCTACTTTATGCAGGTATAAATGTGAGATTCAACAATTGAAAACTTGCATTCACTATGTGAAGATACAGTCATACAAAATATTACTCAATGTTTACTTGTAAGTTTTACTTAGACTAGAAGACATTTTAACTTTGACCACCACCAACACCATTGGTATACCATAGTTTAGTTTTTTTTTTTAATTTGATAACATGATTTTTCATTTAAATTTAAAGAGGCATGAAAAATAGCAAGCGAGGTGAATACACATTTACATGCATCGCTGGTTATTCCTGCCGGTCATAGGGACCAAAAGTCTAAGACTACAAACAAGTATTGATAATATCTTTCATTTACCTTCTGATTGGTCTGTCACCACTCATACCCCCTCTCAGCATTCACCATTTGTTGTTCAATTAGAATTTTAACACAAACTCTACTATAAAACACTCTATTCTCATTTTCTTGCGATCGATCGCCTTGTCATACACCAACTCGCGGGTTTAGCTTGTAAAAATAGAATCTTTTTGTTTTTCATTGGACAAGAGGTGGTTATGACTCAAGTGCATATTTAATGATCGGGAGCGTTCGGGTCACTTCGGCTATTTCCGTCAGCATGCTTCAGCTATTTCCGTCGGCTATTTCCGTCGGCATGTGCCAACAGACATAGCTGCGCTAGCGAGAAAAAAAGTTTTTTTATCGCTCGGGGATTTTCGCGAGTCCAAAAAAGTTGAAAATTTTAGCCTTTTTTTCCTACAAATAAGAACACCACTGTGGCCTGTACACAGGCTAAAAACCTTGTAACCAATCTGGAATTTACACGCCTGTGGCGACGTGGCGAATGGCTAGCGCAAGGCCAGAGACAGTAAGAGCTGGGAAAGAGCTGGACAACAACAACTATGAAGGCTATTATAGTTGAAGACATTAGAGGTAACCTTCTGCGTTATTATAACATTGGATGACTATACCCAGAGAAATGCATACTTCTATTCAAGGTAATGGTGCACATTTGGTTGTTACTCCAACTTCAGAGAGAGTGAAGCATGAGGTGAGTGAACATTAATGACAGTAAAAGACTTAACATTTCTGTCTGTATCTCCTCTTATGACTTAAAAAAAAAAAAGAGCCAAAATATCTTCAAACTGAGAAACACCCACAATTTGGGAGCTCCTAATCCTTTCATTAGAGGGACAAAAATCCACAAAAAGACAGGAAAGGCAAATCATTTTTATTAGTTTTTTGCCATTTCTATGTAAAAAGTGTTGAGTCTTTTGCTTTCATTATTCTGATAGAGAAATTCTTCATGGCCAATGTATTACCGTTCATTTAACTCTTCTCTCAGTTAATCTACAGTGTGTAGGAATTGTGTGTCTTTTGTAGATAACACATACACTTATGCCTTCTAATGTGCAATATCTTCCTTGTAGCTGTGAAATAGATGAAAATAGAATGCAACAGTAGAATCTGAACATAGCCGGAACATAAAGTTTCCATTTCCCACCATATGAGCTTTATTCGCTTTGAGGAAGTTCATACATCCGTGATCCAAATGATGAATTGCACTGAAAAATAGTTCCTCATATGGTGTGGAGAATCAAAGCATGACACATTATTCTTAATACGGCTAATTTTTTCCTGCTAAATGTCTTTCAGGTGTCTGAGCCACACATTGCCACATTGTACCCTCTCCTCTCTTCCGATTTCTGTTCATCCCTCTGTAGCTTCTAAGGCTTGGCATGAATGGAGGCACAAAGCATCTTTGGCAACTGCCAGGATGAGGCAGCAGTTAATTCTTGGCTGGCCTCCCTCTTTGCTTAAAGGCAGGTATAGAGTTTCCAACAGCTCCAGTTGGCTGGATACAATGAGATCTCAGTGCAAGGGCAGAGTTTCAAGCAGGTGAACTAACCTTTCCTCCTTTCCTTTAAAGCTCTTATCAGCAGTGCCACTAACACTGCAACAGCCCAGAATCCAACAGATCTTGCTCAAATTCCAGACAACCTAACCCTGAAGTCTTGCACCATTTCCAGGCTGACAGTCAACACACCGTGTTTTGCACTATAATGAAAACGGTTCTGAAATAGAACAAGCTAATGAAACCGTGCAGTTTTAAAATTCGACAACAATGTGGTAGTGTTCAATTTATAATGTTCATGTCTACAGGTATGTGCATGCTTTCATCAGAGAAAGACTGGTATTTTATCTCTATCTCTTTCTCCTGCTCAGCTCTCTCTTGTCAACAACATGACGTGTCATTAGCCAGTACAATCAGCATGCTATTTGCATTCATCTGCTTTATTTTATTGATTGCTGCTCATTCGTTAAGATTCAGGGTATGTAATTAATGGCCAACCCCCTGGTGCCACACCCTGGGGACAACTAATTCCACTGCATACTAAGGGGATTTCAGCAGAGGGCACAAGTGGGCTTGTCAGAATGGGCACTCCGCCAGTGCCAGTCCAAGTCCCCTCCATGCCTCCAGCTGTCCTTGGTCCCAGCCAGCTCCTCTAACAAGGAGAGCCCTTCCTCGACCGTGTTAACTAAAAGGACAATTATCTCGAGAACAATGATGCTGTTCAGAATGGCTGTGTTGTCATTAATGCACTGGATCTGGTTACAGCAGCCAGCTAAAGCTAATTAAAGAATGCTATCTGTGAACTCTCATTGCTTCTTAATTAAGTTTCTTTTTTTCTACTTTTTTGGAAGGGTGGTGAGTCTTTTTATTACCTTTGAACCGAGCCTGCATTTGCTAATTTCGTGAGGATTTTTTTTCTCGCAAGATCAATGAAGAAGAACCAGAACTTGGCTGTACTGCAGTAACATTTGTTTAAAGTCTAATTAAACATACGCATACCATTTGTCCATTACCTACCTAAAAAAAAACACAGGGACCTATCATAACTAATATGAAGTAAAATAATTACAAAAAGTGATAATGATAGTGATGCCATTAACATTGTTGAGGATTACCGTACCTTGCTTTTTTCTGTGGTTTTTATGAAATGGTTCGTTCTGTTGAGTTCAGACATTGCCAGCCTTCAATGTCTCCTGTCACAAACACTATCTATACCCTGCTGCTTCACCACAGTCCACCATCATTAACAGCATATTGAGATTAGGAATGGCTGACTTACTGACAGATAAATTGAATGTTCTGAGAACATTTACTTTGCAAAAAGACAGCTGACTCCTTCTCACAAAGGAGCCTCCTGACCTTATACACAGGAGAGAGATCTTAGTCACCATTCACTCAGCACTGACTGACAACATGGGGAAAACTGAATGAGGGTGTGTGTGTGTGTGCGTGTGCGTGCGTGCGTGCGTGCGTGCGTGCGTGCGTGCGTGCGTGTGTGTGTGTGTGTGTGTGTGTGTGTTGAAAGGGCAGGGAGAAAGATGGAAACACACACACAGAGGGAGAGAGAGTAATAACTGTGAGATTCAGACTGAAATGGTCAGAAGTTAAGATGACACGTAATACTATTCAAGGACAAAAATATATATAATCCAATGACACATGCTCATGTCAAGGACTCACAGTCGCTTAATCACCCAATTTTCTTGCAACCTAACATTAAAAACACTAATTTGTAGTGCATGTTTTTTTTTTTATTCCTAGTTCGAGTTGTGGTTCATGCAAGAGAGAGCGAATGAGTAAACACAGGTACACACATAGGTGCAAGGATCTGGTTTGGCAAGTATATAAGTCCTTACTTGCTGGGTATTGTGAAGGAGGTTACAGCTGTTGATTGTGATTAAAATGCAAACAAAAGCTGAGTTCAGAGAGAGGGCGAGTATGTGAGTTTGAGCGCTGATCACAGGCCTCCACACCCACTGAAAACTGGTCTTTATGCAGCCTACATGGCTGGGCAACATTTGAAACAAACACACGCATACACACACACACACACACACACACACACACACACACACACTGAAGAATGGTTATCTACTGATCAACAATGTAAGTGTGCAGTATATTTCTTTCAAATGCAAAATGTTTCGTGCTGCTCTCTGAATTCATCAAACAAAAATTAAAATGTATCTGCCGCACGGTGTCCATGTTCGAAGTCAGCATGACCCTATCTTGACTGCTATTTGAATCAACAGACATGGTACTTCTTCCATTTGCCCAGCTTTTAGCCTCCTGACAAGAAAAATGTACTGTTTTAAGTAATCCTTGTTTGCACTGACCGTAATTGATTGGGTAATCCTGGTTTAACATGCACTAAAACCACTGCTTAAGAATCTATTAAGAGGGCTAGCAGCTTAAAGAGGCAGGATCTATCCTGATGTTGACTTCCAGATCTGTGTTTCTGTGCCTAGAGGTTGGAGTCATTCGATGACCAATTCAAGGTTGGCTCCATTTAAATGCCTCACTGCTAAGTCTCATGGCCATTTCTGCTTAATTTCCCCTTCCCCTCCCTTAGTTTCTTTATCCTTTCATCCTACTCCTGTGTCCCTCCACCTGGTGCCATGATAATTCATTCATGCTCTAAGGCCTACCCTCTGAACCTCACCTGCAAATCTCTTGGCATTCACCCATCAACCTTTTGAAACACTTTTGGTGGTGTTTTGGCCGGCTTCACTTAGAGGCACAGTCTCTACAGACACCATGCCAACAGGCCCTGCCAACTCAACATGACATACGCCGTGCCGCACACTCATCACTGTGACAACCTGTCATAATCAACATGAATCTCTCAGCATCAGCACAGGGAGCAAAGGTATTATGGTGCTGCAAAGAGGGGGAGGGGAAAGGCAAGGCAGACACCTTAAATACTAGTGGCAGTACTGTCATCTCTGGCTCTAAACTCAGGTAGAAAGTGTGACTCTGCACACAGGACAGTCAGAAAGCAGGAAGGATCATTCCTGCTCCTCCTTTTGTTCTGAATAGTGTGGTTTCAACGTGACACAGACGGGGGTGGGGATGTCTCAATCACACATACAGAGGAAAGAGGAGAAAAAGAATAATCCCTACCAAGACCTCTGCCCTAATGGGGCCCACTACTGTAATTACAAGGCACAAATTTCAGATCAGGCAAATAAGTAGTCAGCTAAAAGTGCCCAGAAAACAAAAAGTTCTGTAATTATCGTCTGCCTCCTCTTGCCAGTGCAACTTCAGTTACCTGTCATGCTGCTGTTTTGTCAGGAGTCTGTTGTTTCCTGGATTCTTCCTAATCCATGGCTGGAAGCAGCCCTGGCAGCGTGCTTGCCTGTGCAAGATGCACATTGCAGCTCACGGGGGCGAGTGACGACATGGCACACAAAGATAGCAGAAACCTGAGTCCTAGCAGCCCCACAAGCACATGAATGCATTTTTTTATAAGAGAAGGGAGAAAAAGAAGGAGGGGGAGCATTCTGTTTGCTCTAGACAAAAGATCCTTTGTGCAGTGAAATTTTATATACATATTAGAAACTAGAAACCCAGAGCCTGTGCAAGTTGGATTCTTGTAACTGTGAACAAGATAACATTACCTACCATTCCTCCATTCGGTCCAAAGAAAAACAAAAAAAGCTTTCCTATGTTTCTGCAAGGATCTTATTCTTCATGATGGATTCCTGTTTTTTGCAGGGTCATCTAATATCAGTGATAAGGGAGCTGTGGTCTCCAGGCAGTTTTGTGGCCCATTAGGTAACACATTCTCCAGGTGGAGCAGAGCTGGAGGCGCAGCTTGTCGACAGAGATTTGCACTCAGCATTCTCTCAGAGCTTGCAGTCACCGTCCACTTTACTTCTCAGGTGCTCCAGAAGGAATGTTACGTCCATTCCATGACTTGCTCAATCACCGACTAAAACCTGGAATAGTTTCTTACGCATATTTGTGTTTCAGTTAGATATATCTACTCCTTTTCCAAACAAGAGCAGGTTTTATGTGTTAATACTGCACCTATGTTATATGTAGCTGATGCAAAAAAGTGAGATATTTTGAGATTTATATAAGTCAAAAATTTGACACAACGACAACACACATATATACAAATATACATACATATACATACCGTACAGGTACACACACACACACACACACACACATACACACACACATTTTTACTGACAATTTAAACACCCACAAGCACAGTTTTAATTGTTGAAGTCGGAAACATACACTGGACAAGAGGAAGAAGAAAACTACAAGCAGAGATGGTTCCCCCAGGAAAGATGACCGGGACAGATATGAAACCAGGAAACCATTTTTAATAAAATAAGAAGACATACACAAAAATAAGCTAACACAACTTTGGGATTGTCAAAACTTAGTCTAACTTATCTCAAACAAGTGTGTGTCCATAATGAAGGGAAAAGCTGCCAAATGATGACATCACTTACAGTAGACATATAATTAACCTATTGAAGTCAACGGGAAGGCCAGACAGCCAGGCTCGTAATAACAATGCGTACAACTTGCAATTATTTATCTCGAGGGAAAAACAAACACAGACATTGGCCCAATGCAACACACACACACAAACACACACACACAGACACACACACACACACACACAAAAGGAGGAGCTTTCAAAAATAATGACTATGCACGTATCCACATTTTAAAAAATGCGCAGTAACTAGTATGTAGCAAGAATGACAGGCAAGTGCCTTAACAACTACTTTATAATAACTATTTCTTGAGTGTGGTTTTACTACCTAGACACATCAAAGCATAATTATCTCTGGACAATATTTTGGTGTTATGAATGTAGGAGAATGTGTCCTACAAAAAGGACTGCATAGTCATTTAATGGCTGAATTGCATGTCAACCAACATGGTGTTAAACAATTTGCACAACTGAATATTATACAAAACTATACTGTGATGTTTAACCGCTTATATGGTCTTTTTTGCCCTAAGTAGGCATCGGAAACAATTTGGACCTGTAAAAGGGCTGCAAGTCCTATTGGGCAATTGACTATCGGAAGTAATAAAAGCTGAGTAAAAATTAAATAGTGGGATACATTAATGTACGAAAACCATCTGTACGGATAATAAGTCATCCAAAGCTCTTTATAATAGTTTAACAAACATGTGAGTTGTGTGACTAAGTCTGATTTCCATGATGATTCAGACCTGGGTTTTGTCAGCCGAACATGTTCCATCTATACAGAGGTTAATGTTTTCCACTCATCAAAATCCAGCTAGTGACAAATCCCGTTCATTTGTTCAAAAGAATTACTGTGCCCGGGTGAATCAACTGTTATTTATTCTTGTGTATGCCAAGAATAGGTTTTACATAAGTAACTAATCACAAATGTACCTTTGGGGGATTTGAGTTTTCCGTAAGGAAGCATTAAGTGACATCCAGATACCTAATATGAGAAAGTGTGAGCCATCCTATGATGGTGCTGTCCACCCTGGAGATCATGTACCTGTAATTACTATGGAAGAACAGGGTCTTTGTCTTAGTCCATTCTTGATCTCACACTGGGCTAGGCTAAGGCTTACTGCACTGTGATTGTTACGGCTGAGCTGAGGTAGTATCAAGGTTTGTTTGGTGTGGTCAACTTAGACCCAGGGAGCCTTGAGAGTAAAGAGGGGTTTAAGTTAGTTTTAATAGGCACATTATTTCTACCCCCAACACTTGCACAGGCTCCACTCTGAGCCATTGGCTGTTTGAAGTTGGTAACAGCTGCAGTGTTCCAGCCTTTATTTAGAGGTCAGCACACTTACTTCACTTAAAAGGAGAGTGGGACTAAAGGAGAGACAGAGAAAGAAAGAATACAAGGCAGTGGGTGGAGAAGTAAAGAACAGAGAGACAGTGTGAGGTGAAAGAATGAGTTAAAAAAAGAGTTACTATGTGGCAAGGGATTAGCTGAGGAAAAGGTTAAAAGTTTGTGGAGTTGCATCTGGCCTCCTGCCTGCTCATGTTTATTGCCCTGGGCCTGAAGATCTGGTGCCAACATTAACCGCACCTGAACCACTCCGCTGCATGCATACACACAAACATGCACACAAGCACACACAATACAGGAAGAGAAATATGCACAGCTTGCATTTGGCTGCAATGCATGGGCAAGACGCTACAGTGTGACAGCCTTTCTCTAGTGATACGAAAATGTGTCCAGGTGTCAACTACACTCACAGATGCCAAGTCATGACTTCCCATTTGTTAAAACTCCCTCCCTTCACTCCCATTACACACAGCTTTCTTTCTTCATCTTTGTGCTCTTTCACTGGAGTTCCACATGTTCCCACACTTCCTAAGGTACATTGAGTGTTCTGTATGGAGTGCTCCCATACGCCATATAATGTTCCCGTCTTTTATATTACTAATATGGTCTAATCTGCCATTAGGCAGTAATGTAACACTGACGGGACCTGAAACACACGGTCACTGTGGGTAGAAATCACACACAAAGAAGAATGCTAGGATGCCACCCACTGCAGATTCAAGGGACAGACCCTTCTCTGTTCAACTTCTCTCTTCAACTGGAATTCCCCTTATTAATGTACCATATTACCGTCTAGTACATACACGCACATCTGCAGAGACAAAAACAAAACTTAACGGACATATGATGGCAACGAAATAAGAGAAAGAGAGTGGGGAGACAATTACAAGAAATTGAGGGTGGTGGGTTAAGGGCAGGGTATACATTTTTTTCTCAGGCAGTGTAGGCAAGCATGGCAGCCAATTAATGCAAGCTATCCCCCTCCCACCCCCAACAGTCCCAACCTCCTCCCCTCTGCTCAGTCTTGTCCTGGTCTTCTGAACTTGGTGTGGTCAGGGCTGGAATGTCGAGGCACGTCATGTTCACATGCACATCAAAAGCGATTAACAGCAAACCTCCTGGATTAAGATGAGTCTGTATACCTTCACATCTTGGACTAACCTTTTGAAAGCCCTTCACTTTCCTGTGACACTACAGTCTCTCATTTCACTAGGCCGGACCCAGGCATCTGCTTTGCTTATGGAAGTAAAACCAGATTACAGAGAAATTCTTGTTAAATGTTGATTTAATGTGTTTTTCTTGCTCTCTTTTTTCCCCACTCTTTGTTTATACAGCTGTTCTTTAACAGCAGGACACCTTGCAGTGCTGCTCTCATATTGTTCACTTTGTGCAAAATTGACATGTCAATTGAATTTAATATAATTCAAATACCTCAAAATTGTGTAGAGAAGGGAATTTTCTAAGAAATAAATCCTATTGATAAGGATGTGCAGAAAAGCTGGAGGGACCTCCTTTGTCTCCTGATTTTTAATTCTGCAACTTCTTAGTTTTAGTCCAACTGTGCATAGCTTTCCAGACTGCTCCTCCACAGTACCGTAAGGGTTAACTCATCCTTTTGTGACTAAGGTATATGGGACATGTCCTGACAGGTGACACAACTCCAACACACAGTGCTGAGCTGTGCACAACTAACAAAAAGGGGGATTTTCATAAGAACAGCAAGGTCAAAGAAAACAAAAAGAAAAGAGGAAAGATGAACACCGCCTTGACAACATTCTTTTCTTTGTTGAATCAAAGTAGGTTAGGTTAAAAGAAATGCCCATCAAAACATCCATTCATGAAACATAACATCTTCAGATACTCGTGGGGGAAAGAAGGGGAACAGACTGTGAGATAGTTTGAAAAAGCGGGTCAGCATGCAGAGGACAGACAGAAAGGATTACAGAGATAGCATGCATTGTTTAAACCCAAAACTTCACCCTACTTCTTACTCTACTCGTCTATCCCTCCCTCCTTGTGTGTACATGTAAGGGCCCAGCAGGCTGGAAGCTCTCCCAGGGCCCAGATGCTCTCTGTCAACACTGAGATTCCAGAGAGGAAGCAGGGCTTTACTGCAGCAAGCTGCACACACAGCCAGTTAGAGCAAAGACCAGGAGCCAGGAGAGGACAACCTGCTCCACATAAATACAGACCTCCCTGTCTCCTGTCTGAGCCACTGGTTCTGCTTCCTGGCTCAGGATGGGCTTGGTCCAGAGCAAGCATGGAGTAGTAGAGTCCTGGGAGTCGGAATTGAACTTGTTCCTTAAGTCGGACTGGTCCCCTCTTTGCCTGCCACCATCAAGAGGTAAATAGCTATTGGCTGCTCAATAAGTGGCTTCAGTGCGTTGGAGTGAGGGGCCTTTTTCTCCCACACTCTCCCAGCCTTGACAAGCATGTATTGACAGAGCACTTACACACTAACCCATTGGGGGAAATCCTCCACATTGTGCCCCAGGCAGCTGATAAATGGAACTCATACAGTACCTGTAAGAATGATCTTCTACACATAGACACACAAACATGTATTTGTGCCTGCACACAGCTCAATACTACCATAATAATGCAGATATAAGTAAGGAGAGTGTGGGATTAATATATAAATTGATTAATATCAATCTAATATAATATATGTGAGATTGATAAAGAGGCCAAAAAGTTCTAGTTGTACAGCGTGTCATTCAATCCTTTCAAATAACGACTAAAATCCAGTGGTTGGTGCTGCTTTATGTAGCTGCAGACCACAGGATGAATGGAAGAGTAAAAAAAAAACAAAAAAAACATCAGTTATCTTAACAATGATAAAAAATGTTAAGATAACATAAGATAACAGTCAATAAGATAACAGTCAACTGAACAAGGACCTTGGAGTTAACTTTGCATAACCAAATACATAGCAAAGATGAGGAAGGAAGCAAAATAGAGGCAGAGAACATGAGGGAGAGAAATCTTGTTAGAACCACTACTGAAATATAAGAGAACATTATGATTGTGGGTGTCTCTGATTCCTAGGGGCAGTATCATTGATATGATACAGGAGGATGAGGGGCGTGGGCCATGAAAAAGTGCTGTCCTGTCTTGTCCTCTACCCCCTCTACCCCTTTGGTGTCCGATCTACCGCTGATAAATAGCCAGGGGTGCAGCACTCGCTTTCACTTTGTGATATGATGTCAGTAACCTTCATTGATCTGCGGGCAGGCAGGCCAGCCTTATCACTGCCTCTTCCTTGTGATATACTGTGATCCAGGGCCCTGACTGCTTTTTAATACGCTGCACTTTAGGTAACGGAGTCGCAGGCTAACCGCCTGGCCTACAAACACCTGAGGCTGTATTTTACAGCAGTGCCGTGATGGTCAGAGAGATTAAACGGAAACTTATTCTGCCAATGAAATGATAGCAGTGGCTAAAGTGGGACAGGGGAGCTGTGATATGGGAGAAATTTATATTCTTCACCATGTCTGATCATCTTCTCCTCCTCTTCCTCCTCCTCTTGGAAATGAAAAGTGTAACACTGATTTGGGCTAAAGCCCTCATCAGGGTCATCAAACTCATGCACCTCCTATCTCAAATCTATGAGAAACCTCTTTTGTCTCATCTGAACATTTTAATCCCATTGCTGTGTCAGAAGAGCTACCTGTGCTGCACCTTATTACCCCAATCCAGCACCTATATCAGAAAATGGAGATGGTGTTGACAGACAACACGGCTCTTAGCAGGTCTGAATTAGTGCTGACAGCCACTTCCTCCCACCAGATTTATACATGCACTCACTCCAAGACAACACCTGAGTTGATTGCTGGGAGTTCATATCATAAGCACCCATTAACGCAGAGAAAGTATCAGAGGTTTAAGACATGCACTTGGCCAAAGTGGTCCAATCTTGTCGGCACTGGTACTGAGTCCAGTAAATAGAGACAACATTCAAAAGCCAAAGTTATATAAGTGTAACTATATAACCTCTATTACACACCGGGGCATACTCCAGCTAACCACCACCCCCATGTACATGAGTAGGGAAGGCTTCAGATAAAGGAGACTGGACGAATAGCAGGAGAATTATCCCAACTATTGATTTTAGCTGTTGGGTATTACAGACGGAAACAGCAGGTTTATCAGGCCAGGATCCCTCTGCACTTTCACTAACTAAACGAGTATTTTCCGGGCTTATCAGGCAAAACGCCTATTACTGATGGTTTCAGCCTCCCCCACAACTAGACAAAGAGAGCAGTTGGCCACCAATACGTAGTCACTGGTTGGGAGAAATATGTTGCACGGCTTATTTGGGGACCTCTAACACTTATGCAGCACTTCAAGGACCCCGAATAATGTCCACATATTCACCATCAATATAATAGTCTCAGAGATGCTGCACATTTTATTATATATATTTAAGGTTATCTGCAAAGGGACTTAAGACCTCCTCAACTGTCTGCTCTCCATCTTCCTCTCGCTATCGCTGTGTCTCTAGGTAAAGTCAATTTCTGTGGCTTCTGATTATGAGAACTCTAACAAGAGATAATAGGAAGCGTTATAATCCCACAGAGGAGCCTAATACAGGCCTTAATCACAAAGAAAAAAATGTATGTTTTAATTACTGACTAAAAGATCCAGACGGCTACCTGCAAGGTGTCCCAGTCTCAGGATCCTTCGTGATGGTGTGTTTCTTATCAGTAGAACTTGATAAAAGCCCGGTTCACACAATGCACATCACATTGTATTAGCTGACATGTATTAAAAGTTTTCTCATTACTTTAAGATGAAATTACACTCAGACATTTTGAATGTATACATAATTCCCAATATTAATAATGAAGAAGAGTAGAGACGGAAAAAATTTCCTTCAGCATTTATTGTGGAAATCCATATACTGATCAATGCGCAATCCCAAGGATTGTCTTAACACATAAAAAATATAGACAACACCACCTGTGTGTATAAATGTGTGTAAATACATTGTGGTGTGAAATGACTTCAACAAGATAAGAATATTATTGAACAAATAAAAGCCGTGTGTAATGATTTACATATTTCATCGCAAGCAGCAATGAAAGCCAGTGATTAAACTCAGAGTGAGAAAGAGGGGGTGGGTAGGGGTGATATTGACTACAAGACTGAGCAAGACAAACTGCTAAACAGAACAAAATGATAAAGAAATAAAACTACTTCCCACTGGGGTCAGCCATACTAAAAGTGCATTATGGAACAATAAAACATATTGGATAAATATGTCAACCAGAGGCTGTTGAACTGTGCTCATCTAAGCCAAATTTGCTCTTGCATCTGAACACTGAGGAAGGCTTTTCCTGATCTGAGGAAAAGCCTTCATTAAAACCGTGTTGACACAAGTCGTCACAGACTAAGAAGGGGAAAGTGAGCTTAGACGTGGTTGAGAGTGGCACCACCTGGAACAGGACAGAAAGTTGTGGCCAAACTTGGCATCCACGATGGGGGAGTGCTCATCTGCCCACTGGCCTTTTTCAAGTCAGCCCTGTAATTTGCTTGGGGTGGAGATAAATCTTATCTCAGGGACCTGATTAAGTTTTTAATTTACACACCAATCAATACCCCAGGTCTATTGGCAATGTGTCTAAAACTCTATTTACCAAAGGATTCCCTGCTATCAATTGATCAAGGACCCGGCAGCCATAAATTATGGGAAACATGTTTGTGTGTGTGGGGGGGTGACTGTGTGTGTGTGTGTGTGTGTGACAGAGAGAGAGTGAGAGTGAGAGAGAGAGAAAGAAAGAAAGAAAGAAAGAGAGATTTGGAGGGGGGAGTAAGAGACCAAGAGAATGGGTGACGAAGTAGAGGGTGAATGATCGGGTCACATGTGACACATTTGGGATAGCAGAGCCCTCTTACTGGCAGTCACTTGAGACTTGTGTGGATGATCGGATAGGGAGACAACTCTGTTCCAAACGTTCCAAAGGACCGATTCTCAACAGCTGATAAAAAAAGTATTGATACACTATCAATACACTCATGTCTGCCTAGCAGAACCTAACACTAGGGGTAAATGAAATTCAAATGAGAGACAGCACCCACTCTCTAAATGTCTGGATGATTTTGGACCTCCCACTTCCGGCCCATTTTGCATGAGAGCCATTATCTGTTTACAGTGACTACTTTCCCAAAGGAATTGTTAAAAATGAATCTGCTAGGGTCTGGGTTCCCCAAACAAGACTCCTGTGCCATGGTCCATGGAATCCTGCCTGGGAAACTTGTAGTGGGATTGCTCACTTACACCACTGTGACAACCAGGAAACAGATACTTTCATTCAGATTTTTGTTTCAGATCGAAGAGATGGAATGATAAGCCATGCAGAGCTCGGTCATCAGAACTGTTAAGATCCAGTTAATTGTAATTAAAACCATCTTGACCTAATTTGTGTTTCTGTGAGAAAAGAGAAAAAGGCAGTGCCATCTTGCTCCAGAGTAAAAGGGCAAAGACACAGTTCAGATTCCCCTCTGCTGTTCCCATGACGAGGATGTGAAGGGGAGGGGAACGAGGGCCGCATTATCACCGTGGAGAGTGTCGTCATGGTGGTTCTGCTCTGACCCTGCTGACTCGCCAATTCCTTAACATGAGATCATTTTGGACAGCTGACCTCAATACCACTGTGCTCTGATGATGAAATAGATCCAATGGAGCTTCTTATTCCAGATCTTTCCTACAAAACATAAGCAGGGCACATATTTAACAGCTTCACTCTTTATAAGCCTCTAACCCCATTAGGAATGAAAATTTATCAAATAAACTAGCGAGTTTCTTTCCTTATCACCATTTCCAGTGTGATATAAATAAACAAGAGGAAAGACAAACTGGACTCTGGCATCAGGACTTTTTTTTACTTTCACACTTATCTTACTCTCCGAATTTCACTCTCAGACTTCATCGTATTTGTTGTCAAAGAGAGCAAACCTTTCTTTCAGCCTCTGCACAGGTCAGTCAAACAGCCGCTGCAGTTTTTCACCTATACTTAAAATTACAACATGCAATAATAAGGTAGAAAAATATTGTTGCAACAAATGTTTCAAAGGATGTTTTGCACAGCTTTATCATTAGTGGAGAAGCTGGTTGGTAAATTCAAGCATAAACATGTGTCAGAATTACATGTAATTATAGTTTAGAAAAAACTTCAACAAGAGGGTATGAATCACCTCTGCAGCTGGTTGGCGTGGCAGAAGAAGACTACAGCACCCCTGCTGTCCTCACCTTCATCACTGAACAGGGGGAAGGGAGACAATCATGGGAGGCAAAGAGACTAAAACAGACAGACAGGCTCGTGTCATATCAGAGTCCAACTTGCTGGTCCTCTGCTAGACTATCTGAAGAGCCACCAACGGATATATGTAATCAGCCCCATGTTTCTCTCTCTCGCTCTCTGCCTCTCTGGCTAATGTCTCCGCCTGATTCGATTGAGGCAATTAGGCAGTAATCTATAGAGCTAGGGAGTGATGGAAACATTTCCCACTGTCCTCCTCATGTTTCTCAGAGCTGCTATAATTAGCTAACTTTGCTTCTCATTAAACATCAGAGCAGTATTTACATACCCAGATCCAATTTGGCTCTGTGGGGCCTATTCTTTTTAAACTGGCCTGAAACTCTGAAACATGTCTATAAACAAAGGAATGAGGGGAAGCTGTAATCTGCTGTTATTCCAATCAAACATTTATATCTCATACTGGTAAGGCACAGTGTATCTACAATGTACAGATTAAAAACAATGCCAAAGTTTGTGTACATGCCACAGTAGTGGATCATTCCAGTGCTGGGCTTTGCTGCAGATGGAAATGAAGCCTACAAAGGCCTGTCGTGGCATGAAGTTTGATCTTAAAAATGAAGGACATCCTTCCACCATGGTTTAAATGAGCCATCATGGGAACTGGAATTTTAGGCCCAACTTCACTCCCCTGAGGCCTATATTTAGGTAAATCGTTTTTCCAGGGAACAAGCAAGAATTGTCTTTACACAACCATGGAGAATATTAAACTAAAATGCAGGTGGACACACCATGAGAGGTAATGAATCAGAATATATAACTGAATATATAAAATCCATATGATCTAAGAAAAAGTAGAAGAAAACAAAAAATTGAATTGTTGATTTAAGGCACTGAACTCAGTTGAGTGAAGCTCCACAATGATTCAACTGTGGCAAAAGTTTCTGATCATTTTACAAATGGTTTTCTGGTATATTTAAATCACACTAAACATACTGTATTTCCATTTACTTTCATATCCATTTAGCATTTTAGGAGAAGTTCTGTTTTGCATTTCGTGTTCATGTGCTAAGAGAAAAAACATTAAATCTACTTTCTGCTTCTACAATTTGCACTAATTTCAAACCAGTCAATAATGCTCTCTGTTTTGTTAAGCCTTGCAAAGCTGTAATGGTTTTAAATTTTCAAACAAAAGAGAGTCCACTGAGCTAATAAGAAAAAGCAACTTCAAATTTCAAAACCTTCAATTTTTTTCTCGTGTCAAATAATCACAATCCGAAAAGTGGATCTGTCTTTGAAGACACTGTCTTTAGCACCAAAGGACAGCACTCGTGGTGGCATCGCACTGAAATTGTTAGCTTTTTTTTGATATGCAAAGCAGCAGGGACCACTTCCTGAATGTGTGTCTAGTGCAGGGTGAGACATTGACATTTGTACACTGAATGAATCACTGTCGTGACCATAACTATTTCAGTTAGATTTGCAGCTAATTGTTATTTTCTCTGACTAGTTGTGCTGGATTTCTGTGATACACTGGAAAAAGACTATGTAGAGGTAGCTGACAAATATAGCCGACAGGCAACACCCTCTTCTTTTGTGTGGGCTGATGCACATGTTAAAATTAATTTAGTACAGCTACTTTGGGCTGTTCTTGATGAAGAATGAATAAAGTCACGCCAAGGTTAGTTGCCTCTTTCATCCCTGGTCTCAACAAATTTCTATTGAAGCACTTGAACAGGGACACACAAAGGAATATATATACGTATATATACCTTTTATTGGGAAAATAGTAAAAAGAATATTGTGACAGGTACAAATCATCACTAAAGGTTTAACACATTAATGTCAAGATGTGAACAAAGCAGATAGAAATCCACTGGCCTTTTGCCTTTCTATCTGTGACATAGTTTGAATGAATGCTCCAGAGTACAGGCAGGGCTGGGAAAGGTAGTTTGACCAGCAGAGCTACAGCCTGACAGATTCACTTCAACTGCTGGGTTTAACAGCAATTCGTCTTTCTGAGAACAAAAATATCCCACAATGATTTCTTTCAGCTCAAACACTTGGTAGAAGTTGGGTGTTTTCATTGGTTAACAAACCATCGCTTTAGAATTCACTTCATTGAGAATGTCTCTTTTTAATAACGTCCTAACGAAAGCAAAATCTACACACTATATTGTAAACTGTAAAAGGTTGACCTTACTTATAATAGCCAAGAGGACATGTAAGTACATTTCAAGCTGTCAGGGATAAATTCTAGTTAACTTTATTCAACACAGCTACCCTGACCTGGATGAATATTGATAGACACCTTAGTGACAAAGAGTGATTTCATCTTTAATAACTTTTTTTTGTATACTTGAAAATCTTGAGGCAATCTGACTTTAAATCACCTTTTTTCAGTCCCCTATATGGAGGAACGACACTTATGAAAAATCCTGCAATGACGCCTTGACTCACAAACGACCACACGTTTAAACACACAATCTAAACACAAATGCACAGTGATTAGCGGTGGAATGCAAAAGTAAACAGTGTGAGGGGTAGAGCTGTGTGTGTGCTTGTCCAGATGGATAGGCAGGGAAGCCTGTCCTGGGAAAGGGCTGTCCCAACCTCATGCACCCCTCCGCAGCACCTCTTTGGCCCTGTTTGCAGGACTGTAGCAAGCCCGTCCTGAGCAGCAGAGGGTTAACTACGCTGCCCAGTCATAGGCGTGAAGTGAAACAATGAAATAATAGCAGCAAGTGAACGCTCTAAGGCAGGGGGCAGGGTGGGTGTGTGAGGGTGGGGGCTCGCCATAGGCTTCTGCAGATGTTGCCGGGCTTCTGCGGGTCAGACAATCACACGTATTAGCATTCCTGATAGTGGGAGCTTGGATTAGGGAGCTGAATGCCTTTCTCAACTCTGTCACAGTTTGAGCACAGCAGAGAAACAGAGCAGAGGGAGAGAAATCCCAGACATGTGGCAGCAAAAGGTGGAGACATGAGTATAGGAGAAGAAAAGCAGCCTGAAAAACAGTCCTGAGGAAGGACTGTGCTCACAGAAAGGGCAGGTACAATGTTGAGGGCAGGACACATGTGGGAAGAAAGGCAAAGGCAGAGTAAGATTGACAGACAAATTGCAGCAAACTGACTAAAACTTGTGGAAAAAAAAAAACATACAATGAAGAGAAATGAAGCATGTGATAATTTAATAGTTTTGTGAGGTTGGCAGAGGGAGAAACGAAGATTTCTATTTGTGGCTGAATGAGTGAATGAGCATAGACAAACGGCTTTCTTTCTTCTTTGTGTGTCTGAGCGAGTGAGGGCGAGTGTGAGAGAGAGAACAGAGACAAAAGCTGCTCTGAGTCTATGTGTGCAGTCCTGTCCTTTTTTCCCAGGACAGAGGTCTGGGGAGGCCTCATATTTCTGGCTGCTGTCAGGCCGGGGTGAGAGGCAAAGACAGCAAGGGGCAGCTGTTTTCTACGAGGTACCCTGGCTCGCTCACACACAGCCTTTGATCCGCTTGGCTTCCTTGGCAAGCCAAGTCTCCCCCGTTAATGTATGAGTGTGTGTCAGGGTATGTGTATGTCAGAGGAAGAACACATGAAAGTGGGGGTGTAATTGGTAAAGTAAGGGGCACGAGTGATGTCAAACAGTGGAGCAAACGGTGAGATTTTAAGTGGTAAAAAGAAGTGAGAGGGAACACCATACAAGGGCTTTTGTTCTCTCTATTTGTTTTAGCAACAAGGAAAATTATTTCACAGGAATGCAGCCGGACCAGTTGGATGTGTATTCAGCAGAGATTTTAAAATATGGAAGACAAAGGTAATAGTAATACCTTCTAGTGTGCCAAGACCTAAAGCTTCCGGAAAAATCAGTTTTCCCATACAATAAAAGGAGGAGTGTTGCAGTTCATTTTTGATGCATATCGGATAGAAGGAGAATTACAATGTCAATCTGCAGAGGCAAAAAAAATCAATCTGGAGCTTTAAAACAGGAAAAATCCAGGATGCCAAAGTGTAAAGAGATGACAACATCAGGAGCAAAAATTAGTTTTAGGGTCTGTGTTCCTATGCAGAGCTAATTAGTCATAATTTGAACATCTGTACTCATTTGTAAAAGAGTTTAAATGTTTTTCTCTTATGTCAGTTTACGATGTGTAATATCAATAATGTGTTTCTGTGATAATGAAATACTGTGTACACATCTTCTAACCCAAGGGCTCAGCTGAACTTCTGCTACATTTAAGGCAGAAAAAAACAGGAAGAGGAAAAACTGTTCTGCTAATATTTTACTCTGGTTACACACAAAAATAAAAAAAGAGACCTCAGCATCTTATTTTCACCACACTGGGACTTCATTCAATGACTGGCATATCTCTGTTTTCTACTCTGAGATGATACAGTTTGCACTTTCTTCTGCATCCTGCTGTCACTGTGGTCAGATCCCTAACAACAAATAATTTTTTTTTAAAAAAGCAGCAACATGGAAATCCACTGAAAAATTACTATATTTGTTAGTTATGGGAAATGTACTTTTGTCCTCTGCCAGTGACTATCAGTGACTCTACAAGTTAATATTTGCTTCTGCCTGCTCATAAATTTGCATTGCATTAGAAGCTGACCTAAATGCATTTTTATCACCCAAAGTAATTAGCTGAGCATTAGTTGTAGGAGAGAGAGCCTACTGAGAGAGGCTGGGTTCTTCCTGAATGAGAGCTGCAGGAGGAATGGCTATAGTGTGAAGTACTATAGCTGGGCTATGATATGACAGAGGAAGTACACACAGCCGGAGTGCTGCCTCTCTAAAGTACCATACCACAAGGGGAGGAGTCACCACGCAGGCAAACGAGCAACACAAATGGGGAGTGTCAATGAGGGGGTAATAAGGAAAGACAATGAGTAAACAAGCAGGGGAAGTCCAGGCCTGGTGTGCTAGAAACTCCCTGGTTCTCACTGACTGGCACACACAAAGGTCCTGCTGTAATTAGCCACCCAAATAGGTTGTTTAGCATTTGCATATAAATGCCCTCAGAGGCAAACACTAAACACACTGACACAAGCCATGCCCAAAACAGACGTTCGCCACACCTCTGCCCCACCAGGAGGTCTCAGGGGTCCACTTAAGATGGGGTGCCCCCGCCTTGTTCTTGTTCCCACTACAGGCAAGCTGGCATCCACTACACAAAATGTTAAAACAGCACACCATGGTGTGTGTGTGTGTGTGTGTGTGTGTGTGTGTGTGTGTGTGCGTGCGTGCGTGCGTGCGTGCGTGCGTGCGTGCGTGCGTGCGTGCGTGCGTGTGTGTGTGTGTACACAGTTCATGTTTCTATACAGATTGAGAAACAGTGTAGTCAGGCTTCCTGTTCGAGGCCCACACAGTCAACTGTCAAGTGAAAGAACATACAAAGGATGCGGTACCGGGCAGCTGCTTTATTGAATACAAAGTGTATGTGGAGAAAATGGAAGACCTCAAATATAAATATACGCTCGTGTGCACATGAACCTGCAGAAAGCCAAGGAAGCCAGGGGTCTATAGAGTGTGAGAAATGAACGTTCTGTCTTGATCAGGGTCAAAACACACCGGCTTGTTTAATGTTGCCTGTCTGGCAGAAAAAAAGAGGTGTTGTAGTTGTAGCAGAGAAGAGCAAGCTGGTAGATTAGAGACAGAGGAGGCTGCACTCGCACAAAGTTCAACAACAGTCAGTAGCTAACAAGCTGCCAATTTTCTATTTATTACAGTTTCATTTTTAATACATTATTGTTGAACTTATTGTTTTACAATGGGACCTATGGTTCAGTTTGACACTTCCTTTTCTCTAGACCATTGTTTTGACAATGGCAAGTCATGAAAAAAGTAGAGAAAGGAAGGAAGTGATGAGACTGGTGTCTGTGCCCTCCTTCCCTTCCCTTCCCTTCCCCTGACCTGACCATCGCCTCTCTTTTTTCCCTCCTCCCTCAAAACCCATATTCTCTCCAGTGTAAACAAGGGCTGCTTCATCTACACACTCGTTCTGCTCCTGGTGTAGCTAGTGAGGAAACAGTACATCCAAGGAGCTCCATATAAAGGCTACTTCTTCTGTTAATCCTCATCTCAGCGTGTAATTTTACCAGTCTCTGTTGCTTGTTTTCTGCTTTAAAGTCACGTAAAAGTTCTGAAAATGTCTCCGCTAGCATTTCTAACTTGTTTCCCACCTGCCATATGGCCTGTTGTTCACCATCAGGGCATGATCCAACATGAGGACACACCTGGATCTGACGAAAAGCAGGTATTTATAGCATCCTCCTCCCGTTACAGATACGCACCTCGCATGAGTGGCAGGTATAGCATAGGATCTATTTAATCTGTGAGGTCATTTCCTTTATTTCTATCAAAAATCATCACTACGTAGTGATGACTCTCCCTCAGAGGGAGAGTCAACAGCAGAATCCATGTTGAGCATAGCTCTGAGCCCAGATCGACTCCCTTTATGTGATCAGGGTGTGTACTGTTTCACTGTTTCCCACAACAATGCTTATTTGGTTTTGTTACCACCTGAGTAAAAAGTAAGCTGCTCACAGTGCTAGAAGGACATTTCTTTCACATGTAATCAAACCTAAGAAGTGAGACAAATGTGTAGATGATCAACGAAAAAAGAAGATATTTTAAACTCCAACCATTATTAAATATATGGGTAATGATTTCTACTCTTTATACTGGGTCCTCAGATTTCCCCCAGAATGTCACCAATATCTGCCAACACTTGCTCAGGTTCTCCAGCTCCATTCATTTAACAGTAGGGAAAAACGAATCCCATGGTGACCAGACGAGGCATGTGACGTCACAAAGCCGAGGTCACCGGTCTGTCACAGCCGTCTAGCCCTGTTCCATCCCCACGGGACCTGCCCCACCCCCTCGAGCCAAGACCAAATCTCTAGACTGTGACGCTGAACGTCTGAATGAAAACCAAACAGTCACAGAAGGCTCAGTGGTGAATATGTAAACGTCACAGAACTGATGAGAAGACAGGGTGCAAAGCATCAGTGGGAGTGTATTCCGCAAGGGAACTGGAATCATGAAGATCAGCAAGCAAGCACTGCCATTAAATTCAATGAATATACTGTACGTCTTTAGTCTCTATGTTGGTGCAAGGAGAGGAAGAAGGGTGTATGCCTCCTCCTCCTCCTCAGGCTGAACATATACACACACACACAACGTACAATGTGTCTAGCTTTTGGTGTTGCTGTGTGGGAGTCTGCTTCTGTCTAATCAATTTATTATGAGGCACAGGGGTCCTTGTGTTTGTTCATTTAACACAGAGAAAATGAGAAAGAGCATTTGTCTCAGGTAAAGTGAGACCCGAAGAGGAAACCACACGTGGATTTGAAAGGAGAGGAGTGGGAGAGGAAGAAGAGCACGGCAAAGGCACACAAGGCCAAGACACTGCTCACAATAATGTGGAGGTGTAATATTGTGCTTTGAGAAAATGTTGAGTTAATTGCAGTTTGGTGTAATACTTATTGAAGTCTGTGTGACACCTGACATTAATGGTTTACACTTGGAACAGGGCCAATAATAATTCAGCCAATCAGAAATCTTTCAGAAATCCACCAACATGCTCACCCCAGCAGCTAGATGCTTATTTGAGGAGATGAAATGGGATAGTGACAGACACTGTGCTGTATATCTTCTTTTTAATTACAGGGTCTGCAGAGGTGGGACTCTGCTATAAACAATCATCTTTGCAATCAGACACAATAGCACTAACACCATGCATTATAATAATGTATCCTGAAACTGAAAAATAAAATTATCATGGACAGAATCTGTTTCAGTACTGCTATTAAAACGACCAAAAAAAAGGGAAATGAATATTACTGTGCAGAGTTAAACAACAGAGGTGTCTAATTCAATCAGATGCTGTGGCAGCAGGACGTTCTCTTCTTCTTCATTCAATTTGCTCAGGTGGCGGCAGTGGACATGTCAGCCTATGATAAAATATTTAACGGTATTCCCAGATGCACACACATACACACACACACACACACACACACACACACACACACACACACACACACATACACACAATACAAAAATAACATTCTGAAGAATGTAAATCTGTAGTAAATATGTTTGTTTATAACGAAACATTTTAAATATGTTCATCTTTGCATTTTGAAAACTGAAAAGTGTTTTGTCGGTCCTATAATCATATCAATTTTGCTCATGTATGAAAAGCATCAACACAGGTGAAGACATCCCTTCTGCAGGAGTCATATGTGAATTACACGCAACGACAGCTTAAAAGGAAACACAGAGAAATTCTAATCTCATGAAAGTAAAAATAACAAAGCCAGCAATGTTTGAGTAATAAAAATGTACCATTTCAGAACATAATGCTGTGCAGTTATGTCTATGCACATACTTCTACCTGTGCATCGTCATGGCTATGTGTCACCAGAAAAAAGGGAAATATAGCGACAGAAGCTGGAGGAGAGCTGACATCAGAGGACTATGGAGGCTCCAGCACTTAGAGGCCATTTTATTGCTTTGCTGTGGTCAAGTGAGGTGCACCGAGCTCAATTCCACCACAACAATGGCAAAGAGGGCCGCAGAGACAAAAGAGGGCTATCCCTGCTTCCTTAACCCCTTCACTACTGGCTGATCGGTCGCCTGGGGCACTGAGTGAACAACACAGGGGCCACTTCAGCAGAAGCTAGGGGGATAAACAAATAGCAAGTCGCAGCTTCTACACCTACTGCATGAATGCAACAGCTACATGAACACATTGTGTTAATAACACAGTCAATGCTATCTGTCCACACAAACCACGTGAGAACCTATCAGTGGGAAATGGAGTCCGCTGCGTTTCCTAACTGTGAGGAAGAGATCGGTAGCTTCACCTTAGCCCTGTCTCACACTGAATTACACCGCAGCTTGCTCTCTACGTCTTTCCATCTCCACCCAACCCCTCCTCACTCTCCTCTATTGGGAACATGGGAGGGCTACTGCACATTTGCAAGTGAATTACACTTTTTTTTTTCAATTTTTTGTGTGTGGATTTTAAAAATGGGGACGCGGGTGTGAGAGGGACAGGGTGTTCCTGCTACTGCACTCCTCCTTTCTTCTCTTTCTAATCCTGAGGAGGATAAACTGTGAGGTACACAGAGAGGAAGTGCCATAGACCTGCTAGGGTCCAGCACATCCTAGCATTGCATTCCTACAGCACAGTTATCAGATACACAGATAGACAGATGCAGACCAAATGCACATAAAGTCAGTGGTCTCTGTATGGTACAGTGGAAATCCACAACCAAAAACCTTAAAATAAACGGTAAAAATTTTTTAAATATTATATATATAAATATAAATATAAATATAAATATATATATATATATATATATATATATATATATATATATATATATATATATATATATATAATGTACCAAAAATCCATTTTTCTGTGTGCCCCATTGTTGGTATCAAACAAGTTGCGGATGTCACGCAGTCTATGGTATAATATCACCTTTACATATGGCCTTATGAGTCCCCCCAACCTACTGACTGACAAAAAAAGCTGATAATCTGATAGCTTCATCACTCACTCACTCTCTCTCTCCCCCACACACGCGCACACACACACACAAACACACACACATACATACACACACACACACACACACACACTATTTGGGAGTCCTGGCTGTAAATTAATGACCAGTGGAAAAAAATGACATGCTGATGGTCTGCAACACAGATAATCTACAAGCTCTGATCCCTCCTCTTTAAAACAAACCGTAATGTCTTTTCATAAAATAAAATCATTTTATCTTTGAAATGATAAAATAAAGTACATAAAATGGTGTGCAGGAACGCATGCACTGCCATTATTTTCAACCTGTCACACACACACACATACACACACACATACATACACACACACACTTACATTTCAAACTCACAATGCAGATTTCACAGACACAGATAAACAATGTGAGGGCAGTTATCACTCCGCAGAGCACAGTAACATAGAGGAAGAGGAACACAAAGAAATAAGCGAGGATAAAAAAAGACGGCGTGTGTGTCGTCAGAGTCATAGGCCAGAGGGGCCCATGTATTGTTCCAGGGCTCAGCGTGGGGAGAGAAAGGCGACCTGGTCCGCCTCTGTCTAAGCGTCCTCCATGTTTTATGCATTCTGCCTTTTGTGATGATAAGCGCCAGTGCGGAGGGTGTGGGTGGGGGGGGGTGATGGCCTCCAGGGTCCAAAAGAAGGGTGGACTGGGGTGCAGCTCAGTCCGATCTAGGCGCATGTATCCTGTACGAACACAAACCTGCTGTTCCTCTCATCCCTGAACACCAGAGCTAGCTGCTGCTGCTGCCCCAAATCGGATATAAACACAGTCAGTTATCCACACACACACACACACTTACTTCACGATACCGCCGTCGCCGCAGCATCACACAGATCCTCGAGTCAGTCGATACAGTAACCCAGAACTACGACAGTCTTTGTCGCTGCTATATAACAGCTTGATACAAAAAAATGATTTTATACTGTATGTTTACTGTAATACACAAGCAGATTTGAAATTCTCGCCAAGGACGTCCATCCATCCACACACACACACACACACATATTATAACACCCCCTTCCACAACTGCAACAGTATTCACTTATTGTTAGAAACAGAATATCAGTTTGGATCACATACTATTATGCACTATTCTATGGCACCTTGTGAATTCCCCTTCACTGAAAAGAGAGAAAGTCAAAACAGTGCCCATACTTTCCTTTTAAACATATTACTGAAAGGAAATTAATTTCTTTCTTCCCCCGTGCTTCTTTTCTCTCCATGTCTGCAGGATAATCAGACCAATGTCATTACAACGTACAGTGACGCTGATGCGATCTCTCTAAAAAAACCAACACCGGTTCAGATTTTTTTAGGAAATGCTTTATAGTTATCAAAAATAATAACCATTATAAAAACAAAAGCGTATCTTTCGAGGCTGTGACAAAGCACGTTCAGCTGAAAATGACATTTTTACAACGACGGTATACACTAAAGTCAGAATACCGCTGTGTACACACATGTTCAGAGAGATACGGATACATCATTCTATTCATAAATATTTCATACCACAAATTGTACAAGATTTTTAAAACAATATCTTCTTAATGTGGAAAAAAAAAGGGGGGGGAGAAATCGCCACCACCTTCTCCTTGAAATGACAAAAGAATTACACTGAATAAGCAAAGCTCAAAAGAAAACAAAAAAAAAAAGGGGTGCTTTCTGTGGATAAAGAGGAGTCCTCCTGGACACTCAGGGCGGCTGCGATGAAGGCTCCTGTATTGCACTCACTCACTCACACACACACACACACACACACACGAACATAACGGTCAGCTTATCCCATCTCCCTTCCTACTGTCTCGTTAAACCCTGTGCTGAGCCGAGACCCCCCCCCTCTCTGTTACGATAACATGACAAGTACACTGGCCTTGACTGCAGGACAACTGGAAGAACTGGTCCTTGCTGCAAGACCTTGCATATTCAAATTCACACGTCAAATTCAAAGCCATGTTGTGTCGATCGCCCTCATCTACAGAGCTAATGGCTGAGTAGGACAGCTAAAAAAAATTTTCTAACGCATCCAAACAAAGACCTACTTGTATTTATGATGCCCTGCCTTGCAAACGTTACACAAAAAGAGAATAAATTTAGAGGGATTTACCTTTTTAAGAAATATCAAAAAATAATTTCTATTAAAAAAAAAACCTATTCATACCAGACACAAAATAATTCTAGATTTTCCTTCTCAGGTCCAATTTAGGTGGATTATTTTCATTTTCTATGCATAAACTGCAGTGAGTTCAGTCTTATGCAGGGCCTGAGCGTACTCGTAACCCAAAGGGGGCTCTCTCTGACCGAGAACATGGCAGCGAGCTCCCCTACCGTACCGGTGGCCATGCACAGAAAGGTGGGAGTTAAAGAGGAAGATATCCTGAGACACGCCGAGAAAGAGATGGAGAGAGAGAGAGAGAAAGAGGGAGAGAGAGTGAGAGACACAAGGAGGAGAAGGGGTTGTGACAGCCAGAGGCGCTGTCTTCCATTTCGCTGTGTTACCCCCAAAGCATGAAATGAGCCAATCCGTGATGACTGCTATACTCTTTTTTTATCCCATTTCCCTAGCTGGAAGTGCTATTCCTGTCCGTGCAGTCGAATGACATTTGAATACACCTGTCATCGAATATGGTAATGCCAGGGGAGCGATTGAAAAACAGCGAACAACCAATTTTGTTCCTATGCAGCATCAGCAGCAGCAACTGTACATCTCCACAGTAAAACTGTCACCACAGCGTTACAGCTCCAAATATTGTCTTCATGTTATGAATAACAATCACAGTAAACAATGCACAGGTACAATTCTACTATGAATTCTCTTAGATGATAACCACATCAATTAAATCATATTCATTTACTTAATGGGCAGCAACACACGCCAAAAAAACAAAACTGCATTTCTACTCAATATTTATTTACCTATTTCTGTCATATCTGTTTAAATCACATATGCACAATTTTCTATATTTTTTAAATTACCCTGTATGCAATTGTTTAAAATGTAGCAATTCCAAACAAATCAAAAAATAAATTTACTAGAATAATCAGGAAAGTGAACTGCAGGCATGAATGTGTCTTTATTCTGAACAGAGTGATATTCTATTTTCTAATTTTTTTTTAAATAATTCAGCTGTACCTACATATTCTAATTCACATAAGCATTAAATTGTTTAGGTGAAAATTTAAAAAAATGACAATCTAGCCTGACATATATCAATAAAAATAAAAGAAAATTATCTCTGACCACAGGTAATGGGATTTACAACACAGTGTCTTTAAAACTATAACTCTGCTGGCACTTTAACAGCCCACATCATGAACGCACTACTTCCAGCATCACACTGAGGGATGGAGCATGATGATATACTGTAGTCAACTAAACCAAGCACAATGTCTGACAAACACATATTTAAAATAGAAACATGGAAATAAGTCAATGACATGCCTATACCTTTACCGGGAGCGGCTGTAATTAAACATAAATATGACAATGAGACAGGAGAGGAAAATCAGACAGATGAGATGACAGTAAACATTCCCGTTGTCTTTGTTTTGCAACAGAAACCTGAGAAAGAGAGAAAGAGAGGAGGAGGAGGAGGTGGAGGAGGAAGAGGAGGAGGAGGAGGAGAGGAGTGTTGCTGTCAGACAGGAGGAGGAAGGAGATCACTTGAGTTTTGGCACAGCTGCCTACCTGCCTTACGCAACACTCTGGAGTCACTAATCAATGGAACCTAAATGCAATACACACCAAACGTACAGCAGAGAAGTGCATAACAATACCAAAAAAAGAAGGAGCTGATATCAAAATTATCAATGGTTTAAATTAACCGACAAAACGTCAGTTCCCCCTTCTGTCTCTTTCCGTCTGCTCCTTTTCCAGTCTGAAAGGTACGTAGCTGTTTATCTGACCTCTTCCCCTGCTTCCTCCTCTGTGGCCTATGGCTTGCTGACCCCTTCACCCAACCCCCTCACTCTCCTGCCCTGAGCCCCCCCCCTTTTTTTTTTTTCCTTTTTTTTAAACCGCCAAGTCCTGGTAGCCTTAACATTTTATTTTTTTATCAATCCAGACTAATTTTTTTTTTTTGTTTCTCTCATCCAAAAGCAAAAGCCTAAATCGTCATCCTGTTGATGCTGACAACCACAAGTGCTTTGTGTTGCTCCCAAAACATACCAGCAACGAACCAGCCTCCTATACCATCACACTTCCCCCCCCCAGCCAGACCCACTCTCACCCCATCATCCCCTCGGCTGTTTTTACGCGGGGGTTTCCTCTCTTTCTTTTTTATCTCTGCACTCACTCCGTGACCCCTGTTCCCCCTGTTTCTCGCTGTCTGACCTACCCCTCCAGCCCCCACACACTCACACAGCGTCTCACCCACCTCTCTGCCCCCCCCCACCCCTCAACCCCTCCACAAACGATACACATATCCTATCCTTGCCTCTGCTCGCACGCAAAATCTCTTTTTCCTCTTTCTTTTTCCTGCCTCTATGTCGCGAAAATACCTTAGAATGATTTATAATTCTCGCAGTTTTCTTTATTTGCGTAAAGCCATTTCCATTTGAAAAGTGCCTATTTTTTCCAACACGTTGTGGCGATTTCTGGCTTACATTTGCATCAGATTTTTTTTCTTATTATATCAATTTTTGGAGAGATTGGCGATAATATAGATAGGCCTATGGGCGGTTATACGCTGTACTCTTATTAAAGGCCAAATTGAGGTTGGATAGATTGTTTCAGCACAAGAATCGTTTGCTTTTTTTTTCTTTCCGAGAGCGCATCTTATTCTGCTTAGGGTATGTTGAAGACATCTCGTAGAGTCTAACTTTTTTTTTTTTTTTTTTTTTTAAATCTTACAAATGTTAACTGGCTAAGCGGTATCCAAATGCAAGCGGTGACCTATAGGTTTAACCTGGACCATACTTAAAGTTTCCGGCAGTAACTTTGGAATTATTATGTGTGCTTAAGGTCAGATTAATAGGGCAATGTTTTGTTTTCATTCCGGTCAGCGTTTTCTCTGGGAAAAAATGTTGTCTCCAAAGTCAGATACGGCAGCCAAGTAGTTGGAGGCAGCAGAGCAGCTGCCCATGTCCTCCCTACACCACATGTCTGTTCTTTGAAACGCAGCTCAGACTCTCAGGCTGTCCATGTACAAGGTCCTGCTGATCCGATCTTGTCACGAAGGAGACCCGGGGCTTCGTTTTTTCCTCCACACACTTCCATTCACAGAACGCGCACACGCTCGCAAAACGCGAAATCTTAAAACGCGCGCACGCACACATACATACAAACACATGCCCTATCGATTTGCTTGTGACTTCGCCGGGGAATGAGCGAGAATCGACTTTAAAAAAAAAACATCGCATCAAAGAGGCAAACAGCCATGAAAAATAAAAAAGAAATGATGGACAAAGTGGGGTAAAGTCATAGCCATAGAGGAACTAAGACAGGGCGGAGGAGGGATTGCCCATTTCAGAGAAAAGACGCGTCGGAGAGGAACAAAAATGTGTTTTTCCAGAAGAGGATTTTATAAGAATATGACGATGCTGAAAACCCATGGATGTGACAAGTGTCAAATTTGACCAAATTAGAAATCGAGAGACGTTCCCTTTCGCCGGACGCACACGGACGCACAGGCTGGATTTGGTGCTCCTTTCCTGGGCTACGCTCGAGTGTAGCTGCCGCTGACCTTCGTCCGCTCCACACAGCCCCGTTCTTATTGTATCTGTGCCTTAAAATACGTTTCTCGACAACCATAAGCCCTCTATACCTTTTCCCGATCCCATCGAAGTGCATAGATAAGCTATTTGTTTGAAAATCGTGTTTCTCTACGGTCAACTGTTTGGAGAGAGGATCGCTGTCTTTGCCCATTTGTTATCTTCCATTCGTGAAGAGGAGAGGACGATCGCTGGTGTAAATACAGGTAACGATGCAAATAAAACCGAGAATAAACCAAACTACTTGCATGAAATGAACTTGAGATCGCCAGTTATTTATCACAGTGTGCGAATAGCCAGATCCGCTACGCTGAAAGTGCGAACAGATAGGGGAAAAGAGCTTTCAGATAAGTCTACAGCGAAAAGAATAGGATCGTGGAAACACAGAGGAAAAAAGAGACAAACGCAAAGTTGAAACTTACAATTTCTCGCTGCCGCTTTGTGATCCTCGCTTTTTAATCCAGTATAGAGATGATTTAGCTAAAGATCCCATCAAGGCAGTCCCCTTTTGGTCAGTTTGCGCTTAGGGTGGCAAAAGAAAGATCATTGTTGTTGCGGAGTGTAAAAAAACGAAGTAGGTACTATTAGTTGTTAAAGGCAATATAAAAATAATTTGGATGCAAAGCAGGCGATGAGTCTTGTGTTAGAGGGAGCGAGGAAGAGGTGAAAGTGAGATCTGATGATTGAAAAGAAAAAACTCTTTGGATCTTTATTCCTGCTAATTAGTTTCCTGCAAAAAATGGCTGTGATTAATTCAGTGCGCATGTGCTTCATTACACAGGCACGAAGGGAAGGGCTAATTAGCCGCCTTCTGGATCAATAAGATTCAGCAAAGGAGAGAGCTCGGGAGAGAGAGGGAGGGAGGGAGGGGAGAAAGAGGAGGGGGAGGAATGGATGGATGGATAGATACAAGTAGAAAAAAGAGGAAAGTAATGATCAGGAATTGAAAATATGGAATTAAGAGCACGGAAAGTAAGAGTTTGATTAGAGAGAAGACAGTGAAAGTTAATGCCGGGGCAGGCAGCCTCTCGGCAGGCAAACACCGACGCGCCAGATACAGCTTTTTCCTCCGCTCTTTTTTTTCCACTTTTTGAAACGTTTCTACCACGTTTTTTTTTTTTTTTTTGTTTTGTTAAGGCTAACATGTGTCAATACTTAGGTCACGTTGAGTACATAAGAGATTGCGTATTTTATTACGTCGCTTTTTTTCGGCTTCAAGTCTGTCATTTTAGTCACGCCAAAAAACGGGGACGCGGGATTTTTTTCTATACAGATAGTTTGATGGTGTGCGTCTGAACAACTTATTGAAATATGTAACTGAAGTACGCGACATATAATGAAATGTGTTAGTCTGGAGTATACAGTATTTGTAATAACGCAATCACAGTGTTTGGTGATTGCGATGAAGGAAACGCTCGCCAAAAATTAAAGCACGTTTACAGCGATTTGTGCGTCTATGCAAAAGTGTACAGTATCAGCAACACGGTGTTGACTGGATTACTGCTGGACTCTGCAACGAACAGAGGTTACAGCAAGGACAGTCGCTCCCAGTTATTAACAGAGCTAACAACCTATTAGTTTTTAGTAAATATAAAATTTCAGCATTAACAGAAGTACCACTTGCTCATGTTGAAGTTGACTTTAAATGGTGCTGATGCATGGCTCCGAAATTTCAACTTTTACAAGCATCATGTTATTCAACCTGTACACAACAATTATGTAAATGGAAGAATATATTTTTTATGTTTAGAAGGCATGAAAATATTATTTTAATGATGACAGGCTTCATGATTACTGACTAAATATTACTTTAAAAAAACTCACTTGGCAACTATTGCTCGTAAATTAGTGTATATGCGTGGATTCATTTGAATAAAACTGCAAATTTAAGATTTGGGGTAAAAAATTATTTTAAAAAGTATAATTTTTGCTTCATAAAATCTGACATAAATGACGGAGTGATGGAGAAAATGTGAAAGACGTGTCGCCGTCAGCTCAGAATATCAGTTAAAATTCAACATTATTGTACAATGATATTTAAACTCTCATTGTTTCAAGGATGTGAGGACATTCCCATCACAGATGTTCTCTTATTTTCCGGTTACAATGCAAAGCATGCGTTCTTTTTTTTTTTAAATATCCTATATGGATGTTTGAATTTTATATAGTGATTGTTAATACAATATAAATATATTTATACTTGTATTTTCTATTTCTACCCAGCTCACCAGTGAAACACTGTAGCACAGAGGGATAATGGGGAAACAGGTTATCGTGACATCTGTTACCAAACTGGTTGGAACACGTCCTCAATACGTGTAGGTGTTCTTAAATAAAAATAACACTATAAATGCGTGACAAGATGACAGAGCTGCACCAAGGCGTTTGGTCAGCTCAGCCTGTGAGTGTTAAAACCTTACAGATATTTCTGAGAACAAGACAAGATGAACCAGATGGTTAACGTCTCAGTTCATTTTGATATGATTGGTAATGAGTAAATTTGCAGATAATCAATAATTTGTCGTGTTTCCGTCAGTGATCTTACAGTAAAGCCATCGCCTCTGTCTGTGACGGGTGTCCTCTCGTTTCTTCCGAATGAAAAGACTATATTACACACAAAAAAAAAAAAAAAAAATCAACCTTTGAGTCGCTCGGTGCTCTTTGTTATGATAATTTTATTGTTGATTCTCGGAGGAAATGGACAATCCCTCACTCTCAGTACGCACACATTCTGTGCAAACAGCTCCATACAGAGTCCTGGTCCACTGTAAGTAGCAGCCTTCACTGATCACATAACGTGCTGTGTTTATTGAAACAATAGCTGCGGATTTGTCTGCACCTATAGTAAATTCCGACAGAGCATTCACAGTTAAATGGTACATGTACTGGAATCCTAACATGATGTGGAGCTTAAAGCAGCCCTTATATGCTATTGTATAAGTGATAAGACATAACTGTGGTCATAAAAAGGGGCTGAGATATTTAATGTTTATTTTTTCAGATGTGTGTGTTGGTTAGAAATGCATGCTGTTTTTTGTTTTTTTTTCTAAAATTACAGAACTGATGTGTTAAGCTCCTGCCATACTGAAGATGGGTGATAAAATACATAGGTTATATTTTATATTTTTCAAAGGCCTTTGACTTAAAGGTTCTGAGGGTTATGAAACCCCCATGAGACGAGGCGTTTCATCCGATCCAATAGCATTAGAGGAGGCTATGAAAATCAAACTTCTTATATTGTGGGTCCATATGACCAAGACCCAACTCCTCCTTTGCTCAACCACCCCTCTGCCCCCCTCCCCCCCGCATCTCACTGCTGCTAAAATATATGGTGTGCTGTAACGCGGCATTTCCTCAGCACTTGCCCCATAAGACGAGGCAGGCACTGATACCTGTTTTTAAGCAATGTAGCGTCTGTTAGACGCGCATTCCTCTCTCGGAGAAACATGAAAACGGCATCGCCCCGTCGAACTGCTCACATTTTTTTGCTTGCGTTAGAGGTAGAGCGCAGGAATCTCGAGGATTTGTGCGCGTCTGCTGTCTCGGGAAGAAAAGATAGTAAAAATGAATAGGTTGGAAATAGTGTGCGAGAGGAGTTAAAGGGGCTACGAAGATGATAAAAGAGTCTGGTGTAATTTGAGGCTTGTAGGAGGCAGTTATGAGACAGTCAGTCGCCTAAAGCCTAACAATGCAAACTTCAGTGTACAAATTTGCGCAAAGGCCTGATTGACATTACTCAGTCAGTGCCCATATTGAGTATAGTGTGGGCTAAATCAAAAGGAGACCAGCCAGACGGAGGCCTTGATGCTTTTGGGGGCCTATGCATCACTGAATAGGGGGTGGAAAAAAAAAAGTGTGTGTGGGGGGGGGGGACTGACAGGGTCTGAAGCTTTTGTGTTAGCGTTCAATTGCGCCTCTCTGTGGGAAGGATAACTGTCCACGTGCCAGCCTCAATAGGCGCACATCGGTGAGTGGCATTGCAAATTCAACACAACCTGTGGCTATGACAGCCCGTGGATGTGACAAAGAAAGGCAGAGTAGCTTAAATTGCAAAATGCTCCGTAGATGTGGGGGCATTTTGAAACCATCACCAGAAACTGCAAGGAACAAAAACCTGTATTCAAGTAGAGGCGAAGCTCCATAATCGATTCTAAAGTGCTTGAGCCGCTGTCCTGTGATGGGGGGGGACTTCTCTAGACCCATGCGCACTAGGTAAATCACTTAAATGTATTCAAATTCAATTAAATTTTTACTTTTACTTATGTTGTTTTATTTAAAAAATCTAATGCAGTTTTGTTTTTTTTTTATGAGGGGGGGTATTTGCTTATGCGCATGCACGCGCAGTCCCAGACGAAACACAAAGGGAAACATGGGGAAATGAGCGCGGGGGTGGGAAAAAAAGTATTTAAATATAAAAAGCTGCCACCGAGAAAAGTCATCTAACTTTATAAAGGGATAACGACCTTTACAGTCAGGGGGATTTGAGGATTGAAGATGCTAAAATGTGGCAGCGTTAACAAGGAAGGTGTCAGTCACGTTCAGGCTATTGTAAACATAGAAGAGCATCAGATTTTTTTTTTTTTTTGAGTGACATTATGCTGAAGATATTTCTACATTAAAAAAAAAAACCTAGCGTAGGTGGACCGGAAGCTCAGGATTGGACACTATGGAATACAAGACTCTTTTAAAAAATGAAAATGAAGCTGGCATTTACTTTAATAACGAGGTCAATGAAAAGACACCTTAAAGACACTGGAGCCTATACGGCACGCAGCGCCTGCGGGTTGGATTCCCCTACCCAGTGACCACCTTGTTTTGATAAGTTTCAAGGGCAAACCATTCTTGATGTTAAAATTTCTTTTTCTTTTTCTTTTTCTTTTTGAGAAACAGTTATGATATGTGAAAAACATTTTCTCATGAGTTTATAGTAAAATAGCGTGACAGTGATTTTCTTAGGAAGGTCTTCCTAGAATTTTTTTTCTAAAAAGGATATAGACCACTTATATATTTGGTCTCATATTAGTCGTTCCTCGTCTTTTTTGTGACTGTTGACTGAATGAAACTGCGCACATGAGAGGGTGCTGTCCGACTCTCCACGTGTAGACAGGACAGCGCAGCCAGGTGCAATGGGAGCGCCCTCTTATGTTCAGCCTGACCACTGGGATCAAGCAGCGCGTCAACTTTCACTGGAGTCAAGCGCCTGCAGACCAGCTGGTCAAGTCTGAAAGCGCGCCTATGCTTTTCAGTTTAACAATATATATTAACACACACACACACACACACACACACACACACACACACACACACACACACACACACACACACACACACACACACACACACACACACACACACACACACACACACACACAATTTCCACAAATGGAAATGGTGTGAACGAGGCTGTCAGGTTATTCCGTGGCCAAAAGAAGAATCAGACAATGGGGCGGATGCACAAATATGTGATTATCTATATGTTGGTTAAAAAAAGCCTAGTTTTACAATGTTTGCGTGGTTTGAAACTGACATCACTTTTCAAATGGCCACTTGGAGGTTTGGGAGTGACCGGGAGCAAACACCCAATTCAGATCCACCATGAACTTCAGCGAAACTAACGGAACTTCCTGCAGAAATGAACTCAAATACATCATTATCATTTATATTCACTACTCTTTATGTCCAATGTAGCCAGAAAAAATATTTAAATTCATTATAATATAAGTGCATCAATAATTATTTATGCACTATGTAATTATCTGTGGTTTTCACCTAAAAGCATTAACGCTCCTCAGAAAATCTCTCTTTTTACAACTCTTTAAACACATTTCTTAGCCCTCTCTTTCTAAGTAGTGTTTGCACATATTGGAAGATTGCCTCCGCCAGTTGCCTATAGTTTCTTACTCTTGTGTCACGTTTAACACGCAGTGAATGTTCTTGAAGTGGATATCACTAAGTGTTGTGATGTTTTTGGGTCTCTCTCTGCATCAAAACGACATGCAGCGTTTGTAATTGTCATTGCTGTCATTTTATTCATTGCCGATTTATAGCATGCATTATTACAGATCATTTATTCATCATTCAACTGGTTTTCACTTTATTACAGATGCATAAATGTATCCCCACAGTAGAGATCTGCCCTGAGTGCTTAACATGAATAAATTTGGTGCTGTTCATAATGCTGGATTTTTTTTTTCATCTGTTTTAAATTTGCTGTTTTGTTGAACACATGTGCTCTTAGAGGTCTTATTTATGTGTTTTGTTTTGTTTTTTGTTGTTGTTTGTTGTTGTCGTTTTTGTTGAAGCTTTATTTTCTGACTTCTTTGTGGGGTTTTTTTTTTGTTCCAGATGTTATTTTGGAAATTGTGCTACTCTATAGCACCATGTTTCAATTGATTTTGTTTATTTTTGTTTGTTTCTTTTAAGTATATACTCCTGAAATACAATATTAATATTAATTAAATATTCATGGACAAACTTGATCTTCCCGTTTTGTTTGTGCTTTTTTTTCATATATGTCTACGTAAAATTTAGATATTTCTGAACAGAATGTGAAAATGTTTTATAGCCTGTGGAAAACCAGCATCACTGGAGCCAAGCTGGCATCATGTTTCTGAATGCTGTTCTTGGTGAAAAAACAGGTCCTGTGTTCGGCTGCTGGTGTTACGACTCTGGACTTTATAGAAATAGGAAAAAGAAAAAAAAAAAAGCGGCCGTCTGGTCAGTGTGCCTCATTTACATGAGAAACAAGAATGCATATCAATTCCTCTCTGTCGTCCATTTCCTCGTCCTGTCAGTGCTACCTTATTAATGATCCCATACATTATTCAAAAATCGTTTGGACGTTTGTATTTTAGAGAAATTGTCGTGTTAACTTATGATCAATCCACATTTAATGTCTGTCAATATTTGAATAATGTAGAATAACAAAAAATTGTTCGACGTTTGCTGACTTTACTGAATGGTTCAGGATATTTCATCCTGACCAATGCGATAAAATCACGTAAAACACCCGCACACACGCTCGGGTACGCGCAAAGACCGTCCGTCCACTGAGCATGAGTCTGTCTCACTCGTCCTCTGTCGTGTGTGTGTGTGTGTGTGTGTGTGTGTGTGTGTGTGTGTGTGTGTGTGTGTGCGCGCGCGCGTGTGTGTTTATGTGGGGGTGGGGGGGTAAATGCAATCACATTTGCAAGAGGCAGAAAATCAAGAATTTTTTTATTATTATTATTATTTTTTTTATTTTTTTTTATTATATAAAATCAAAGATACAAACGTCTCTCTCCAACCAATGTGAGTAAAGCATCCAAACAAAGCAAGCTGAAGCCAGCCAAACCTCTTCACACCTCACCGGATTCAAGTTCGTATCGCAGGCAAGAATTTTGTAAGAAAATTATTCCCACATAAACTGGTAATTTTTGTATTGATCGACCATGAAAATCAGACTATGTGCATACATTTTGTGTGTGTGTGTGTGTGTGTGTGTGTGTGTGTGTGTGTGTGTGTGTGTGTGTGTGTGTGTGTGTGTGTGTGTGTGTGTGTCTGTGTTTGCTGCCATAGATGCTTTAACAGTTTGGATGCTGCAGCCGTTAGATCTCACTGCAAAAATTGTACGCAGAAATAAATTGGAAGCTCGCGTAAAGAAAAAAAAAAAACACAGACTGGAACAAAATGCGCAGTTGACCTGCAGTTTCACGTTTTTATCAGTTTGATATCAAATTGTGGATTAAATATTGAATTTATTAATTATTTTGAGGATAACACACCTTTAAATGGAGATAAATCTGAAACGCAGGAATTGAGCGTGCGCCAGGCCCCTCGGACTACATATTTCAGGTCAGGGACATTTGTATGAATAACGGAGAAATCCTGAGAGCTGCTGTCACAGACTGTGGGTGAGGGATGGGCGGGACTGGTGGGGTTTTTACACGCTTTGGGGAGACTCACGGGATCCCAAATCAGAGCCATACGACCACTCCAGGCAACCGCAGCTCAGGATGGTGCGCGTAAAAAAACGGATTCCAAAAAACGCGCTTCTGCATTTGAATATAACAAACTTTATGAGAATTTCCCTGATGACGAGAGGAGCCCCCCCCCCCGCCCAAAAAAAAAAAAACATCGCGAAAAGATGAAAGATGAAAAGTTGAAACTTCACAGAAGGGAAATACAGATATGAAACAACCCGAACTCACAGCTTTTAGTGCCAGGACGTCATTCACCGCATCTGACCGCGACCCAAACAACACCATGATTTCATGCTTGTTTTCTGATCATTGATGACGCAACAAAGCAGCACAAATTGGCTTTATTAGGCTATAAATGCGTAAAATGCGCAGTCATCCATCCGAGGAATATTGGACAACTAATTAGAGATCATGGTAGGATTAAAATCACTGACGTCATTCTGAGGCCAATAATGATGCAGATGAATTGAGAACCAGCTTGCATGAAAGATGTAGTTAATAAAAACAGCAACTTTCAATGATTTTCAGTGTTTTATGGTGACATGAACCCCAGCTACTACACATCCACTCGTTAACAACCACGCACTCAGTGGGCGACTATTTAAACAGGAGAAAGAGGTGACGCAGACATCATGCTGAATACCTCAGGCGTGGAAAATCAACAACTCATATCACATCGTTACACGCACACACACGCACGCACACACACACACGCACACACACACACACACACACACACACGCACACACACACACACACACACACACACACACACACACACACACACACACACACACACACACACACACACACACACCATCCGGATGCCTCTCCGATCAAACCACCGGACCCGTGGAGGAGCAGCGTGGACTAAAAGCCACCTGGAGTTCTGTGGAAGTAATTTCAGACGATCAAAGCAACTGAGAAAGAATTATGGATGTTTAACCCCCATCAGCTGCCATTAACGTTGGCTCTGTGGCAGGTGATCCCACCCATATAACACGTGGGTGGTGCGTTGTAAGAGTAGAGGTCATCTGTCCATCAACTGTGTTCTAAATGCTTCAGTGAAGGTGAGTCCCCCCCCTACCCCCTCCCATTCCTAACCCTCCCATTATAGCCCCAAGTGTTGAGCCAATAAAATAGAGCAATTAGTTGAGCAGTTCACTTTTTAGGTGTTAAACTTGTTAAGTGAGTCACTCCTGTAAGTGTTTACTTCTATATGACAGACAGAAGGGGTGGGCTATGACCTTAAACCAGAAGCCCACAACCTATCCCCTCCCCCAATGGTCTCCTCATCACTAACATGCAAATGTATGTATGTATAAGAATGAATTAAGTTACCGTATTTTCTGGACGATAAGGCGCACTGGATTATAAGATGCATTTTCACCAAATGGCCTATTTTAAGGCACACTGGATTATAAAGCACACTGGATTATAAAGCACACTGGATTATAAGGTGCATTGTTGGTTTTTGAAAAATATTAAAAGCTTTTAGGTGCACCTTATAGTGCCGAAAATACTGTAGTCAAAGATGTCTGGTAGAGACAGATCTCGCAAACTCATCAGTCTATCCTCACGCTGGGGGAGTCAAGAGTTTGCATATTATGGTGAAGACGCCTGTATCTCTGCACACCCTGCTCACATGGCCTGATATCTTGTCAATATCGCTTTTATGGTAGGAATTTCAGCGCATGCATAAAAGTCACCTGACCTCATTCATCTGGTAGAAGAGCTACCTCTCATCCAATCCACACAAAGGAGCACAGTCTATGTTGGCTTTCTGGTGGTTGTGTGTGAGAGACAGGGAGGTCGGTACTGAAGAGGGTGAATCATGGCGGCACAAAGAGGACGCGGTCCTTACTTAACTGTTTAAACACACAAACATGCGAGTGTGACTGACATCATCTTCGAAGAATTTAGAAATAGTGTAATGCTTAATCTAATTCTATCAGATGTGGATACTGAATAATTTCTGATGTTGTGCATCTCTACACCCTTGGATGGTATCAGCTGAATCTAATCCAGTTAAACAAGTTGTTTTGCTGCTTCTAAGGGCAAAAAGATATCAACATGAAAAAGTGCCTTTGAATTCCAAAAGGTCATACCCTCCCTGGTGGTCAAATGACAGACAGAGATGTGAAATTCTCTTTCATAGCTTAGAGGTTAAAATGTGTGCTTTGGATCACAGTCGCACATTAATTCATTTCATGGAAGCTTGTGAATCAATCTGAAATCGTCAAGTTAGTCTCTTGCTTATCTTGAACTTGAATTACAATTGAAATTTGCAGTTATTTTATGCATATATTTGTGATTCTTTTTTGCAGCCCTGTTGGCCTTAAGAGAACATTCTTAAATACTCCTTTGTGTGTTTGTGTCAGGCAGGTTCAGTTATATCGTTAGGATTCCTGAAACCCTACCAAAAAACACTGGACATTTCTGCACAGAGTCTTACACCAATAGGATTTTTTCAGTCAGAATGTAAAAGGAAACAGATTGTTCTGCCACTACGAAATGTTCTTGATTTCTTTTTTTCTTTTCACATTTTTTGGGGTGTCTAAATGTGATTTCACTTGACAATGTAAACCAACCATACAACTAGCATTATATTTAGTCAGCAGATTTTTTCTGTCTCTTGGATGTTTAGCTCTTTTTGAACTTACAGATGATTCTATGATATATGTAAGTCAATTATTATTAAATTCTTGACTTGAACAAGACTTTTTGATTCCACAGAAGCAGACAATAAGAAAAGAAAGGAAAGGATTATAGTCTTAAACTTAACCGTAATAAATAGACATGCAGTTTTAATTTTCTCCGAACCCCACCAAAAGCAGTGAGACATAAACTGGGTTTCAACACACATGTGTGTATGTGCATGTGTATATATATGTGTGTGTGTGTGTGTGTGTGTGTGTGTGTGTGTGTACATATATATATATATGTGTGTGTGTGTGTGTGTGTGTGTGTGTTACTGTATATACTGCTTGTAACACACATACCCAAACCCTACAAACCCTAAAAATTGTGAAACACGTTTGCGCATTTTGAATATTCACATGAGAAATAAAGTATGTAACAAGAACAATAACCTCTGTTTTGTACATTTTTTTGATCTTGGATTTTTAAATATGTGCAAATACTTTTCCTCAGGAAGAAACGGGGGCCGAGACAGAGGAAGCTGGTTTGAATATAGTCTGTTTAGAATTGTAAATGTATTGCATAGGCCCTGCTGTCCAATTACATATATCTTTCATGTATGAAATCATGCATGTCTTTTTCTCCAAAAGGGGGAGGGCTGGCACAAAGGGAGCAACACTGACTGCAGCAGAACAGTGAGCAGCCCACATGAAAAATAAGGTCTAGTGTCGAAGCCCTGGAGCCCTGGGCAAAAAATACAGCTCCATCAGCACACAGGCCAGGGAGGGGAGCTGCTTTCCTCCAGACTGGAGCCCTCTCTCCTCCTGACTCCTGCTGTTTTATCATTGTCCTGTTCTGAAGCAGTTGAACCTTCAGATCCCAAATCAGACTTTACAGAAAATAAATTTCATGTCTTCAATTATCTCCATGAAGATGAATATTGACATTAATATTCCCTCGTTTGTGTATGTGTGTGTATGTGAGTGTGTGTGTGTGTGTGTGTGTGTGTGCGTGCGTGCGTGCGTGCGTGCGTGCGTGTGTGCGTGTGTGTGTGGGAAGGTGGGTGGTTCAAGTGTTTTGTTTTGCTCATTCTAAAAATATCCTTTCTAAGGAGGAGGATGTATTTAAAAGACATTTTTTCATCTATTTTATCTTTTTTTTTTTCATTTTAATTGTCAAAACAATGACTTCTTGTTTGATACTAAATTTCAGTGACCTAAATTTAGTAAAAATTACTTTGAGCCTTTCAAAATAATCTCCTCAGAAGCTTAACAACATAGCAACATGTCACTGTCACTTTTTATTACTGTACATTTCTCACATTCTATAAACAGTTTCTTTTATTTTTAATTGCACCTACATTCAGAACAAACAATCCCTCATTTTTTCTGTCACTGAGGAGCTCAAGTTTTACTTTTCATATGAGAGAAAATGCTTTGTCTGTCATGTACAAAGATTAATCCCAATATCCTGATATTAAATGCTATTTGATTCCAAGTTATTGCATGGGGGAAAACACAGATAACCCTAATCAAGTGGAATAATTAAATATAGTCCACATAACCTGGGATCAAGTCTTTTTTTCACTGACTGAAAACATGTCAGCTTTCAGAAAAACAACCAAGAAATCAGACCATAATATAACTAGAAGAGTGACATTTTCTCAAAATCAATTTCAAAGTCACTCTGAATAGAAATATTCATCTTAAAATCATGTGCCACGAAGTAAACAAATCCATGCGCGCATCGGAGAGGTGCAATTTTTGCACATTTAAAACACACAACTGTGACGTCTTATCAGCTAGAAAATCACTTTTGTCCCCACAGTGGACTGAAAAACACCCATTCACACATTTCATTAAAGACAATATCACTGAAATCATGGACACTATACAGAAATGTACGAACTGTTGATTTGTATTGTGCACAACCATGTTATTCCACAGGTTTATATTTCTACTGAATATATCACCAGATATATTCTAGCTCATGGGAGAATGCTCATGCGTGTGTGAGCCGACTGATCATGACCAAGTCACGCCTCAAGTGTGTATAGTTTGACTCTGGCCATTGTCCAAATCTCTCAGAAGCCAGAGAAGCACACAGTACGAGAGTCTATTGAAAAAACAACCACGGCATATTCAGAATCACTAATCCAAGAGCGTGAAAGCAGACCATTTACACACCTAGCCTTTACACACCCTCTGATGGTGAGCTAACTGTGTCGGGGGGTCACAGACTGGGGGACAAGTTAGCTTTAAAGCCACGAAGAAGTAAAAGGGCTCAGGACAGCAGGAGAATGGCGGACTTCACAGCCTTACCTGATGGGGTTTTGGTCTGTGTTGTCACAACGTTGAACTTCTCTGACTGTGTTTTCTTTTCAAATTTCTTTTTGTAGTCAGCAGGTGGAAAGGTCACGCCCTCTTGGTCGCAGCAGGTTCGTCAAAGCAACGGTGGACGGCTGAAGGCTATTGCTCACATTCAGACTTTTGTCTTTGTGTACACGCGCACAAAAGAAATAAAATGTAAAATAAAGGAGAATGTAAAGCTATTGATCCGGTGCCTGGGCACCTGAAGAAGGATTGGCAATGCACGCCTAGAATTCCAGGTATTTCCAGGGTTTTCCAAAGCTATATGGGTTGGGAATTCAAGGATTCCCAGGTCACAAGAAGGACAAATGAGGACAATGCCATCACCTGGAAGCGAAAAACAAAGAAAACAAACATCAGTCATAAACAAGTTGTAAACATTTAGGCATCCAGCAAGCAGCTTTATTATTCTGCTATACTGTTTTTTAGTACATCCGCAAATGTTGGACTTCATCCCTGCTGCCTGAGTGTGTAATAAACCAGAAGCAAACCAGATCAGCGCGATATCATCAAGACTTCAGAATTCATCATCTATTTTAGGAGGAACAAAATACATTTATAATCCTGTAGATATTACTACTGCAAGACAGATTCTTATGATTTTAAGATTACAATTAAAAGTAAATGAACCGCTGTGAGTAATTTCCCCTCTCATACCAATCAAGATTTTTCAAATTAAAAATGTAAAAAGATTTGAAAAAACATAATTTCCCTGCAACCGGAACAAGACATATTCCTGTAATAGTATCTATAATTGCCTGTTCTGCAGAGGATCTCCCATATATGACAACAAAGTCTCATAGACAAACTACATTTATTTAACTGTCAATTTCAGCAATAAAAGAAGCATAAAAAAGGCTTCAAATTCCACATGGGGTTGGTTTTTGTGTAAATATGTTTGTCATATGTTCCAATAGCTCTACGGCAACAGAGAGTAAGTTAGGGAATACAGACTGGAGAAGAAGACAGGTTGTGATAACTGAAAAAGCTCTTTTGAAGCCGCTTCCATTTGGAAACCTTGTGCGTTTGTATTTACCTCTGCGGTTAGACTTGAGTTAAAGACCATGTTTAATTGTTCCCAAGAGTTGTTATTGTGGTGCTGATAAGGAGCTTGGGGAGCAACATTTAAAACTGCAACAAAAATAACTAGGCTTGGAGCTCATTGGCCAAAGATCGGAAAGAATGACGACAGAGGATCCACAGAGTGAGAAGAAAGATAAGTGAAAAAAGGAGAGAAACGCAAATGTTTGAGACCTTGTGTGTTTGTGATGGGCTTGCACGCGAATGAAACGGTTTATCTGTTTCACTCGGTCCTGACTTCACAGTGTGTGATCAGCTTTTCAGACATGCAACACTTAATTTAGGAATTACCTATATTCCATCTATGAAAAATGCATGATTGATTATGTTATATTTTTGAAGCTATCCCACAGAAAGAGTATGCAGTGCATTCCAATAAATCAATAATTTTTCATGGCAATATTTTGTCGGCAGGTACAGCATGCAGACGGTAACATTGTTAATTTGTCATCTCTTTCCCTCGCTCTATCCTAGGCCGTGACTTCCTGTTTTTTTCAGAGCGACCTGTGGGAGTGTGTGTGTCGGATCAATAGCCCACCCACAGCAGAGCCGCAGGCCATCCCTGACCTGGGCTATTGATTAGGCCTGGCTCAGCTGCCAATAGCAATGTGCTGGATGTGACACTAGGCTAAGACAGGGGCTGAGAAACAGGGATTCTGAATTGCCAGTGGCAGCCCCATAGCACACCACAGATAAAAGTCAATTCCACTTAAACAAATCACTGACAACTAAATAGTTAGCAGACGGAAGAATGCTCTCGGTCTCTAGCGGCAGCAGCTGGACGACTGGGGATTTCTTAGCCCCCTGACCTGTGTCAGAGAGCACAACGGGCCACAAGAGCAACAGTGCAACAGACTGGTGCAGGTAGTACGACCTGTGCCTGCATGTCAGTCTGTTTGCCTTTTGCTTTGCTCACCTCTAACTCAATATTTTACAATTCATGAGAGACACCTTCTTACCTAGAAAGAACCTCTACGGTTCTTTCTAGGTAAATTATCTACGATTATAAATTATCTACGATTATCCTGTTTTTTATGTTTGATGAGTACCGTAATTTATTTACAGGACATGTCAATAAATCCACAAATAGAATAATCACATCATAACATTAGAATACATTTAAAGTATTATTTTAAGCATAATGTAAAGAAATATGCTTCTAGTGAAGAAGACACATAATAGTGTCCATAAAGTCCCGACTGTCATGTTCATGACCTTTTCTTGCAGCAGTGTCGGATTTTTAAAAGCTGCTATCAAACACAGGCTTTAAAGTCGCGCTTCCGTCTGCTGCGTGGACAGATATAATGTAGTCCCACTGACGTTGTCAGCCCCTTCCTACTGATCCATTTTGTTCCCAGTCATTACTAGTCCATATTAGAGTAGTTTACATGTCACTTTACTGGTGCTTTGCCTCCTGAATGTAATTCTGTGACCACTGCCTCCTTGTGCATTCAGCACCTATCTATGGCTCCATATCTCTCACAGTAATTGCTGAGTGACAGAAAGGCGATACTGACCACTTCATTATAGGACAGCAAACCGAATGGATACTAGCCTCCTAGCTCCAGGTCACTCAGGCCAGACTGACCTTATCTGCCTGGGTCGTCAGGGGTCAGTCACCTAGAATTTATAAGGACTATAGTGGAGTTGCTGGGGATGTCATACAGCAAAGTCGCCTGACCCTGTCGGACAGCTTATATCAGGCATTGATTGCAGTTTGTCTACCTCAGTTGAGGATGGACTGATCATTCAACACTGTGGGGGTCTCATGGGAAGAGACTTGTGTGTAAAGCTAGGAACTGGAAGAGCAATAGTGGGATGAGTGGATACTGGTGACCGTAAGAGAGACACAACAACAGTTGTGGGTCTTTGGGGTTTTAAAAACCAGTATGTGTAAGAATGTTGAGATGTTGATGAAGGACCAGAGCTACAGCCACCATTCAAACCTAGAAGTAGTTGTGTTCTTATGGTGCACTCGAAGACGGAAGCTCTGTGCATGTCACATCTACTGAGTCATGAAAGGATGTTGTTGACAGACATACTGAAAATCTGCCGCACTGCACTTTGAACTGAGATCTACAGGGTAGGAATCTTTTTCTTTTTGATGTCTCCTAAACAGTCAGATGTTATCATGTAATTTTATTAAACTTATTGCTATGGAAATTCAACGATCCAGCTGTTCTGTCAGACATCTTTAGCTTCAACAAAATTATTCCATCCTTTATCTATAATTTTCCCCGTCCAGGATTGTGTTGGTGGTTCTTGGCACATATTTGGGAAGAAGGTGCCCAATGTCGTTCAACTAACAGTTACTGATAATTTTTCTAAACCTGCATGTGTTTGGAAGGAGAACTGGAAGGAACCGGCACAAATAATGGGGAGAGCATGCAAACTATGCACTGACAGGTAACAGCTGGCCGACAGGTTTGACACCAAAAGATGAAATGGAGCTACCCACAGCACGACAATGTCACTCTCTACTCCATAATGATAAATGTAAATGTTAATCTGTAACTAAATACGTGTTTGTGTGCGCCTCTGCAGCAGCTCACGTCTGTGCGCGACCCTTTTTGTACATACTAAAGAATGCCTGATGCTCATAGATCTCTCAGCAGCTGCTTGGCACCATTCATATTAAATCACAATAATGGCAGATGAGCTGTCGCGCTGGAGAGACAAGCATCTGTTTGAAGCTGCATTTTATTCCACTTTGTTCCTTTAATCAAAAAAAACTATGCGAAAAGATAACCCGGTTTTAAAAATCCCAGATAAACAGCAACGATTGCATCTTTAAATAATAAATGATCCTCTGCTTCTTTCAGGCGGGAATATATCTGAAAATAATTGAAGACAACAATGTCCTATAAGAGCACCGCTCAAGCAGTGCTGATTCAGAATCCCTCATAACTTCAAACATTCAGTCATAAAGTATGGATAATCCATAAAAGAAAGGCATGAGTTTGTTTACAATTTCCTTCTAATTAAGGCTACAGGATGGGGGTCTACCTTTGTTAAAATTGATGTGTGTTTGTTAGGCTTCCTGAGGAACTGTACCACTGCCAAATTAGGGCTGGAATACAAAACGAAACAAACAATAACACTGTAATATGATCTGCAGTCAAGGAATAAATATTTCACCATCTGTCTACATTTGACACACTTGGAGTTGAGAACAAAGGATTCATGAACAACAAATTGCCCAAACCTGGTCTTGAGACAATAACCTTCTCGACCTGCATTAATTCACAAAATATAGTAGCTGATGCCACTTCACCGTTACAGATGTAAACTTTTCTCATTCTGTTAGGAATATAAGGACACTCTGGTAGCTTTTTTTTTTTTTTTTAAAAAAAACTAAGCCATATTTTCTGGCAGTCATGGAAGGAAACAGAGTGAAATAGATTGAAAAGTTGACATAGGAAACTCCACAATAAAACAAATTAGGTGCCTTTTTTAATATAAAATATAAGCGTTTATGCCCAACACTGATTAGTCTCTGCAGTCTGAGTAAATAGCCACTCTTTAAAGCGTCTTTCCTGTTGATAGAAAACAACATTTTACTCTAATAGCGGACTGAAGAGTAAGTTTTCCACCTTCACTGTCACGGTTCGGCGTGGCAGTGCTGGTGTGTGGCAGGGAGAGGGGCCAGGCTTGTGGGTGGAGCCACGGCTCCACACCTGTGGGTCCTCTCCACACCTGATACTCATCCACACACCAGCAACTGATTTTCACACCTGAACTTCATTGGTGTTTTCATCATGAGGCTTTTTAAGCCAGGTTGGATGAAAGCTGGTGACGGGTTCGTTTCTCAAGTTTGGTTCCTGGAAGTCTGTTCTGTTTTGTCTGACTCTTGCCTGTCTGGAGAAGATTCTCTTTTGGTGTCCTGCATTTGGGTCCATACCCCTTCCTTCGTGACATTCCCTTCATGAACCAGGACAGCAGTGTGCTGTGTGTCTAAGAGGGATAAGGTTCTGCTTGATGATTAATCACTGCACATAATAAAGCTCACCATGCACACACAGTCCGGCTGATTCTATGATATGATTGGGGCCGATTAGAAGAGAGAAATAATCAATCCTTACAGTGCATTCATTCTACACTCTAATAATATCTTCCAATTGGACCTTACAGTGAAGATAATAAGGGCCGGGAATTCGGGAATGGACTATGAGATTATTTTTTTAACTTCATGAAAAGGGGCCACGAGCCTGGATGCTGCAGATTTGAGGATTAAGATAAAATGACCTTTCACATTATGTTGCCATGTATAAAAGATAGAGTTTACAGTCCCTCATCACATTATGCCTTATCAATGGTTGGAGCCTCTGTGAAGCCCCTTTGAACATCACAATGGTTTTTCAGGCTGGTGTACAACAGGCCTCTACCCCCTAGTGTGGGATTACTCGAGTGTGTGTGTGTGTGTGTGTGTGTGTGTGTGTGTGTGTGTCTGTGTTATGAAGGTGCGTGCATGCTTGTTTTGAACAATACTGAAGTAGTAATCCAGTTTAAATGTTTTGTTCTCTCTTCTTTCTTTGTCTTTGTCAGGGTGGACAAAAATGAATTAAAAAAAAAAAGCTCGAGACCAGTCAGGCAAAAATTTAACGCCTCAATTTAGATGTGGTCTGTAATATTAAACAGGATCTAAAGGAATTATTATTATAAAAGTGCATCTCAATCATTTCATCTTTCATAAGCATCATCAGGATCATCCTGTAAATAGCCCTGTTAAGTCTTTACGTCGCTGGGACAGATCGTTCTGCCCTGATAGTCAATTATCCCAGAAGAGAACAGCGGAAAAGCGTTTCATTTCCACAGCTTACCAAAATATCAAGTCTACTGTTGAGTCTGAACATCTAAGTGGCCTATGAAAAATGAAAAAACTGTCAAGTGTTGCTTGTTTCAAATGCAAACCAGCATGTTTAAAACATTTTCTTGGGTCAAGTGATATGTTGAAACTAGAGGAGTGATCCGTCTGTCAGTTACAAACACTGTCACCACTTTCAGCCTGAAAACAAGCAAAACTATGCTTGAAACAAGTCAAACGATATCACCCCGACAGAAGATGTGTTTGCTTTTGTTCTTGAGAAAAGTGAAATGAAATAAATAACTTAAATTTTAGTAATTTTTGTCTGCTTATGATACTCCGATCATGAGCTAAACTTCTTCTCGTCTGCTGGGTTGAGCTGCAGAGCTCTAAGTTTTTTGCAGGCAGCAGAGCGCTGGACAGCATGTTCCAGCGTCTTTGATGTGGGAGGCATTTCTTACCCCTATAACTTACAGCCCCAGCTCTGCAGAGAATTATTTTTATAACCTCTATTATTTTCTATCATAAATATTCAAATCCATATCTTAAATCCACAGCTCAGAGAGGAGAATAGCCAAAAACAACATGCAGCTCTTCAGCTTCCCCCAGTTCTTGCTCTTCTATAGAAAATCATTATGAAGATTAATACAGAAATCAAACAGAATGCTGAGGCGAGACTGTGGGACCCAGTAAAAATAATACACTCATATGAAAGACTCGGGTATAGGATTTTTGGTCAAGGATCTCAGGCTTTTTTGTTTTTTATTTGTTTGAGCATTTTGACACATTCTGCATTTCCTCCTTGTGGCTGTGAATTAATATTTGCGGCTTGAATATTAATCCTAATTCAGTGGCGGATTAGTTTGCTATTGTCCCCCCCGTGCTGAGCCCTAAATAAAGGCGCTGACATGGAGAGGAAATCTATACCTCTCTGCCCTACAAACAAAGACCTCTGCACACAGAGATAACACATGTCCCTGCAACGCAGACCCCCGTACTCTATCCACATGATGGATCCTCCATCTCCCTCTACCCTCTCTGTTTTCTTTCTCCCACTACCCTCTATTCTACAGTTACCCCTCTTTTGGCACTCTCTTCCTCCTTCTCTCTTTCTCTAAAAAACTTTGCTATGGTAGATTTGCAAGGCAATTGTGCCCTTAAACTGCACATCTTCCTCAGCTTATACCATGCATTTTCCAGAGTTTATCAAAGAATACAATGGGGTTATGCTTTCACCATTATTCTCCAGGCAAGAACAGTAATTTAAATGCACCAGTACTACTGAGGCAGGGCGCAGCCCTGCTGTCTCACTATGGAACAGAGAGAGATGAAAATGCGTTACAAAAAGCTCACTGCATTACTTTGTTGACCTTTCCTGTTCTCATAGTTTACAAGCAGCTGTGAAGCTCCTTCCTCTGGGCTCTTTGTACATCAGAGACTGGGACTGATGGAGGCACGCCGTGCTTAAATGAAGGTTTTTTTTTCTACTTGCCTTGGTGGTGGCTCACAAAACTGAACAAAACACACATTCAGTTTATCTCCGCTGCCAAAGCAGTTGCCAAAGTGACAGAGGGAAATGCATATCGAAACAGATACGACGGCACCCTTTCATGTAAGTATACATTTTAACACAAAGTCAAGGGGGGGAAAAAAATCTAAACATATGCAGGCGTCAATGAAGCCACTCACATACAGAATCAAAATTTAATTTTCTAATATATTGTAGCAGCTTCAGTGAGTACAGTATTTTCCGCACTATAAGGCGCACTGGACTATAAGGCGCACCTCCAATGAATGGTCCACTCTAAAACCTTTTCCACATATAAGGCGCACTGGATTATAAGGCGCATTGTCGGTTTTTGAGAAAATTAGGTGCGCTATAACTGTAACTGTATTTCTGTTACTTGAAAGTAAGTTTGCTGTCAGCGCGATAGAAGCTAACGTTGCATCGTTATGTTTCTGCAGTTAAATGCCCTTCTGAATGGAAACAGCTGTCCTCAACGACACTAAAAGACACATACCTGCAAGCTTGTGTTGGGAGATACCTGCACATACCTACAGATACACACTTACATTATCAAGCTATTGTGAAAACAAATAGGAATATGGAGTTCTGTGCCTCAGATGGTGGGTCTACACATGTGACCTGAGGTTGAATGCCAGGTGAATATTTAACATGGAACTGAGAACGGGAGATGAATGCAGAGGACAGAAGTTGGTGAGGGCAAGAATTTAGAGGGATAATTTTAAAAAAGGAAGGAGTTTCAAGAAAAAGTAGGAGCAAAGAAAAGGAAAAAAGTGAAGAAAGAAAGAAAGAATGGAAAAATTGGAAGGAAGAAAAAAGATAGAATAAAAAGTCTGAGAAAGATGCTGGAGTTCAGCAGACAGTTTGAGATGGTTCGGGACCAACCCAGTCAGCCTGATGAGAATGGACAGCCATAGTGATGCCATTATGTTGGTAATCAATTCTATGGTGTCTGTGTATCTGGGTGGACAGATACTCACAGTCTAGAAGGGGTTAATGGGAAATCAATGAGAGGAATGTGCTTATGAGCAGGACATAGGGAAAGCAGGACGGGGGGGGGGGAGGGGGTGCAGATAGAGGGGCAGGGAGGGGGAGATGGGAACATTGTTTCCTGTGATAACAGCAGACTTCCCAGATGTTATCTGTCATTCAGAGAAACACTCTGGTGACCAGATGTTTAGGCTCAAGGCTGCAGAGTGGGTATAGATCCGACTGAGTGATCAATACAGGTCAAGTGCATGGTAATATTTATCACTGGTAAGACACAAGACATTGACGTCTCCGAAACACAGAGATTTTGGTTGATAAGGGAGAAAAAAACCTGCCAAGCGCTCTCATTTTTTTTGGCAGGAAAAGGTTTTTTAGATACAAAATAAATCAGATACTATTTTATTGCAACAGAAAAAAATCCTTTCTACATCTATTAGAGGAAACAAAAAGGGCTGCTGATTTGGAAAGAAAGGTAAAATAAATACAGTGAAAATCAGCCAGAGTAGTTGTCTGAAGGCCTGAGGGCAGTAAGGGTGGTGGGTGGGGGGTTGGAAAGGTGGAACCAGGAGCAGATCCCAGTGCAGTAAAGCTCTTTGTAGTTTGAGCAGCCTGAACTAGCCAGAGGCTCCCTGCTTTAACACTTAGCACTCAGAGAGACTGTTTGGGGAAATTACACCACAGTCTAATAATTAATTAAGAAAACACCAAACTGGTTTGATATGGATTATATTAACATATTATCAATATTGTATTAATTAAATACAAATAAACATAATTGCATATTCACAGCCGGTGTAAAAATTGGTCTTCATTCAAGGCATAAAGAAATTTTGAAAAATAATAAAATACAAAGTAGAGTTTTTGGTTTGGTTTTGTCTCTCCGCACTTTACTGTCTCTGTTAATCAACTCACTTCTTCATCATTCCATCACTCTCTTACAGTACTTCTACCAAAGGGGAAAAAATTATGAATTCATTTATTTATGCTTAACAAAAGGAGAATAAACACACCACTGATGAAGCGCTTGAAAACACAATGCACGTAATTTGTGCAAAGCTACTCCAGGTTTGATTCCAGAAGTAGCTAAGTGGATTGAGGGAAAGAGTTAGTCACTTTTATCATTTGCAGAGGAGTTGAATCAGCTCTGCTTTTGTATTTTTACTTAAATGCATGTTCTGTTTTTCTCAGATAAGTTGTGTTGTTTAAAAGTATCCGTTCTCGTCTAATGCTTTGTTCATTGGGGGAACTTCATGCCCAGGGATTTTCTAAACACAATTCATCAAAGTGGAACGGCAGTCTTTTTTTTCTGCATTCCTAATCCTTTTTGCTGCAGATGAGAGATTTGCTGTTCAGACTCATTAAGATTAAAGCGTTTTGCCAGAGTTCTTTAAGAATGCAAAGTTCCATGTGAGACCTCTCAGAGTTCAGAACAGAGGAAAATCCTATCGACACGCTCAGTGCACTGGGGGCTGATCTTAGCCTACATTTCTATATTTGGTGTCAGTGATTGAGTGATAGCATGTGAAGTGGCTTTCACTGCTGCGTCATTTTTTAGAGTTTACAATCACTTTTCCTTTCTTACCATAAATATGGGGTCATCAGTGCAACTGCAATTTTTTTTCCTCATCTCTTGCAAGATTAATTCAACATAATGAATAAAACTATGTTTTTATTATGAATTTACCAGGTGGTTTTCATCAAACTATTCTTATTAGGTTTTAGGTATACCCTGACAAACAAGTTTTCCATCTATTAAAAGATTAAGTATTTTGCTTTCTAGTATTATTTTGGCAGCAGAAGTTTTTGGCTAGAGCGAGGGCATTAGTTATGTATTTTGGAGAGACAATAGTTAATGTTCCGCTGGAAGAGATGGCAGCCTTTTAGCTGAAAAAGAAATGATGATTGGATCAGACTGAGTGTTAGTCTTCTGCCTAAGGATTTTTTAATATTAGCTGTTTTGGCCAGAGATGCGGGAGTCTCTTGGCTGCTCTGAAGTTGGAGAAAGACTCAGATCCAGTTGTTGGTAGAACACAGCTCCAGTCTCGGCACCTTTCCCAAACTTTCCAACTCCAAGTGTCACAATCTGGTTCCATTTTACAGCTGGCCTTGAGATTGTAACAGAGCTCCTTTCTCTCCCTCCTCAACCGCATATTTAATCCCTGTGCTTATGTCAAACTTAATTACAGGACCTTGTATGAAAAAATAACAAGTGAGCCTTGTAGGGGTGAGAGAGAGAGAGGAAGGGAGCCCATTAAGAGAGGGAGAGGAAAAGAGACACAGTGAGAATGCTGAGAGTTGGGGGGGGTGAACCAACAGACATTTAGATTCAGTACGTTAAACGGTCAAACATGTCTCTTTTTAAAGTGACACAAACGACTGAAAAAATCAATAGTGGTGTTCATCAGTCAATAAATCTGTGAGATAAATATTAGAGGCCGAGAAACAACAAAAAAAAATGTGCGTTAGCAAATGCTGGACAAAACTAGGATAGTTTACCTCTGTTTTTAAATTAGGAAACGTAAAGAAGGTACCAAAATAAATTTAAAAAAAGATTCCTAAGAGGCCCCAAATCTCTCACGGCTCTTCCCACAAGCTAGAAATAAGTAATCATTAGATTTAGTCTCCCAGTGTGTGTGTGTGTGTGTGTGTGTGTGTGTGTGTGTGTGTGTGTGTGTGTGTGTGTGCGTGATTGTGTGTGTGTGATTTTGCATATAAAACTATTTGCTCTGCAGAAGTGGAACAGCTGGGAGAGAGAGAGAGATGTTTAGTCTGTCAGTTTAAAACTATTACCTCAAACTCTGAAAATATGAGCCGAGCCTGTCGTGCATCAACACAGGGAGACAGCACTGTGAAGAACAAACCTTTGAAAAGTCTAAATCAATTTTTGGGGGGAGTAACATAACAAACGCTTCACCGTGGTGAAGAAAAAGGGGGATTTCTTTTTCAACAGTTTGAAAAGCATATATTAATACAATCTTCGTAAGGAAAAAAACAGCATAAATGTGGTATACATAAAGCCTTTTGAAAAAGCAAGATGACAGGAAAGGAGAAAAGGGAGAAGACACGAGGATGCTCCTCCGAGAAGCAGACAAAAGACAGGGAGACCACCGCTGCCATGCGCAGCCCTCCCCTACTTTTCCTTACACCGCCCACATTGCACAAACTTAAACAATCCACCCACCCTTTAGGGCCTGCCTGCTGCCTGAAACCTTCCCAGACTGGACTTCAGTGGCCAAGGAATGGACGAGAGGAGGGAGAGAGGTTCCCATGCCACTGGTGCTGGAACCGGCGCGCCACCCGGAGGTATTTTTAGCAGACCAGCACTAAAGGGCCAGGAGAGAGGGCATGCTTGTTTTCCTTTCCATTCCCCAGGCACTTTCACCAGGCCTCACATGTGGGTGTTAAATATATACCCAAATACTGGGAGCAACATTGTGGGGGCAGAGAATAGGAGTAAGTGAGCTCCTTCAGAACAGAAGAGGAGAGAGTAAAGGGGGGGTAGAACGAAGGAAGAGGATATTCAAGAAGGAGAAAAATGTAAAAAGAAAAGAAGATGAATGAATTTGAGTATATTTTAGTGCCAGGACCCAGATAAAAATCTGTGGTTTGGGGTTTGCTGAACTCAGGTCATCTGGATACTACATACTGAGGGCCAGGGGAATGTCCAGATAAACATGGGGGCATTTGCAGGGAGGTAGCAGAGCAGTCCTGTTGTTGTGGTATCCTTAACATCAAACAGTATCTGGATCCAAGAACCAGCCCTCCCTTTTTCCAGCTGCTTCCTCTATATACTCTGTGATGTATGTCTCTCTCCTGCGCTCGCTCTTTGCATGGGAATTCCAGAGTGACATTATTACTATGATGAAAACAGACCCTATAAATTCTGAGCGCTATGATGAATATAACAGTGATTACGGGGGCAGCAATAATTAGATCAGGAAAGAAAGCAAGAGTGATTGAAGTTTGCTCTGTTTTTGTGTTTGGGAATTCCTTTCAAGCGTGTTTCTTAATGTATGAAGAATTACAGTGGCAACAGCAGTGTGGTAATCATCTAGGAAGGCCTTCTGGGGCCTCTTAACTGATCCTCTCTCCAGTTTCAGCTCTCTGTTCCCACTTGCATCTCTGTAAAAGCCACCCTTATTTCTGTTTTTTTTTGTTTTTGTTTTTTTCACTGATGGTTTGGCCAACAAACAATTAATGAGCTGCCCCTCAGATGCCTGTTAAAAATGAAATAGTGGGAACTTAAGTGATAGCCGATGGGACCGTGCAGCAATTCCTGCTATCATTACATTGAGTTTTGCTCATCAGGTTTTTTTCAGCAGCTCTTCAGCAGCTCTTGAACCCACCCAGGCCAAGCGTAGATCTTTAAAGTCTTAAGATTACAGCTTTAATAACACCCTGACCTGAGCAAATCCCAAATGTATAGCAGCCGTCCCACTCGCTGATTGCGTCAGAAAGATTCCACATCTACGGCCACTGTTTTTTCATAGTTGTGGGAAAATAGCAGTTCATGTTTCCTTGGATGCTTCACACATTCCTCACCCTGTCTTCACATTGCCAGGGTCCAGAGAATGGGCGGGGCCGAAGCCCCTCTGGAGGAGGTGTTTAGCAGAGGAGGTGTGGCTAAGTAAAAAAAAAAAAGTTCAGCAATGTGAACTCAAAAAGGCAATAATTACATTTCTCCAAATTTGATGAATATAGCAGAGCTTGGCCAGAAAATTTCCAGCTCATTTAATCTCTCAAGACACAGCTGGGAATTATAGATAACGGAACATCTGGAAGTCACAAAAATACTTCTCTAGCGTCTAATCCAAGCTAATTCAAAAGTCACCACATCATGCAGTGAACAACATCCCAAAGCTAACTTAGTGACAGGTCCAATATTTCAAATCTCACTGCAAAAAAAAAAAAAAAAAAACTGGAAAAAACTTATTCATGTCAGAATGGTATTCCAGTTATTTGGGCAAAAGTTCATGAATTCTGGATCATGCCACTTTTTTTTTTGCTGAGATTTCACAATTTGACTGAAATAGAGGTCATGGAAAAGTACACAAAGTTCATATCATGCATAAAAACAAACTCATGCACATATTCTGCACTGTGTAATACTACTATGGTACAAATGTTAAGATATTTCATTATTGTTGTACATACATAACATTATCAGAGTTTGTTGAGGATGCACTCAAGTGTTCTATTCTGGCATCTCCTGTCCTACAGCCCTCAGTCGCTCCCTGTATATGTTCCTGATTTAAGTTAAGCTCGAAAGGTTCAGTCTGTGCAAAAGCAATGCTAAGGATGGAAGCAAAAAACGCAATGGCTCAACTTTAAACTGCTGCGTTCTCCTTCTCAAATGATACCCAAAACCTTTCCAAAGCCATGTCTTGACTTTTTGTTATAATGTGTGATCTTTCCTGATCTCTTGTCATGCGCTCCTCTGGAACTGGAGTCAACACTTTTTCTCTGACACATTTGTACAGTTCATCATTACTTGAGCTTGTCGCCTTTGTTTATTTCTTTCTTAGCTGAATGAAATTCTTAGCACCATTGCTTGCTAGTGACAGATGATTTCTTGTCAGGTGTCTTTTCACGTTTTTTTGTTTTTTTTTAACCATTGCTTGCTTTGACAATTCATGTGACATACTGGGCACACAGAGCCAGAGTATGATGAATCCCTTATAAAGATGAAACCACGAGACAAACAACTGTCATTGTAATGTCTTTTCGCAGTCTTTCTGCTTGCCCCCTCCTACCCTCAATGCTAAACTGACACTGGATGGAGAGGTGGTAATTTAGATTTCAAGTTTAGATTCTGGAGTCTTCCTTTTCAAAAACATTGCATGTTAGTCTGTGTTCACTACACTACTCTTGAAATACATCATCAAATGAATAATACTTTCGATGTATCCACACTAAAAATAATGCATACAGTCTGCATCATGTGACAATAAACAGGAGTTTTTGGTTGCTGTTTCAACCATAAAGTATAATTTGGCCATTCAGCAGGCTTGGAACCCCCACCCTTCCTTTTCAACACCACCACCACCACCATGTGTGGACTGCTCACTCTAGCTTCGGGCAAAGGGATAAAGCTGCTTTCAGTCCCACATATTAATTTACCCCCCACCATCACACCAATTGAACCAGGGAGTCTGGGGGAGCTGCATTTATATTCACTACACATCTCCATCCCTCAGCCACAACCATCCCCACTGGAAACATTATTTCATTACATATATTATGCATTCAGCATAAGGGAGTTGGTTGAATGTGCAATGTGTGTGGGTGTGGGCAAGCTCAGATGTTTTCTTCTATGTATACATGGCTGTGACAAGCCTGTTTTAAAAAGAGTTTTAAAGAGGGTGTTAAAAGATATGATGCCTCGGGGGTCCGGCGTTAATGGTACTTAGTTTACTTTGCAAGAGGGAAGACAAAATATTTATTTCGCATTTCTTTGAGTCAACATTATGAATGATATTTTGCAAATTTTTACAATGTAGAGAAGAAAAGTTTCCTGCAGAGTTCTGCCTGATTTTTTTTTTTCAGCTCATTTGAGTGTGTGTGCATCCACATCTGAATGAGCGCTGTGTCTCATGCAGAGTAGTAGATAAAGAGATACATGGAATAAAAACAGAGAAAACAGACCCAGACGTAAATCTTTCTTGAGGCCTACTGTTCTCTGAGCTCTGGTCCCGATGTCAACAGAATAGTTTTATTTGCTAATGTCTTGTTTAAAAAAGCTCTCTTTAATGCACCTGCTGCCTTTTATCAAAGTTTCAAACAGGCCCCCACACAAAGCCTTCTTGTCCAATGTGAACTGGAATCTATTTGGAAAAAAAAACCATTTCACCTCTGATTACTCACTGCTCTGTCTCTGCTGTGGCATGCTGACCTTTCCAGTGGTCTGTTTTTGTGCTGCAGAGAGGGTACAGCCAGATGATATGCTGGGATAATTAGATTGATTGACGTCAAAAGGCATGGTTTGAGGCTGGTTTTTATATTTGAACCCTCAGCTGTTTGTTGGGACTTGCAACTCCTATTTCACACAGGGGTCTTTAGAATCCAATAACTAGGGTGAGGAGCCTAATTTAATTTTTGAAAAATATAAGCCAAATGATTTTCTCGTGCATTTTCTGACACTCGCTTAATTTTTTAAAAAAAATCAGATTGCAAATGTGACCTCTGCCTAATATCTTAACGCAGTAAGGCTGGTGTTGACGTCTCTCCTACACCAGAGCCATGCTTTGTGTTTGTGTGATTTCAATTACTGAGAAAACTTAAAAACATTCTCAATTTTTAGGCAACACAGACTATTCTCCAGCCAGTCAGCCATTTTGCCAAATTCCGTCTTCCATAACATCTTCGAAATGGCTGCGTCTACAGTGACGTGGCCATATGTGACCCACGTGATCACCACCTTCTTTCTCTGTATTCCTCACCTATTTCTTCATCTCTCACCCGTTTCCATATAGCAACATAAGTGCCTCTGTTCATACATCTACGTGTATCATAGGCTTTGTGTAACATATTAAACATAGACGTCCCTAGAGCTATAAAACATTGAAAACCCAGAGTGCTTTGAAAACTGAGTTCAGAGGGAAAGAGTCCACCAGAGATCAGCCCTCAGTCCAAATTCCAAGCTCTTTGCCTCATGCATGCAGAGAAATGTTGCCTAAAGAGCGGCCTAGAAGAGAAAATCCTCACGTCTAGTTCAAGCGGATTCCTCTGCCCTTTTATTTGCTCTCATTTGGCTGCAGGGGGAACGCGTTCCACTCTGACCTGGGGGGGCACTCATCCAATCAGCTTGCTATCTGCTGCAAGAGCTTCCATAATAGTGACATTTTTTCCACCACGTCAATAAAGTGGTGAAAGCCACCCTCCACCCGCTACTTGACCATTTAACTTCTTCCTGAAAAGGCCCCTTTCTTTCTGTCTGTCTCTGTGTCTGGTTGAAATCAATAAAAGAAGAGCTAGGAGAGAGGGCGATCCATGCGGCTACATTAACTGGTGAGTTCGACGGGTGTACAAAGAGGATGGAAGGCACAGAAAAAGGATACAGGAGAGTTGTAAGGCAAGTCTCACTCATGAAGTCTGCATTCTGTAATGCCATCCATTGAGGATAAAAACAAACTATGAAAATGCTCTCGTAAAAATTCAGTCATACATGCATGGGTACATTCCAAAATCACAGATTTGTACCTGAAAGTCATAAAAAAAAGATGAGAGTGATGTAAAAACGCAACATTATTATCAACACTCATATACATTAGCAGATGTCAACCGTATTTCGCTGTGACTCATTTAACCGCTGCATTCACACACCAACAAGGCTCTAGTGACTGACATAATGATGTCAGAATAAGAACTAAATGTCTTTCAATACAGGAGCAAGATGGGTTACAACTACGGCCATTCCGAAACAAGTGCAGTGCTTTGTTTGGTTATGCTGCCTGGGCTGAAATTGATTGCTGTGAGAAATCATGCTCCAAAGAGCCCATGAATCCAAAGTGAAATGAATAACACACTCTTGACTCTTATCTCGTTCGCAAAGGTGGGTGGAAGAATGAACAAAAGGTGAAAGATGGGATATGGGTACCGTGGAAGAAACAAAGACAGATGAGGTCAAAATAAATTTACTGGGAGGGGAATAAAAAAAGAAAAAGGAATTTTTAAAACACAAAGAAATAGCTTGAGGTGTGATGTTGAATGACGTGTCTCCAGTTTTGCACGGCGCTAAAGAGAGAGACAGTGTGCAAGTGCATCTGGAGTCATAACAGCCACACTCTCCTCAACCACAGACAACATGATGAGGGGATTAAACTTCCTTGCAACATGTGATGGTAATGAATGGGCTGTGGCAAGTTGTGGATATGTTACAGTAATTACTGTTCGCCAGTGTATGTGTGAATGACACCTCCCACACATGTTTACAGAACCACGTGTCTGTCTGCGGTTGTTGAACTCAATTCGTGGGACTCTTGGTCTGGTGAATTTCATAAATTTTACCAGGAGGTCTGTTCCACCAAAAAGCGCTGCAAAAACAGCTGCTGCAGCCAATTAAAAGAATGCAACATTAAAACATCTACTGTCCTACATATTATCTCCCATAATTATCCATTCTTCAAAACGATGATGGACTGGGACAGACCCAGACGTTGTGGTTTTGAGCCAGTGTCTGGGCATCTGGGTTTAAGGCAGGTGCCAGAAAGGGAGGGGGGGACAAAGCCACACACCCCAGTAAGGGTGAGGTTGACGCGAGGTCACAGAGGCTGCCTGGCCTTATGGCTGACAGATGTTTGTCTGGTTCCACAAGTGTTGTGAATCTGGAAAAAGTTACACCGCACACCACACTCCGCGGCAAATTATCTTCTCTGTGTAAAGAAACATCTCAAACATCATCACTCAACAAGTTAGAACCCAAAAACCCCTCCCCATGATTAGAAAGCCCCTTGATGAATGTGCTACTTGTATTTTCTGTGTAGCTGTACTGATCTGTTCCAGTGGTTAGATTAGCTTGTAGCATTCCCAAGCAGAGTAACAGCATGTTCCTTTTGTAGACCGAGCATGGCAGCCTGCTGCTACTGCTAATGTTGCTTACAATGCCAACGATGGAACAACACAGGCTGGAGCGAGGTCCTTTCATTTATAATATGCTTTTCAAGTGTGACAGTCAAAAGGGAGATGAGGATGAGAGTCAAGAGGAAGTCCTGTCCCCAAACAACCCCCTACTACTTCATTTCAGTGCAACAGGAACATGCTGTGGATTGGTGATCCCCTGCATATTACCAGCCTATGAGCTTTCCCAATAATTACTCATGCTGATATGTAGTATGAACTGTATGTTGGTCTGTGTTTGACAACCAGGGGCACAGATTTTGAGGTGGCACATTATATCGGTTAGCACTTGTATAAGCAAGCACCAGTGCTGCAATAATTAAAGTGTCTTGCTATTAAGATGAAAAAAAAAAAAAGAAGTGTACGTGAAATGACATTTGATTACCCGACTGGGATTTCTTGCATCTTCCTAATTTATATTAATTAATTTCTGGCTGTATATGAAATAAACGGGAGCGATTTAGCAAGCAACCGTCATCGAGCGGTGAAAAGGTTACAGTATTTTCTGGACTATAAGGCGCACCTTTAATGAATGGCCTATTTGAAACCTTTTCCCATTTTTAAAGCACACTGGATTATAAGGCGCACCTTCAATGAATGGGCTATTCTAAACCTTTTTCCATATATAAGGCATATATAAGGTGCATTGTTGGTTGTTGAGAAAATTAAAACCTTTTAGGTGTTCCTTACAGTGCGGAAAATACTGTAATCTGCTGTCAATCTGCTGTTGCCTTGGTGATATGAAAAGTTTACCAGTGTACATCTGATAGGGCTGTGGTACAACAGTCAACAGTGACAAGGAAACTCCGACTATGCCAGCCCTCTTCCTGGCAAGACAGTTGGACAGACAGCCAATCAGATTAGCGCTGGCTCCCTGATAGACGAATGGCATGGCATTGTGGACCTCTTGTCACCCCGCCTCCTCTTCTCCACTGCACTGCAGCTGCCCAGAATGATTTTATAAACATTTTGCCAGTGGATCAATACCTATATTGATCAACCATTGTGAGAGTGATCCGTCTAAAACCCAGAGTAGCCTAGAGCTCAGAGATGGGAGGAGCAAAAGAGGGAGGCTGCAGAGAGGATGGAGAAAGAGAGAGAGTCTGCAGCCACGGTGAAAGGAAGAAGTGGTACAAGGAAAGAGAAGCAAATCTGAGAGAGGAGCAGACGCAGAGCTGAAGCCAGGTGGGAAGGCAGGTTTCGGATAACGCCGGTAGGCCACTGGGATTGAGAAACCTGTAGTAATTGCTTTCTCATTAAGGGAGGGAGGGTGCGGGCGACTAATGACTACTGCTCTAAGTATGCGGGTAAGTGATAGATGAAGAAATAGCGTGATGTTTGCAACAAAGGGCACGCTTCCCACACCTAAGGTTGCTATTGCCTGCACAAGTTTGGCCTGCTCTGTTGCACTGGCTTTTGATTGTGTAAATGTGCATGATTGCATGAGGGATTTAGCATATATGGAGCTGCAGATGATGGGCAATTGAGACAATCTGCACAGATTAAAAGAAAAAAAAAAGCTTGCTTCAGTCATTATTATTGGTTACATTTTCATGTTTGTGGGTTGTTTTTTTTTTCTAGGAAAAAGAACTGGATCAAAGTAGCTGGTGTTTCAAAGATGTGCAGGATCTGCCTTTGTGAGAACACGGGACACGTGAGGCCTGGCCACACACTGAGTTTGTGAGTTCAGCAGCTAAAATCAAATTTGGAAATTCCTGAGAAAGCCAATGATGGAAAAGAACAGTTTACATCCTGGATACAAACATTCATGGGAGAAGTAAAGAGAAAAAGCTGAAGCCAGCACATATTTTAAATATATATTCATAAAATTTTTGGGTGATTTTTTTGAACATTTACAGAAGACTGGACCACTCAACAAAAGCAATGAATGTTCTGTTCAAGGCCTGAAGCTGTGGGGCACTGGATATGGAATCAAAGGGCTTTTGGAATTATCCCCCAGTGCTAAAAGGAAATCAAATTACCATTGATTGATATTAGATGTGACTTCCTTGTGCATAATTTGGAATTTGAGGAAGATATATTACTCCACACTGTGGGGGAGTACCTTGATGCATACTTTAAAGAGGAGCTGTGGCATGGAGACACTAAGAGGCCTTCAGTTTTCAGGTTCTCTCCTCTGTGATGATGCAGTTGAATTACAACAAACCTTCTGCACCGAGGACCAGACACATCTACATCCACTTTTGTTCAATAATCTGCAAATCAAATTAAACATGTTGTGTGGCGCACAATCCAGATTCTGTGCAGTGAGTGACAATACATGTCCTTGTCTGTGTTTGACTACCATACTGTGTAATGCAATAAGAAGACTTTTGTGTTCGTTGAATAGTTTGCAGTTTTGACAACTGATGACAGGAAGTTTTACAAGACGGTTTCCAACATTCGTCAACTGAAGCTGCTATTTACAAAATAGGAGAAAGAAAATGACAAATGCTTTCAAAGATTTAATAATTCATTTGATTGATTGATTGATTGATTGATTGTATTAGTTTGCCTCCGTAAATGTTATCGGTGTTTTGTTTTTTTTAACCACACTCAAAGAAATCAGGCAAATCAGAATGAATAATGTATGAATGTTTGCTCTCGATCACTTTCCTAACTCTCCTTAAGCTCTTGACTTATAGTCTTGTACTTGTATTTCACTTTGAGCCAAACTCATTAGTCAAACACAGCTTGGGTGTAGTATGAGTAATGGTAACTGCGGATACTCACTCAATGTTCAGTGCTTTGATTATAATATGTAAGTATCACAGCAAAAACATGATTTCATCAAGTTGTTCAAAGTACGCAACGCACATGTTGAGCTTTCAGCTCAGCAACAGCAAATGATTTTTGCTATTATCACTGACTCATAAATCACACTGAGTTGATCAGAAGTAGACTCTTTTCCATGAATATTGGCAATATTTGATTATGATAGGACCAAAGTATGGGTTAAATGTGATGTATTTAAATAAGACAACAAGTTATATCTACTAAAGTAAAACCTATTTTCAATTGTAAGAGCACAAATCAAACTTTAATGAAAACCTACATATGTTTATTACATAAATGAACTAAAGTCAAGTTCTGTCAAGTTGTAGCCAAATATTGTGGCCAATCACACGCAGCTCAAGTTGATATCTTGACCTGCTCGTGATTTATTAGCATACTGTTATCTGAGATCAAATACATGAAAAAGTATAAGAATCACACTTTTACATTTCTACATTTTTATATTCATACATTTTTTCATTCCTAACCATCGCAGTGATTATGTTGGTGCATCGCTGCTGCCTACATTTGTTTAATTTCAGGGAGATAAGCGCTCATCAGTGATTTCACCTACACAAAGATAATTCATCAGACACAGAATCCTTCTCTTGTGTCTTTTAATCCTTTCTGTTTGACTCCACCTCTCAAAAACAAACCCCTGGATGAGTGCCAAAACGTAAATTAGGATCTTCATTAGACCCATCAAATCCAAATTACTTTTCAATTAACAGGCCAGTCAACCTGAACTAATCAACCAATTAGGGTGTGTGTTCAGAAAAAGGCTAACAAAAGCACACAAATCCCCTGGGAAAGCAGTAAAACACTGCAGACGAGTGACGGCAGAAAAGAGAAGCTACTGGTTAAACAGGGAAATAGATGAACAGGAAGTGGCAAAATGATGTATTTGATAGTGAGATCATATCAATATTCACCATATACATTTTTGGAAATGAAACTCACTTGTAAGACCTAACTAAAATTGGGCAGCGTGAATACTGTCCAAGAAAAGAAAATTGGAAACTAAATAATGTCTATGAGATTTCACAATTTTAATGGGTAATGATGTGATCTGCAGTGTTTTTACCCTAATGTTTGGGACCAAAATTTCTAATGTTTATGAGCTAGAATCAAAAAGCTGATAATATCCTTATGTTGATATATCACCGAGACTGTTTGCATGATGCAAACTCAACATGATATGAGCAGGACATGAAATACTTTGTCATATTTTTCATGATATGGAATAAAAGTAAAGGTTGAAGTTGTCAGATATTATTTGAAAAGTAATATTCAGGAGGTAGGATTACATTTTCACTGCTTTCACCTCCTACTGACCAAACATGAGTGCGTTATGGTTTAGTGTTGCCCCTTTCATTCAGGACTGAACGTACCTTTGGGCCAAAGGTGATCTTGAAGGCAGCATGGGCTGTTCAAACATCTTCTTCACATATTACAGAATGAAACCTAAAACAAAACACACAAATTAAAACCACACTGCTGTAGAGTAAATTGATATGTTAGTGTAAAAAAAAAATGCTGTGATAGGATTTTACATAAACATGCAAGAACAGTGCATACAAGATGGGGAGTGTGACATCTCCCCCTCTTCCAGTCTACACATGTAAAGGTCTGAGATCTAATGGTGCTCCAGTACAAGCCAAAGGGGATTGTAAAGAGGAGAACACCATTATTGTACCAGTAAATGTCAGAACAACCCCATCTAATTGTGCCATTACTAATTCATGTTTATTAATGCAATGATGTATGATGGCTCTACAGACAGACTGGGGTTGTCTGTGCCTGTCATGGCTTATTCTTTGCTGGCGAAGGCTGCAGGGAGTGTGTTGTGGAGTGGGTGATGAATGTGGTGGGTGTGGGGCATATGGTGCATGCAGTGACAGTGCCAAGTGGTGTGTGACTTTAACATGAAGGCAGAGGGGGTGAAGGAGCTGACTGATGGAGCTGGTGTCTTCTACTGGCCTGGTGCCAGGGCCCCTGGTCCCCAGTGCCCCAATCCCTCAGTCGCCCAGAGCCCCTGGGCGAGTACCACAGTTATTGTTTTCCCTGCCAAGCAATTAGTGGCACTTAAGATTTGTTTAGTCATGCTTTAATGTGTGGTAATTAGCTTGGGGCCCCAAATATGCCCCTCCATCCTATCATCTTGTCATTCATGTCACAGCAATGCATCAGTAGAAGATAGTGAGGGAATGTGAGGGAGAAGTAGGAGGTGCAGAGGGTGTGATCATGGGGGTGGGGGCTGGAGGGATGGAGCAATACAAAAAGGAGTACAAGAGCACCAGCCCAGCTCTGTGGATCAGCACTTTTTAAGAGATCTTCAGGGGCCTGTTGGCTGAACGCATAGCAGGAGGAAAGGGCAAATACAGCCCAGTTACACTTTTATAGAATGCTTTGTGGAAAAACACCCCTGACACACACCTCGGCCCTTGCAGCTCGGTTTGTCATATGGCCCAAGGGGCGCTGCCGGCCTATCATGTGACTACTGGAATGACCTTAAAGGGCAGTCTGCTCAACAAGCTCAGGCCACTCCCACTGCTTGGCCTTGTTTTTTGGGAAAATGCAGTTTGGGTCAATGTCAGCTGCTTTCAGCCCTCATGCTGTAATAATAATAATAATAATAATAATAATAATAATAATAATAATAATAATAATAATAATAATGACTAAAAATAATAATAATAATAATAATAATAATAATAATAATTACAATAATAATAATGATTAAAAATAATAATAATAATCAATTTTGTAGAAAATAGGACAAAGATTAAACAAAAGCTGCAAGGTAAAATGAATGGCATATAAATTTTAAAAAAAGCTCAGGATACAAACTTGTGCCAGAAATTTGATTTAGGTGTAAGAGTTTGTGTTACTAGAGTTGTATTGATTTATTATTTGCTGGTCTGTAATGGTTTCTGCAATGTTCAGTGCTTTGATTATAAGATTAAATGCTTCCTCTAGGGCTCAGAGTGTAGACTCTAAGGTGGATGTCACTTGCGTCAGCAACAGTCGGATGCACAATACATTCACAGAATGGGATGTGGTGTTTTGGTTTTTTTTAACCATTGTGGTCAAAGCATGAATTAAATATTACACTCAATGAACAACACTAAGCTACCACAGAATGCTGGCAGGAGAAAATCATCATGGGTTAATGTTCTCCACTTAAACAACAACCCCTTTCCCCATTTTATGCCACCACACGTCCACTGAACTATGTACAGAATAAAGCATGATAGCAATTATTACAAAATAACATGTGTGTAATAACTTATAATGTGACTAATCAGCAGTAGTTCAATAGCTTGTTGGTTGGAGGGCCAAACTGCTGAATCACTAAGTGGGAAATCTTAAAAAAAAAAAATAGAAACAGAATAAAAATATATCTAAATCGTGTCAAACAAGTCAGTTCTGTGTTTTGTGATTGACTTGTAGAAGCATTCTAATGACTGAAAAACTGGGACATCTCATGCAGCCATCAAATACAACCGCTCTGCAGTCTGGAAAGGTGGTGCTATAAATGAAATATCGCTTTCCATTTTCTCATCACGGGTGCTGTGGTGCCACCAATCAGAATCTCACAAGCCAACCCTTGACCTTTCTCCTCTCAATATGACTACCATTATTCTGCAGAAAATTAGGAGTGTCTTGCTATTGTTCAGTAGCGACAAGAGGCGGGGGTTATTTAAAGATAAATGCTCTGGTGTTCATGATTCATGCAGCAATCACGAACCGCCAATGCGGACAAGAAGGAGAAACATGTCTGCTAAAGCCAAGTGGCTGCATGAGTGCACATGCGCACGGATCAGGCTGTGTGTAAATGTATTCATGTTGATTGTTCTGTGCTCATGTAGCTCTGTGTTTTCCAAGTAAACCTGCCTGTTAGTGTTGGGCAAGCGGGTTTCAGTGGATGCTTTTGTGCTATTATGTGGGTAGCTACTATAATGAACACATTAAATGCGCAACTGCCTTGATTTCAGCGGTCTCCATAAGCAACTGGATCATTATTGGCTGTCATATAAACAGGAGTAGTTAGAGGAATAATATGCCGCTAGTAAAAAAGCCATTAGGTGACGACATGAACAATGAAATGAAAACATGATGTGAAAACTGTCCTTCAATCTGTTAACCCAGCACATTTACGTCACACCAGCCAAAGATAGGTTTTTATATTTTATTTATATTTCATGTTTCAGTGCAGTTTTGTTTAACTTAAATTTCCTAAGAAAAGACATTAATAACAAAATACTGACTATTCGTTGAATCTCAATCGTCTTGTCTACATCCGTTATCCACCTTTTGGGTCTGCTGGGGCCTATCGCCACAAGCTATGGGCAAAAGGCACCCCGCATAAGACATCAACTCATCACGGCACACACTGCCCATGAATTTACAGCAAATGCTCTCCTGATTGTCATAGAACAGTAAGAAACCAGCAGCTATTTCCAACACATGTAAGTGGCAGGAAATGCCTCGTAAATAAATGCATATATTAAAATATTTTTTTGCACTTCCAACCTGTGTTTTTGACAATTATGCTGCATGCATAAGGTTACTGAGGGTCACAGGACTGTTCGGCTTTAAATTTTATATTTCCATGACTGATTCATTTCTTCCATTTCCTGTGTTCATTGTGTGTGAGCAAACTGCTTTGTCTGTGGCTAGATTCTACTCGGCCCACAGTGGGGCGATCCCCAGGGAGCACTGCATCTTTTATTAATCAGGGGTGCTGCACCACAGCCCTGCTTATCTAATTTAGCAGCCTGCCTCAAATACAACTATGTTTGGCTTGGTGTGGAAAGGACAGGGTGTGTAGGGGTGCAGTTGAGTGTGTACGGAATGGGGGGTTGGGGTGCCACTTTCAGTTTTTCCATATTGTGAGTTGTTGCAGCGATGCGGTGAGGAAGCGGGGGGGGGGGACAGAGAGCGGGGGAGGCAGCGACTTATCAGACACCGCGTCACCAAGTTTTAGGACTGAATCACAATACAGCAAATTACCTTCTGCTGACAAGAAAAAATGAGCGTGGCCCCCATATGAAAAAAATAGGATTGTCAGGAAGAGGTGACACATTGATTGCTTAGTATGCGCATCCAGGAGGCTGGGGTTCAGAGGCGTCCTCCCTATATATATGCAGAAGAGCTGCAGCAGTGCACAGCACAACCATGAGGGAGATTTTGAAATTGAAATGCCAAATTAGATTGGAGTCCCCTCCTCAAGGCGATGTCTCTGGTCAACCACAGTCTTGTCAATAGTAGACCACCATAACATATACCAGTCATCTGTGCATGTGGGGAACCCGGTCTGGTTATAAACGGAGGACAATTTAGCATGAAATAGAATATACTCAAGTATGCAGAATGTGCACAATACTTATTTGAATTTATTTATCATAAAGACCTGGTAATTCAAACAAAAACATAATTAGACCCTGGTTATGAGGTGCTGAGTTCGTCGCCCTATCCTCAAATCTGTGTCATAGCTGAAATGAATCAGTGCCACCAATGTTGAGAGCACTTACTGTCAACCCTAGCGCCCTGGGCCATGTCACTGATGGACACAAACTATAAAATATCAGCCCCCTGGAGAGACATTGCTCAAGCACTGCCCAACAGCCAGAGGGGTGTGGTATGGTCAGTGTTGGTTTGTATGTGTTGAGAAATGGGGCAATGATTTTGTTTGTGTATCGCTTGTAATGCAGTCAGTATTGTCTAGTACGTTCTGTCATTTGTACAGTTTCCTTATGATTTACATGACAAAGAGTGGAAGAGAAACTCTCGAAGAGATAAAACGTTTGATGTTTATGTATAACAAAATTCTTGTTTTATATATTTTTTTTACCTCCACAAAGGAGGTAATGTTTTTCCCGTAGTTGGTTTGTTTGTCCCTTGGTCTGTCTGACTGTAAGCAGCATTACACAAAAACTACTTCATGCACTTTTGTGAAATTTAACAGTTGGGCACACAACACACAGGAATCCAGTTATTAAATTCAGTTAAGGATCAGGCAAAAGAGGCAAATCCAGAATTTTTTGACAATTTTTTCTCCACATTTCCACCTATTTCATATATAGTGTCAGGCAGATTTTAATAGAAGTTAGCACTATAGTTTGTTGTGTAGACAGAAAGAGTGCATACAATTTTCACTGGATCAGAATGAAGGGCGGAGCAAAGATTTTTCATTTTCTCGCCTTGAAAGATAGGTGTTTTTTGACTGTTTTTTTTTAAAGTTGTACATAAACTACTTGATAGATTGGCATGAAAATGTGTGATAGGGTGAGACATGGAAGAAATCATCAGGTTTTTTTTAATAAAAATTCTAAAAAAAAAAACCCCACTGCTATTGAAATATCCTTTTAAATGAGCCACTATCAAAAATAATAATGGTACCAGATTCCAGAGGCAGGTTTTCATGCTCAGTGGGTTATTACAGTGGTCAAACTATCATGAAACAATTGCTTTAAGTTGAATCGACATAAAATGAGGGAATTGAGCTGCTTTGCCTGAGGGTTGAATGCTGTTTAGTTTTATATGCTTTCTATTCTACTTTACTGAAGTCAAACAACGCCTAAAACAAATTTACAGCATCGCACATCCTTGTTCCTACCATGCCACTCAACCAAATTCCATAACTCTCAGTATTGGGTCGCCCTCAAGACAGAAATGACAAGCATGGCAACTGTATGAGAAAACTGCAAATTAATCAATCAATAAAATCAATGTCTCTGTCTGAGGACATGTCTCGGATCAGCTGATAAGTAATATAACCTCTCCCTTTCTGTTCTTCTCAGGCCCAGGGAGTGTATGAACAGTCAGCTCGATCAGACGTGGAAGAGGTAGAGGAAGCAAATAAAAAATAAATAAATAAAAAATGCACTAAAGCCTTTCAGACCCCTGATGAAACACCCCCATCCACCATTGGTCACTGAGCTATTTCTTTCTTCCATCCTGCAAGGTCAAGGTTGCTCAAGCATGTGCACAACTGCACTTATGTAACGCCACAGATATACACTTTTATATTTCCTATAGATTGAAAATTCCAAAAGCAACTACACCAATTTACACAGACAAACCTATCTCTTAACATGCAGTCACCATATCTCCAAATATTGACTATTCATTTACGGTGTCTGCAGTGTGTTGCTGCTTGATTCAGCTAATACAAGCACATTAACAAGGCTCCTTTGAGATTCAAGGACAAAGGTATTAAGAGGAGATGGAAGCACGGTACACAGTCTATTGTTGCCCAATGGCAATTGGTCACATGGTGAAGTTTATGTATCATCGTGCTATTATTCTGTACATTACCCTGTTAGTGGTGGAAGAACACATGGATGCAAATAGATAAAATCAAAGGGAGATCTCAGATTGCTGTTTGTCTTCATTTTCTTTTCTCTATTCTGTTTTCCAGCTCTCTGCAATAATGGAAGAGTCATGAGGTCCAACATAAGAATTGCATGATCAAAACCAGTTATTCTTAGTGCCTGGCAGGTAAATGACAGAAGACAACAAAGTCCTGTCTGTTTGATCAAATGCTTTCAAAGGTAGATATAGGTATTCCGCAACCAATCAATTACAGCTGTTGAGGCTTTTGTTTTTTTTTTTAGGACATCCGCCAGCTTGAGCCTGACCAATTCTCACCAGACAGCATTGTAATAGCATATCCATGTCTAATGAGCAGACAGTACCCTCATGATCTGATTTGGATAGAATAGCACCTCATCTTGTAAAAATAAGTCTTAATGCAGAACTCCACCGTTCTGTTCTTGTATGGCAGACAGGTGCATTTTCTAGAAAGAAAAATATTGAAAATAACCAGTAATAAGTGATAAAATACACAAATGTCTCATGTTAGTACAGATAGTCTCAATAACTGTCTTTTACAATTGGAGTGATGGAGTTCAGTTTGAGCCAGGAGGAGGGGGGCTGCAGACCAATGTAACAGTCGCTTAAGTGAAGCAGTAGTCTGCCAGGCCTTCTGTCACATGGTAAAACTCATCTATAATTTGTGATGAGTGTAATGCCATCTCCACTTCATGATTATGTGATATTCTTCACCTCTGCCACAGACAATAAGGCCAAGAGCTGCCAGTCTTAATGAGGTGCCTGTGAGTTTAGCTTGGGGAAATGAGGGACTGGAAGAAGGATGGATGGACCGAGGAGGATGAGAGGTTTGGACCCCAGGCTGGATGCAATCATAATCACAGTCTTAAGAAATACATCAAATCTTGAATATTTAGAACTTTTCATATCAATAAACTATAACTGAGTGCTGAATTGTAATTACAAAGAGTTAAACAAAATAACAAACTGAACACTTGTTAAAGGAAGTACAACATCCTGTTTTTCCAGAGGATTATGTCTGTCAGGGGGATCTTTGGAGAGATACCCCTTTCACTAAAGTGCATTGCTACACTCATAAGGCTGGTGTTGATATGATGAATAAGTAAATAACAACAGTTTTCCAGTCGTTTAATCTCTGAGCACTACAATTAGTAAGTCTGTAGTTTGTGCAGACTTTTTTCTGCCCTTATTATTAGTGAAATGTCACGCTCTTATTTAGCTCAAGGATGAATAATAAATAAGCTATAATTACAGTCCTGAATGAGCCAGTGGCTTGGCTGGGTCAGCGGTGAAGGGAGACATTCACCCCCCCCCCACCCACACACACACACACACAGACACTTCTCCATCTACTCTGTTTTTTGTCTCGTCCCCTTCTTCTCCCTCTCTCTCTTTAATTGGATCTTGTAATTAGTTTCTCTGATGGATCTGGGAGGTCTGAGGCATCCTCTACAGCATTCATTAGTGTTCATGGAGGAGGGTGAAGCTTTTTAAAAGCTCTGCCTGCTCTGTCCCTCACATGTCATAACACTCGATATGATTCAGCCCAAATAAAATAAGAGCACCATTTTTTTTTTAGCCTGGTACTAGTTTGCCTATATTCAACCAAAATAATGTCGCCCATCACTCTGGGCCTTCAGGGAAACATAATTACAAATGGAAATGAGCTCTTCTTCATTCACTACTGTGTTTAGGATCATCTTTCCTTAGGTGTATTACATTTAAGACAATCAAACATTGTACTTTAAAAGCCTATGATTACCACAGTAAGAGGTTAAGAGATTCATTTTCTTTTAAAGAAAGCAAAAAAGATGTGTCACAACTACTGCTGGGAGAAATGTGACCTTAAATCTGAGGTAAAATGTCTTTTGGCTTACTACAAATTCATTTTTTTAGCCTCTCATACAACACACACGCACACGCACACACACAAACACACACACACACACACACACACACACACACACACACACACACACACACACACACACACACACACACACACAGAGAGACACTGTCCAGACCTATAATGTACAACCCCTCCGTAGCACCCTAACACCATTTCCCCCTTTTCCTCTCCACCCTCCACTGGCCAGGCAACACTAGAGATCGCTCCCTAATCAGCAGCCTCGTCTCACTCAGACTGGTTGCCATAGTAATATGCCGACTGGTCGACATGGCAACCACTCTGAGGTCCACTATTAAATGAAAAAGAGTGGAGGGAGGGATAGGGAGAAGTGAGTTGGAATATGGGAGAGAGAGAGGGGGAGAGAGAGAGAGAAACAGAAGAGACAGCAAACAAAACAGAGATCGTCCAAGATGGGGGGAAGGGGTATCAGATGGGTGGTGAAGTGGGGATGGAGCTGGAGTGGGGAGGCAGAAATAGGGGGAAATAGCATAGAAAAATGAGTAGAAGAGCAGAAGGAGAAAAAAGGAGGGGTGGCCAAGGGAGATAGAACGCACCAGTCATGGGGTTGAGCGACCTGCAGCATTATACAGCATCAAAACGTTCTGATACGTATGACAATTAACTTAATGCATGACGTCATTTACTTAATGCCTAACGCTTCATCTATAGGCATGAAGAATGCATGTGTAACCTGTTCATATCCAGCAAGAGAATTATGAACCAATATTTCTTAAAGAATAACTTACAATACAGTCAAACCACATCAGACATACATAAAAATAACAGCGCTATGAATATGTATGTAATACATATTACCCACAATTAATGAATGCATGGGAAAAGTTGATGTTAGATGAAGATGAAGGGGTCACATCACTACTGCAGACACCTAACTTAACAAGCTAGTAGATGCAATGTTTTATAACAGGCTGCTTAATCGATATCAGAGCACTGGCATGAAATTCTGCCTTCCTGAATTTGGTTTATCCGCCAGCTTTCAAAACATGACAACTATGTCTTATTTCATTCAATATGTCAAATCGGTTGAATATGTAAAATGTGTTTGTAATTTTAATATCAGGTCCACCAATTTCTGGGACCATCCTGTCATTTTGCCATTACTGGTGCACTCTCACTAAACTGAAGTGAGAATTCAGCAGGGCACACATATCTTCATGTGTCTCTAACGTTATCTACCTCCATTACTCTTTCAGTTTCACCCTTCTCATTTTTTATTTGCACCGTCTATATCTACCCCTGTGCATTCCCCCCCATTTTATCACAATCCTTCTCTTTCTTTTTGACTGAGTCTCTCTGTCTTGCTTCCCCTGAATGCCTGATTCTTTAATGAATGAAATGCCATTCCATCAAGATGCCACCACAGTAGTAACACAAAATAGCATTTGTTGCCTTGTGTGTGAAATTCTTTTATGAATATGAGCCCTCTCTTTCCCCTGGAGCATCTTATGAAAGATAGCTAATTGCATGTCCACATTGTGCCATCAGTCCCTGCTTCCCTAGGGCACCATTCAGAGGCAATTAAAGTGAGCTTAAACAGACTAAGAAAGTGTGTCATCCTCTTAATGCAATCAAGGAAGTGTGCACACAAACATACAGGAATGCTCGAAAACAGAAACATAGAGACAGAAAACAGAAGGTAAGTAGAAAGGGTTAATTTTTCTGAAGACTCTTGACTTTATTATAAGGGACAGTTTCTTTCAAAGTGTGATTTTTGTCTCTAAACTTGGCATTAGTAATATTTTGTATCATTTTCTATCTCAGTAAAGAGTAATCATTTATCTTTAATACTGCAAAATGTTCTATGTAAAAATAAAAATATAGTTGAATGTATAGCCTTCATTATTTTAAGCTCGTATAAGTTTAATTCTTGTTCTTGCTTTGTTTTCAGAAGGTCAGTCTGCAGTCTGATATTAACAATTTTACATTTACACAGACTGATTGATAGTGTTATACCTGTGTGATTTTAATGGGCCTACTGAGGCCGGTTTCTAACAACACTGGAATCACGACAATGACTCAAATCTTCAGTTATTATTCTGGAAAAGCTAACATGCAAATCAAAGCCCAACGCCTCTTAGCCCATATTGAAAAATGCCACGAAAGCTCATGAATACAGTACGGCTTACCAAGGGAAGAATGGAAGTATTAAAGGTCTGTACTGTAGTTAGTGGCAGAATCGTATCTCATAAATGAGCCTTCTCTTTTATGATTGTTCCAGGTGGTGAGAAATAGCTGGTATAATGACACACTCTTGATGCATACATGCAAAAAAACACGGGGTGACTCTGTCTTTCTAGGTGAAATGACAGCACTCAGATTAGACACATGAGTTACATTCATCATAACAGTCATGCTCCAACACTTAAACCAGAGCCTCTGACACACTGTATGTGATTACAAGCAATGAGCAAGCTTCTAAAACCATGCAAGACTTCATTATAACACAATTCACCAATTTGAGAGGGTAGCTGCTATTTGTAAACTACTTTTTCCATAAAGAGGCCTTGTTTTGGGCAAGTGCAGATTCCAAACATTCCCTTCTTATTTTCTTGGTAGAGAAATTTGATTTAACTTATTGTGACAAAATCCTTTTGCAGTGGACAGGCTAGGGAACTGCTCTCAAAATCAGACCATTTTTTACTCATGTTGGCACTTCATGTGAAACCTTATCAAGTCATTACGATGATCTCTTCAATAACTGCACAGCCATCTAGATGCAACAAAATGCTTTCCAATCTTTGAAGAAGCTAACAGTGCAAGAAACTTCCATCCATCCATCCATCCATCCATTCTCTACCGCTTATCCGGGGTCGGGTCGCGGGGGCAGCAGCTTGAGCAGGGAAGCCCAGACTTCCCTCTCCCTAGCCACTTCGTCCAGCTCCTCCGGGAGAATCCCAAGGCGTTCCCAGGCCAGCCGGGAGACATAGTCTCTCCAGCGTGTCCTGGGTCGTCCCCGGGGCCTCCTCCCAGTAGGACGTGCCCGGAACACCTCACCAGGAAGGCGTCCAGGAGGCATCCTGACCAGATGCCCGAGCCACTTCATCTGGCTCCTCTTGATGCGGAGGAGCAGCGGCTCGACTCTGAGTCCCTCCCGGATGACCGAACTTCTCACCCTATCTCTAAGGGAGAGCCTGGACACCCTGCGGAGGAAACCCATTTCGGCCGCTTGTATCCGGGATCTCGTTCTTTCGGTCCCGACCCACAGCTCGTGACCATAGGTGAGGGCAGGAACGTAGATCGACTGGTAAATCGAGAGCTTTGCCTTTCGGCTCAGCTCCTTCTTCACCACGACGGACCGATACAGAGTCCGCATCACTGCAGACGCTGTACCGATCCGCCTGTTGATCTCCCGTTCCATCGTACCCTCACTCGTGAACGAGACCCCGACCCAGAGAGGATCTCATCCCCGACCCAGAGAGGGCACTCCACCCTTTTCCGACTGAGGACCATGGTCTCTGATTTGGAGGTGCTGATTCTCATCCCAACCGCTTCACACTCGGCTGCGAACCGCTCCAGTGAGAGTTGGAGATCACGGCTTGATGAAGCCAACAGCACCACGTCATCTGCAAAAAGCAGAGACGCAATACTGAGGCTACCAAACCGGACACCCTCAACGCCTTGGCTACGCCTAGAAATTCTGTCCATAAAAGTTATGAACAGAATCGGTGACAAAGGGCAGCCTTGGCGGAGTCCAATCCGACTTACTGCCGGCAATGCGGACCAAACTCTGACATCGGTCGTACAGGGACCGAACAGCCCTTATCAAGGGGTTCGGTACCCCATACTCCCGAAGCACCCCCCACAGAACCCCCCGAGGAACACGGTCGAAAGCCTTCTCCAAGTCCACAAAACACATGTAGACTGGTTGGGCGAACTCCCATGCCCCCTCAAGGACCCTGCGGAGGGTGTAGAGCTGGTCCACTGTTCCACGGCCAGGACGAAAACCACATTGCTCCTCCTGAATCCGAGATTCGACTTCCTGACGGACCCTCCTCTCCAGAACCCCTGAATAGACCTTACCAGGGAGGCTGAGGAGTGTGATCCCCCTGTAGTTGGAACACACCCTCCGGTCCCCCTTCTTAAAAAGGGGGACCACCACCCCAGTCTGCCAATCCAGAGGCACTGTCCCCGATGTCCACGCGATGTTGCAGAGGCTTGTCAACCAGGACAGCCCCACAACATCCAGAGCTTTTAGGAACTCCAGGCGGATCTCATCCACTCCCAGGGCCCTGCCACCGAGGAGCTTTTTAACTACCTCGGTGACCTCAACCCCAGAGATAGGAGAGCCCGTCTCAGAGAACCGAGACTCTGCTTCCTCATGGGAAGGCGTGTCGCCGGAATTGAGGAGGTCTTCGAAGTATTCTCCCCACCGAGTCACAACGTCCCAAGTTGAGGTCAGCAGCGCCCCATCCCCACTATACACAGTGTTGATGCTGCACTGCTTCCCCCTCCTGAGACGTCTGATGGTGGACCAGAATCTTCTCGAAGCCATCTGGAAGTCGTCCTCCAAGGCCTCACCGAACTCCTCCCACGCCCGAGTTTTTGCCTCAGCAACCACCAAAGCTGCATTCCGCTTGGCCAGCCGGTACCTATCAGCTGCCTCAGGAGTTCCACAGGCCAAAAAGGCCCGATAGGACTCCTTCTTCAGCTTGACGGCATCCCTTACCGCCGATGTCCACCAGTGGGTTCTGGGGTTGCCGCCATGACAGGCACCGACCACCTTACGGCCACAGCTGCGGTCAGCCGCTTCAACAATGGAGGCGTGGAACATGGTCCACTCAGACTCAATGTCCCCCACCTCCCCCGGAATGTGGGTGAAGTTCTGCCGGAGGTGGGAGTTGAAACTCCTTCTCACAGGGGATTCCGCCAGGCGTTCCCAGCAGACCCTCACAATATGTTTGGGTCTGCCAGGTCGGACCGGCATCTTCCCCCACCATCGGAGCCAACACACCACCAGGTGGTGATCGGTTGACAGCTCCGCCCCTCTCTTCGCCCGAGTGTCCAAGACATGCGGCCGCAAGTCCGATGACACAACCACAAAGTCGATCATCGAACTGCGGCCTAGGGTTTGCTGGTGCCAAGTGCACATATGGACACCCTTATGTCTGAACATGGTGTTCATTATGGACAGTCCGTGACGAGCACAGAAGTCCAATAACTAAACACCATTCGGGTTCTGATCGGGGGGGCCGTTCCTCCCAATCACGCCCTTCCAGGTCTCACTGTCATTGCCCACATGAGCATTGAAGTCCCCCAGCAGAACGATGGAGTCTGCAGTGGGAGCGCTCTCCAGTACCCCCTCCAAGGACTCCAAAAAGGGTGGATACTCTGAACTGCTGTTTCGTGCATAAGCACAAACAACAGTCAGGACCTGTCTCCCCACCCAAAGGCGGAGGGAGGCTACCCTCTCGTCCACCGCGGTGAACCCCAATGTACAGGCGCCAAGCCGGGGGGCTAAAAGTATACCCACACCTGCTCGGCGTGTCTCACCATGAGCAACTCCCGAGTGGAAGAGAGTCCAACCCCTCTCGAGAGGACTGGTACCAGAGCCCAAGCTGTGTGTGGAGGTGAGCCCGACTATATCTAGTCGGAACTTCTCGACCTCACACACCAGCTCAGGCTCCTTCCCTGCCAGAGAGGTGACATTCCACGTCCCAAGAGCCAGCTTCTGTAGCCGGGGATCGGATCGCCAAGGTCACCGCCTTCGGCCACCGCCCAGCTCACAATGCACCCGACCCCTATGGCCCCTCTCACAGGTGGTGAGCCCATGGGAAGGGAGACCCACGTTGTCCTTTCGGGCTGCGCCCGACCGGGCCCCATGGGTGCAGGCCCGGCCACCAGGCGCTCGCCTTCGAGCCCCACCTCCATGCCTGGCTCCAGAGGGGGGCCCCGGTGGCCCGCGTCCGGGCAAGGGAAAACGTGGTCCATTGTTTTTATTCATCAGTGCAAGAAACTTGATTTTGAAAAATGTGAATGAACAAAAAAAATACCATCAGAGCAGTGACTAGATATATGTTCCATTCCTTGACGTAACATCCCAGAAGGCATTCAATGCTGGATTGTCATTGATTTATGTGTATTTCATTTCACAACTGGATGGTAAAGTCTGTAAAAGGGACACAATGAGACCAGAGCCCTCTTTTATATAGGCCCTGGTGCCTACATATGCTAACTTCTATAGAGGTCAAAGTATGTGTTTCAACCAGGATTTGTTTTTCTATTTTTTTGTATAGTTGCTTGTTTGGTTCTCAAACAGTTTGTTAACAAAATAACAGGGTATTGGTCATATGACATGGAAGAAGCCATAAAATTTTAGGATGGATTAGAGTAACGGGGCAATTTTCTGTTTTTTCAACACTGACACATAGGATTTTTTTTTTTTTTTAACATTTCCATCTATTAGACACAAACTACTTAATGTTATTGCAAGAAACATGATAGAATGGTTTGGCATGTAGCAAGACAGAATCTATTTAATTCTGTAGTTTATCCCAGTCAAGGGGCAGAGTCAGGAACATTTTTCTTCTTTATTTGAACATGCGTGATGGCTTTTCGGACTGCTTTTGTCAGCTACGCACAATCTACTTCACAGATTATGGTAGAACTGGGTGTAATGGTCGGGCATGTATAATAAAGAATATTATCAAATTTTCATGGTTGTGTGTATCAAACTATCATGGGGTTATTGCATCTTGGGGCTCTGACATCACATCTTGCCCAAAATATAATTTTGCTTTCCTGGGCAAAGTTCCTGTGGAACTCTGCAAGAATGCATTAGTATTCTCTATGAAGGCTCTCTTCAGGTAGTACATAGCAGTCAGCACAAGAATGTCTCCTCTCCTCTATGATGCATTATGAACAAATAGTTATTTACAGTATTTTCCGCATTGTAAGACGCACCTAAAAGCCTATAATGTGCTCATAAACCTAAAGTGCGCCTTTATAATCTGATGCGCTTTATATACAAAATAAATCATAAAATAAACAATTCGTTAAAGGTGCGCCTTATAATCCAGTGCACCTTATAGTGTGGAAAATACTGTACTATCGATGATTAATCAACGGAGAAACGTCAGCATGTTGATGTGGACCGTTTCATGCATTCAGGACATTCAATGAAGAGAAGAAAATAAGAAAGAGTTTATCATGGAAAATACACTGCGTACCTTACATGTAGATAAAATATTTTGTAATAAATTAGAGTCTAGCAGTTCCATGGGTGTGTTATACACATGCTAGATGAATTATTTAGCTTATTTCAGCAGTTTAATTTGGACAAACCAGAATGAAGTACTGTATATCAAGATAGATGGAGAGTCAAGTATAATTCTTTGCAAACCACTGTTTGCTTTAGGATACACTCTGCACCTTTTCTAGTCCAGCACAGGTTGAGCTCTAAGCCCCAGGGCATACTAAACAGGGCCACAATTGAATTCTCCCAAATCCTACTGATAGCCTGGAGCAAGCAAAGACTGGTGAGCCAAATTATTGTAATAGTAATAATTTAGCTGCAACATAGCAGAGTCACAGTTTAAACACAGGAATGGCTGAAAGCATTTCCAGCAGTAAAGAGACGATTACAAAAGCGAGTCTGTTCAGTTTCGTGACAACAATATGCTTTTTCCCCCACCATGGTACATATATACGGTATTATTATGGATTCTATACAGGGTATAGGGTTTCTATGTGCCTCGTTTCAAAGCTATTGTGATTCAGAAAATTACATAAAATGACAAAATATGACAGATGGAGGAAACCATTTTTTTCTGTATTACATATGAAGATTGTACCACTCCAGGAATAAAGTGTTGCATATAAAACCAACAATTCTAATACTTATATGACTATCATGCAGAGATTATGAACCAGAAATTGTAAACCACTGCAACTAATAATTGTACAAATCAAAACAAGTAGTTTCTTGGAATACATTTTATGCTTTAATTGCTTGCTCATTTTATCTGGAGATAAAACTCTTCCAGGGGCGGCAGTGGCTCAGTTGGTAGAGCGGGTCATCCAATGATCACAAGATTGGTGTGTGAGCTGACAGTGGGAGGTGTCAGCTCACCTACCGAGCACTGCCGAGGTGCCCTTGAGCAAGGCGCTGTACCCCTTTACAAGTTGCTCATTAGGGCTCACCGTGATGGAACTGTCCGCCACCCTACCTCCACCCCATTGCATGCTTACAGGCCCCTTGTGTGTGTGCATTACAGGGTCTGTACACACTAGGTATATATATGCATATGATTGACTAACTCACAAACTAGTGTGCTACTTAATTTCCCTTCAGGGATTACTAAAGTACAGTATATAAGATCAAAAAAATTTAAAAAATAGATTTATTAGTTTAGATGATGTCCAAAGGTACACAACACGGCCCCAAAGACAAATGGACATCAGTAGAGCAGATATACATGCAGACTATAATAGCTGATACTTGACTGCAAAAGGGTTTTTGTCACCACTCTTTTTCAGCCAGCGCTGTCACCATCACAACCTATTCTGACACCAAATGTAAAGTCCAACTGCCCTCCAAATCCCTCCCAATTATAAAAGGTCCTTGAGCTGCTGTTTTGCCCCCTCTCCAGGTCCTGTCTGATTACTGAGTGTGGGGTGAGCTGCACAGGCAATCAGCCACAAAGTGCAGAGGACCAGGAGGACTGGGGAAAAAATCAAATCCAAAACACTGCAAAAAATAAACTTAAGGAGGTCTTCTGTACCGCAATTACAGGCCATCCAGCCAGGCCTCTGCTCTACCACTCAAGAGCTGCCGTGATTTCCGACAGAAAAGGTTATTAGTTTTTATTGGAGGAAATAGATGCTGTGTGGCTTTAAATGGCACAGTAATGCAGGCGGGCTGAAGGGAGGCCTCCTGACCCAGGTCTCCCAAGGGTCCCATTGCGCTGCCAGAGGGACATACAGAAGCCATCACACACCCTCTCCCCTTCTCCTGGCCCACTGGCCCTACAGCCGCTGCTTGAACTCCAAAGCAAGGCTTCGGTCTTGGGCCTTGAGCTTAACCTTACTTTTTTTTTTCAGCACTGAGGTGTCATTACCACACACCCTTCTCCATTCCTATATTTACAGGTTACAAATTAAATACAAGTATTTTCTTCTGTTTTATTCTTTTATTTTTTTTTACTATTTTATGATGTTATTATTGTTTTAAATATAATCATAAATGTTAGATTGTAACTATTTTATGTTAATTGTATTAATTTTTATTAATTTTATTTTATATATAATATATGTGTGTGTAATGTGTATATTATACATACATGCATGCACATATATATACACATATAATTTTGATCAATGCAAAACCAAAACGTTTTTATAAGAAATGTTGTTTTTTTTTACAGATTTCCTTTTAAATTATAAATTTTATCACAAATTGAAGTCCTGGACTCATTTAAAACAACTCCTTTATACCAGTGAGCCACCTGGTAAAACCATGCTTGCTACTCCATCATAGCAGCCACATATGTGAAAACATTCTCCGTACGCATGGCAGCTGCGTGTTTGCTTGGTTTTGTGTAATGACTGCCTGTAGATTTCCCGTCACGAGCACGTGAGCCAGCAGCTCCGGGAGGAGAAAAGAAGTATGTAACCATATTTGCCTTTGTGCTGGGCTGCCAGTGTGTGTACTCTTCCCTGTGTGTTGTTATTTCAGAATGTGTAAGTTGTGATCTGCCTGCATGAGATGAAGTCATGTCTGTCAATGTCTGTGTGTTAGTGTCAAGTGGCAGTCAGCATTCACAGGTGTATTTTTTTCTATCAGCCAAAGGAAGATTTTAATACAGATTTATTGATTTACCTATTCATGTATATCATTCATGTGATGCAACATCCCAGTCACTTAGATATGCATTTATTATGAGTGTGTGCCAAAAATACTGTATGTCAATCTATGTCAAGCGGTGATGTATTGTGATTGTCAGTGTTCGCGTGTTCGTTCGTCCGTTAGTATATCCACCAAATATCTTCCCAACAGTTACAGATAGAAAGATGAAACAAAAAGCTGATTACTCGGGCAGCAAAGGGGATGACAATGAGATGATGACCTTGACCTTGAGAAATCTAGGTCAAGGTTAAATTTCAATTTTTGTACCCTCAGGAACTGGATAAGAACTGGATAAGTCGAGGGAGAAGGCCAGTGTAAGACCATAGATCAAAGCGAGTGCTTTGATCTACGGTCTTACACTGGCCTTCTCCATATGCATTAGTCTATGCACTAGTCAGGTACTACTTTCAGTAAAATTTTGAATTCAAACTCTCCCATACCCTCCTTTCCTGATCTGTATTCTGGGCAGGTAGAGGCTCCAGCATGGACCCACAGCTCAGTAACTAATGGAGGAGCTGATGGGAGCCTGATGACAACCACAGGGCCATTTGTACACACACAAGTGCACAAACACATATACAAACACTATGGTCATTTTCAGTCAGATCTGCACTTTGTATCATGGAGGTAATAGCCAGGTAAGTTAATTACACGACCATTTAATATTGATGATTTTTCTCAATTCGATCAATTTTATCATCATTCCGAGTGAGTAATAATTACAGCATGAGGCATCATCCGCCTCTGCCACCACTCATTTTGTGGCTGCTGATGTTGCTCCTATTACTTACATTTCTGCCTTTAATTGCCTCCAATGGAAACTTTTCCAGCGAACCACTGCCCCTCTAAGTTGATTACCAGGAAGTGCAGGGAATTAAACAATTAATGTCATGCCAGGGTCACAACATAAGAGTGGTACACACATAAACCAGTGCAGTGTGTTTGTTCTGTCACCTGCAATTACGCAAATATAATACTTTTTGCTTTGCAAAACTTTTTGTTTTCTTTGGGATTAATCTGAGAGACACTTATAAGATTCCACTTACGTTTAACACAAAGAACTCTTTGAAACAGAAACCACAGGTTTTGAAAAAAATGAAAATAAAAAAAGGAGCGCAAGGTCATTCCAGTCAAACATGAAGTCTTGAAGACTACCCTTCACAGATGTCTTTCATGTTCAAACAAGCCTGTTTCCATCCACTTTTCTCCTGTCCCCTCATGTTCTTGCTTGACATTTTCTCTCAAACAGAAGGCCTATCAACATATCCCTTGGTCATCCCTTTCCTTTCCTTTTTCTTTCCCTTCCCTTTCTTTCCCTCCCCTCTCCTCTCCTCTGTTAAACTTGCGCCAAAGAGTTGACAGCCAGTGACCTAGGGGCCTCCAAGGCTCCCTTAGAGAAAGGTAATGGGCCCCACCCTAGGACGAGCTCTCACTCTCGGCACACATGGGGCCGCCGACAGCTTTGATCCAGTAGCCCCTGCTCGGGTCTCCAGACGCCTTGTGAGGAAATTCATAGGAACAACTGGAAGAGGCCTGTGTTTATTCAGCTCCTTTAATGAGGAGGGAGACGGATTATCGGGGGCCTAGATCTCCCCAAAAAAACACAGAGAAAGAAAACTGTTGCTCCTTCCAGATGTTGCTGTATCACCGGTCACGCCAAAAGAATTTGAAAGAGAGACAGAGAGAGAGGAAGCACAGGAGAGAGAGAGAGAGAGAGAGAGAGAGAGAGAGAGAGAGAGAGAGAGAGAGAGAGAGAGAGAGAGAGAGAGAGAGAGAGAGAGAGAGAGAGAGTTTCAGTATGCAAGAGGGAGAACTAGCTGTCGGCAGGAGAATTCTCCTGTCTGGCCAGATGTGTAAGCTGGTGAGCCTGTATACGCTTCATGCAATTTGTGGTGTCTTAAAGAGAAATAGAAGTTATTTCCTGAGCTTGTCATGCTACCTCTGATGTATTTTTTTATGTACACACCGCTTCAATGTAATTCTAATTAACAGTGTAAACCTCATGTTATTAGAATGAACACATGAAGCCTGTCTGTACAATGAAATGAAACAGCAACTTGATCTCCTCATATATAACCTAAAATATGCCTGACCCTTTTTACAGAAGACAGGTCTGATCAATATGTCTCTCTATTGTCAAACCATTTAAGGGAGGATTATGGGTCAGCCACTGGTCACAGATCTTCACTCACAGAGGGCAAAGGTCAGTTTTTGGTGTTCATCTACACGTAATTTCCAGACCCAATTAAGATTATCACCCACAGTATAATTTTGTCGTACGATGTGCAACAACTAAATCCTAAAGCACTCTCTGAATGTCCTACTTGAAAATCAACCCCTGAAATAATCCTGAAAATCCGACCATCTTCACCTTTGTCCCCCCGACCTACTAACCCTACTAGATTCAAGGTCAGGCCAGAGTGTGAGGAAGCTCGTAGTAGGTCAAGTTCATTGTGGAAAAGGTTATTCTGATTCATGTGAAATCTAAATAAAACACCATTTCAGAAATAAGAGGGATTTAACTGTACCCTTCACTGTGTAGCTCATTTTACATCTGTAGATCACTTTAGAAGTGACTGTGGGATTCAAAACTGTTTGTTTAAATATAAAGTTATGGCACAAGTACAGTAATAACCACTGGACATTTTGATATTCGTATTAAGGATACACATTAAAAACTTTAGCATTTATTATGTTCTTGTACTGCAACTGCAAGTTGTCTCTTTTTTAATTCATTTTGCAGTGAAGAATTTTTGTTAAAGAAGGAAAACGCTCTTATAATCAATAAGTCTATTATACGTTTGTAATGAATTATATCATATTTTATATATTTACATCCCCCTTCAAAACGGTGATGCTTTGTGATTGTCAGTGTTTGTGTGTTCGTCCGTTTGTCTGTTAGTATGGCCACCAAATATCTTCGCAACTGTTGCAGGTAGAAAGATGAAACAAAAAGCAGATTACTCAGGCAGCAATGGGGATGAAATTGAGATACTGACGTTGACCTTGAGAAAACTAGAACATGGTCAAATTTCAACTTTTGTGCACTCAGGAACCACATAAGATAGAAAGACAAATGCCAGTGTGAGTAAGATCATAGATCAAAGCTAGTACTTTGATCTTCCTATGCACTAGCTTTGATCTATGGGCAAACCTAGTAGAGATGCTGCCATCTTGGCATTCAAGATACATTCTGAATCATTAATTACAACATGATAATAATTTTTTACACAAATTTTTGATTGGTTTTATCATAATAAAATAAAATAAAGTGATTACCAGGAATAAATGAAGAAAACCATCCCTTTGTATGTTTTTGGTATCATCACAGTTCTTCCAGTTGTGAAGCATTTTGAGTAAGACTTTGCAGAACTGTTACTAAAACACACTTGATATGTTATTTTTGGATAATAATAAAATATGGTTTTGAAAATAATGGCGACAATGGCGTCAGTAAAAATATTGTGTACACCCTCAGTTATCATTTCATCAAATTTCCTTCAAGGAAACACTGACCAACTGTGAAGCAGAGGAAACCTTCCTTCACAGTCCTGCAAAACCAAAGAGTACATCATTGTCCATAGACTTCAATTGTACTTCAAACAATTGTGTCTAACATTACATAAGTGAAGCATGGGCCTCACTCTTCATATCACTTTATTACAATTATAATAGATGCTCGTTTACCAAGATCTACCTCACTGACCAATAAGATCTGCCCCAAGGCTGTGCGGAGCTGCAACTGGAACATATGTATGAATGGATAAAGCCTGAATAATTTGGAAAATCACACACAACCATTAAGGCTTTATTGTTATTCTGCCCTCATTTCTGCCTGCAGGCTCAGTACGGTTTGTTATGAAGTTATATTATAACCTCAGGATGCAAAATTGACACTACAAAGCCGTGTTTAGTATAAATTACATAAAAGACACCACAAGGATCTCTATTTCTCTAAATACAAAAAATGTGCATATGTAAACCAAAAATTGCTGTTGTTTAATGTAACATTGAAAATAATAATTTCAAAATGCTTCTGCAAAATAGCTTGGACAAAAACAGTGTACTCCATCATCTAAAATACTGATGCAGATGCCCCTTAAGCAAAACAAAACAAAAACTGTTGAAAAATATTTATTACTTTTTCTGTTCCATTATGAGAATTATGTAAGTGAGATTTTCACAAAAAACTACGCTACACAACACAAGGTGACATTTCAATGACCGGCAAACTCTCACTGGATGTGTCTGCGCGGTTGTAAAATTGAAATGTAAAGCTAAATACACTCTTTGCAAGATGGAAACCTGAGCCATGGAAAATAACTTCTTCCGCTTCTCATTTACTGTGAGGTAATTTCCGACAGCACTGGAAACAAAACCATCGGGTTTAATTTTGATGAGCTCAGAGAGCACAACCGCTAGCTTCACTCTGAAAAAAGAAAAGTTGTGCCTCAAGATGCCATGAATAAAATACAGACAAATTAATTGATTAATAAATAGAATAGAAGCCTACACACAACACACGGGGTTTAGTATAAACAGAAGAATTAATCAATAACATTCCTTGCAGCGCTGACATTCGGACTTCATTTTAAATTATATTAAGGTCATTAATACTGAGCTCCAAGCAGGAGACTTTACAGTACAGTGTGATGATTCTGCGGCCTTGATCAGCCTTTAACCCTTGGCCCCCAGACAAGGTAAAGGCATTCATTCCCCTGACTCCAGGTCAGTAAGTAAGCTTGTATATTTGGATGGCTGCTGCTGATTGCGTATGCACTTTAATAAGCGGACTCCGGGTCAGGCAGATTTATAGGACCGCGGTAGGGTGGAGGGACCAGACTCCCTTGGCCTCCAGCTTCCCTCTGCACCATTACGCCAGAGTGAGATATAGTGGGATATTGATCCCAATGCCACTTCATTTTGCAATAACTATTACACAATATTCTCCTGGGCTGCGCATGGCTCCTGATTTATACTGCCTTGCTATTTACATTAGCAGTAAGTGTTTTTCTATAAGCGCTGCGGAGGGTCTTACAGCCACATAAATGGACATGTGAACATTCAAATTCTACACCACAACTGTCTTTTTGCTGCCTTTGATGCTTTTCACTAGTAAGAGTGCTTAACACACCCGCTGCCTGCTAGGTGAGTAATAGAAGATATAGACACAAGCATATTGAGGAATACATCCCAGCCATCATTAAGATGGAGCCATTGACCTTGAGGCAATGCTATTATCCTGTATAATATTTTATTTAAAACACTTGCTTGATAACTTCCACTCTTTAGGTCGCCATTATATTCAGAGTTGAGATGATGGCTGAATTCATATAGGGATTCAGAATCATAATTTGTGTCAAACAGTGACGAGTATTTATAGTTTTTTTTTATTTTACATATTGAATGGATGAGCAGTACATAGACAAAATGAAAATACACCAAGTGCTTAAATTTAAACAGAGACATTTTCATTTTCACTATGCTAATGTTTGAAAATGTGTCTTTGCCAGAAGCAAATTTAGTTGAGTGCTGCCGATTAGCAAATTATATCATATGAAAGGAACTGTTGTCATGATTGGGATAATTAGGATAAGCAGCCCCCCCCAACCAGCTGCATCCTCCAGAGCTGGGTCTTTGCCAAAGCGGATTCCCTTGCAGTGCCAGGCTGGTGGAGTGTTTGTTTACACACAGAGAAGCTGTGTCAATGGCAGAGTACGAGACTTGGGGGTGTGGTGGTGGTGGTGAGGAGCGGGCTGTTAGTGCTGACATTCCCACAGGCATCTCCCCTAGGGAGAGGGGGGGGGACACTGCACCTCAGACTATATTGTGCCACAACAGAAAACAAAAAGGACTAATGACCCTTAATTGTTTTGGAGCCATTTAAAACCAGATGAGTGTCCCCTAAACTGCAGTATGTAAATTAATTCCCCCCCTCCTTGTCCTTCTCCTGGTGTACCCCCTCTCTCCCCTGGCACAATCAAACCTTTTTTTTTTTCTCACAAGGGGGGCTGGGAAAGCAGGCGTGCTGCCAAGTAAAGCGGAGCTGGCAAGCATGGTAATGTGCAGACACTTGTTGCTACAGTGTCTGCCTGCTACGCAAGCACACAGTGTAAGTGGGGTGGCGGCGGCAGGTGGGGGGGTGGGGGGCGGGCGTGAGTGAGCAGCAGATGGGTATACTATTGCCTCCACGTGCTTCCATATTAAATGCTGTAGTGTAAAGGAAGTCCGCTCTGCTCTTGGCTTTTTAAGATGGCAGCCACTGTGTGCATGTCCTATTCATTAAAAAGGTCATTGACATGCAAGGCAAGGTTTGATTGTCCCATTAGGAAGGAAGAGGTCGGTCAGTGAATGCAATGTGAAATGTGTGTTTTTGTTTGTGTGTGTGTTCGCAAGTGCAGTTACTCGAGCTTGTTTGCATGTGTGTTGTTACTGTATATCTTTAAAAATTACCCAACTTTTTTTGCACAGACACATTGAGTTTGGCTCAGAGTGTATTAGAGTGAATAGTAGATAATAATTTAATATCCTTTAAATATGAGTTTACTTAAATTGCGAAAATGTTGGTTAGAATATTAATAATCGTGAGTGAAAAATAAAACTAAGAACATAATCGGAACGTTAGCGTTTGAGAAATTTAATCATGATATATTATTTCACAAAATAAAAGCATGTGATGCATTGAAAAGAAAACAGCTTGAGAATAAAAAGACAATATTATTCATTTTTAAATTATGATGTGGAAATACATTATTAAACATTCAAGTCTTTATCTAAAGAGATTACGAAGAGTCTTGCTGATTAACACATTATATTGTGAGCTTTGCTACAGCTCTCTCCAGCCGCAGACCAGACAGGTGTCTCTAGCCTGTGACCCACTGAGAGGTGAGCAATGTCCTCCAGTGCCCCTGGGTGTCCCACTACTCCCACCACACCCATTAACATCAACCCTTAATGCATTTCCTATATCTGTATGCTTTTCTGCTATATGGAGTCCCTGGTGATTTAAAGACAGCAACAAACCTGTCCTATTTTCAGAGTGACATTATTGATAGACTGTCACTTTGGATTGTAGGTAACTGCTAATGGTTATTTTATGGTGCATATGTCAAATCTGATGTGTACTTTTTTTTTCCAGCCTTGTCTTCCACTCTTGCTCCATCTTCCTGTTTTATTTGAGCCTAATGACTGCCATGAGAGCATTCTCACACTTTTATTAGAGCAGAACAGAATGTGAGTCACTTATTAAGAAATAACATTAACAAAGCTGACCTTTACCTCTAAATGTATCACTACAATATACGTATATATATATATATATATATACTGTATTTATATATATATCTAATTTTTTTTTAGTTTAATATTGATTGCATTGATTGTTCATACATTTCACATTTTGATTGTATGGTGTGATGAACCTGAAAAGTGAAATGACAAAATGAGAATTAAAGAAAAAAAAGTTTTTCACAGCTGAAAAAAGTAAATCGCGTATATATATATATATATACATACATATATATATACACACATATATACATATATACATATATAATATATATACATATACACACACACATATATATACACTGTATATATATATGTATATACATACATACACACACACACATATATATACACATATATATATATACATATATTTATTTTTTTCTCAGAAGGCTGTGCCATTGAGGCATAAGAAACAGCGGCCAAACAGTTCAGTGTTTACTACAGAGTGAAACTGGAGTAAAAGGGTTATAAATATAAACATTCATGATATATAATTTATAATAATTTCTACAGCGTTTGATAGCAGCGCTATAAAATGATTGTAGTTGTGTTTCTCACACAGATTCCAAAAGATTTTTCTGATTGAATCACCAGTAGTGAAGAAAGAGTTTGCCCTAAAATAAACTGCTGAAGTTGAACCAGGTTGTTTTTGGTCATTTGTGTAATATATTACATTTCTGCTGTTTTAAGAAAACAACGTGCCAAGAATCACAACATGTCATTTTATGCTTAAGACTAATAAACATTTTTGCAAATATGTTTGGTATGTATCCAATATGTTAACTACAACTGGTATTGTAATGACACTTCCACTTATCTTTTGTTTTTGGCAAACAGCACCAGAACCAGAAAACCTGTGACACTGAAAAAAATAACTCAACAATTCAAACAATTGTGTCTGAAAGTGATTTGAGTATGCAAATATATCAAACGGAGAAAAATACTCATGAGCACATAGAAGGGAAGGAGTCAGGAGACGAGCAGGAGCAAAAATGTCATGAAAGAGGAACTGGGTCTGATCATTTCCCCAGCATCACGAGCAGTAAGTCATCAAGTGCTGTTCCAGAATGGGGTGTACAAAAAAATAAGAAAATTATCTTTACATTATAACAATGAGGCTGTCTTGCTCTTTGCTGAAGGACAAGGCATTCAAACAAACAATGTTATGGGGGGAAAAAGGACAAAGTAGACTAGGTCAGAGAAAGGCCAGGCAAGAAAGGGAGTACAAGAAAGAGATAGTCGTGGAAACAAATGAATAAATTCATGGGGCACAAAATGAGAAGAAAGATGGAGGGGAGTGGAGTAAAGGAAGGGGGTTGGGGTCATCAGTGGAAGATTTTTATTGTCCGGACACAGGAGATGCACACAAAAGCACTGGATTCAATTAAGTATCATATGCAGTGACCTTATTGTCATGGTTACAGAACAGTGGAAAATATTAATCAAGTCTGCACGTGCAACAGGGAGAAAGATGGTGGAAAGAGAGGTAGACGGAAGACAACAATGAGACAGACGGTGGGTGGAATGAGAGGGAGACAAGATAATGAAACACAGTCTATATGCATGTGTGTGTTCTTTTTCATGTGTATTTTAATGATAACATTTGCAAACATCTACGCTTCCCCATCGAGCTCTGGACGTCTGCAGACTGACATCGTAAACGTCATTTTTGACAATGGATTTTCAATTCTTTCAATTCCAAAATGTATACATTGTAAACGACAAAAAAAAAAAAGAAATTACATCAAAACTTGTCTGGATCGCATTTGCAGAGGAGTCACAAAAGTGAAATGAACTCAATTCATAAGTCATTTCACACAGGGGTGAACTCATTTTTCATCTCACAAAGATTTGTTTTAACTCACTCTGTGTTTCAGGTTAAATTTCTCGTACTCAAACGTCTACTGATGCAGGTTTAGTGAGGGGAATAAAAATCTGGAATGCGTCACAAGAGTGAATTCATTACAACAAAACTTGCAAATGTTTGCAGTATAAAAATGAAATTTTTTTCAACCATCAATGGGTTTTTTTTTTATTGTGTTTGTGTGTGTTTAATGGTAAACCTGCGCACAATTCTAAATAAATCCTATAAAAAAAAGCAGTGCTTGCATATAGTTACAAACTCAGACGGAAAAATTATGACAATCATTTCAATCACATTTCCATTATAATGTTCCTCAGTCACATTTCGCCGCAAACTGCAGAAGGGAAAGTTGAAGATTGTTCTGTTTGATGAAGCTGTAGAGTGTTCACTCGCTGTACGCAGGGACTGTCTTGAAAACAATCTGAAAGTCTCCCGTTGAGCACAATGTTGAATAAACAAAGGCAGGGATAACAAAATCTCTCCATTTTAATGTGACTGAGAAGAAAGCTAACATTTTATACTGCAGCGGAGGAAAGAAGGTGGTATTCATAACACACCTTCATTTAAACTTTGGACACATGGTGGAATGTTGATCTGTTTGTCAAAATAGCTGATGATAAATATGGCGCTTATAAAAAATTTGATTGAATTTCTCATCATGAGAGTGAAATAACCTCTCTTGATTTTATATTTCCTTTAGACTTGATTCAGATACTATTCACCTTTTTTTTTTTAATGAATTGCTTTTTATTTGGGTAAAACTTAAAATTGACATTGTGTTCATTGAAAAAGTGATATGGAATCAGTGGGAATTTTAATAATGAGCTCAAGGAAAACCTATCATTAAAAAATAAGCAGACACTTTTTGTAAGCTATAATCCACAACTACTGTTGAATTGATACCATTTCGCTTTGGATTTACTTTTCCCATTAAATGTTTTAAAATTCACTATTCTATTGAAAACACCAGACTTTATCTGACAGTCACGATCAGTGCTTTATTAAAACCTGGATGACACACAATGTCTCATTATTAACCCGAGATAAGTCTGGGTTTTCATTAGCATTCTCGATTTCTCATATCTAATGAATGAGGTGTCATCTTGGTGTTAAAAATGAATGAAAAAAAACAAAAAAACAACACAAAATAGATAAACATCATGGATCTCAGCCATTTAAAAGACCAGATTCATGCTTTTATGATATGATAAATTGATTAGTACAAATAACTGCATAGATTTTACAAATAAATTGGTAATTTATGCCACAATCCCCGAAGCTGTAGTCAGTGTCACACGGCAGAGAGAATGTCACGCCTGTGTAGATGGCAATGGATCTTTCTTCACATCAGCTCCTGTCCTGATCAAGAATATTAATCATCCAAGTTTTTCCCAGCATGACCTGGAAAACATAAACCTAACCCTACATGTATTTGCATCCTGGTGCTATGCAACAAAGTGGTTTGAGTTGAATAGTGGTTCCATTCCCTGGCTTCTCTAATCCTGAATTTCCGCTGCTCATCCCTGTGGCAGAGCCTGTGGGACATATGGGTGTGACCTCAACTTCGTAAAATTCTTTTTATGTACAAATAATTTTGCAACAGATAAAACAAGAAAACTTAATAGTTGTCTACATTTTGCTTCAAGACAACATGTGTTTGTTTGAATAAAGTGGTCAGGTTGGACAGTAGGAATACAAAGTACAGGACTCTAAAACCAGAACCAAGTTCAAACCCAGACCCCAGTCTATGGTTAGGTTCAGAGGGAAAAGAAAACATTCGGTCAGGGAATTATTATGCTTTCAGTTGCCTTTAGGAAGTACATTTTTTGCCTGAGGAAATAGCTTTTGGTCAACTGTTCCAGTCAGTCCGTGTATCTATGTTGTGCATGTTTGCATTTTGCTAAATGTTTAAATCAACTTTTCTCTAAAAATAAAATATAATTTGTGGGAATTACAGCCATATAACCAAACACATTTTTTGTTACCACTAAATGGTTGCATGTCAACATCATTTGCAGGAGACTGAGCTGACGGCTGAGACGCAGACTGAGGCGAAGCAGGAAGGGTCTGAACAGAATGGCCGTTAAAGCGCCTGATGTGACCATGACCACTTCCAGAAACAATTTAATTCCACAGCTTGAGCCATCTCCAGCTGATCTACTCCTCCAAGGTCATTAACTGTGCCACAGAAGGTCACATGATTAATGAGTGACAGACCCTCTGGTGCAATAACGTGTATGAATGTGGCCCATTAATTAGACAGGGGGGGCCAGAGAGAATAAATGGCCAGGGACAGTTTGGCCCCCTCACAACCCTGTCCTTCCCAGATTCAATTTTTCATTTTCATCTGCACAAACAGAAACATATAACCATGCATAATATTCCCCAAATACCATGAATTTACCGGCAAAAGAAAGCATGTCAGCTGAAATACACTAGACCACTATTTTTTAAAGGACTAAAAGCTCAGAGATGTGCAGAACATGTTAAAAATGTAACCACAGACATGTTTTTTTTTTTTTTTTAGTTTAAATGGTCGGGGTTCTGGCCAGCTAAATGGGTCCAACTGTGAAGTGGTGTGACCGTTGGCCTCAGGTTGATCTGGGTACTGAACATCAGAACGTTGTGTTGTTGTAGTTCTCTACCAGAACTATGATAAGCACGCTGCATTACCGAGGGCAATCTCCAAGAGGAAATGAAACATTCTGCTGCCACAGAATGGCTTCTTAGAAGACAACAAGTCTGGTCTCTCAGGATATACAGATTCAGGATATTTAATTGATGCTGACCGACTGTCAATGCACTCGTAGCAGGGAGAAACACGAGTGTTTAACACTGCTTCATTGTAAATACATTTCTCAGTCTAATCAACTTAATGCAATTCCAATACGTCCATTTCTTAGAGTGGTCTTGTTGATGTGAAACCTCACAGCCTTACAAATATAATAGCAGCAAAGTATATTGGGCAATAACATAAGAATGCTCTACATCCAGTGCATGCATTTCAATTTTATCTTGAGGTCATATCATTATGAAAAAAAAACCCCAGTGGGGTCATTAATCATAACCTGTATGTCAGAGCAACCACTAAGAGAAACAGGGAAGGATTCAATGAGGAATAGTCATAGTCAGGGTGTCTTTGTTAGCTGATCTGGTCAAATCATCCACTGCACCTAGGTTAAAATTATTTTTAAAGCTCGCTCATGCTCCGGCCATCAGACGGTGCATGTAGAAATACACATTTACAACTTTTAATTTCCCAATAAACATAAAGGCTAATGACAGGCCGAGCCAAATCTACTCAACAAGCAACGGGGTCGACTGCATCTTTTGGAAACAGGGTAAAAAAGAAAATGATTGAGATTTGTGTTTTTGTAATGATGTTTTATCGTGAGATGAATTCTAGGTCAAAGAATATTTATCTGTCATTATAAATATGGAGAAATAATAATCTATGAGGCATGCCGGTAATAAACATAATTTTGATAGGTAGACTCAACATTTTTGCATTACTTTTTTATAAATGAACAACAAAAAATAAAATAAAAATATTCTTGCATCTTATCAAACAGCCTGAGAACCCCTTGACCTCTTCTGAATAAAGCATCTCTCTCGAGATTTGACACACATCTCTCAGCACAGATCTGAAGACAGCCACGAATGTTGTTTGCCCTCTGATATATTTTTAATATTCAGATCATATCAAAATGTGTCCTCTTTTAATAATTGATCTATCTATCTGCTAGCAACACAGTACATGCTGAGCTTTGGCGTGTGATTTCTATGCTCCAATCAGTTTATCCAGTGTGAAAAGCAGTGCTCTGGCTTCTCCTTAGACGTGACGCATTTGGCTGAGGGAAGTACCCTTGGCACCCTTCAACAAACCTTGCGACCACAAACCAGCTGTTGGCTCTTAACACTGAAAAATTGCATTTGATTTATGTAAAAACGTGTCAATTCCTATATCTTTTAAACCAAAAGAGAATCTTGTAGTTGCAGAAAATATATTATAGCATTTTGCATTGTGCTGTGGTGAAATGATTTCATTTGCATGCACTCTGACATTTGCATGCAAGTTAAATTGACAGCTGTGATAATACCAAACATCTACTGTGTACGAAATACACTAAAACATTTTTTTTTCTTCTACAGGAATACTACGCAACACATGTATAGAAGGGTTTAACGCAGTGATTGTTTTTTCATCCTGCCTACAGGAATACTATGCAACACAAATGTAAAAGGGTCTAATGGAGTGAGTGTTTTTCATCCTGCCTTTTGAACAACAACATCTCCTGCGGTGGCTCATTTCCTTAGAGCAAGAGGTTCCCACCCTCCATCACAGCCAGGCTTCAGCGGGCAAGGAGGATAGAATGCAAGATGGAGAGAAGGAGTGAAGAGAGGAGGGAAACCATGCTGGGAGAAAGAAAATCTTCCATGTGCAGAAGCAGAGTGGCTAGAGGACATTTCACGCTAATGGCGGCCGGGCCAATTGAAATGACTGCTGCACTGCATGATTTGAAGGTCAGGAGACAGAGGATTATATTCCAGTAGTGGCGAAGGGGGATTGGAGGACTAAGATGGTGCCTCTCCACCCCACCTCTGCTCATCTCCTGAGTTATGGCACATCAGACAAGATGGAATCAACATAGCAACGAAACCCCACTATCATTACACTCATACACAATACACCGAGAAACAAACAGATTCGTGCCTATACGTCACAATAAGGTATTATGCTAGTGAAAAACCAGAAATTCAATCTGTGCAGCTAAACAACAAACCCCATTCTGCGCTGCAGTATAATATGATTTAACTATATGTCATTACATTATCTATTTATATTTAAGCTCTGCAGTAGGACTGCAATATTTAAATTTATATATAGTCCAACAAGTGCAGAGCAAGTTGTGATAAAATAATGTACCTAAAGTAATTATTTTACTTTTTTTTTTTCTCCAGTAAACTGCATAAACACACTTATCACAGGCATCATAACAAAACAAACAAGTCCTACTGCACACACACCGGATAAGACAACATAGCTGAAAAAGCCAAATTTATGGTCAGGCTTGCACATGAGGCTGGAAATGTTACTCACACATGGGAAAAGCATAAAGTGATTATGCACATGACTGCAGTAATAAGATGTGGAATGATCAGACTTATAAGCTGCAGACACAGCACAAGGCAGGCCAACGTCATTACTTGTTATTCTTATCCAATGGATATTAGTGATTCAGGGCAAAAGACATTCAAACCAACATCAAAAACAAACATCAAAACAAATTAAATGAGTAGACTAGGACGTCATGCAGGTTTTCAGAAATCAGGGACATTTATGTAATTAAACAAACACCTCTGAGGCATCATCTCCTCTATCTACATGGTGGAATTTCATCACATCTGGAGGCTGTACAATTTTTCACAGTCCACACGAGACATTGCACATGTTTCATGTTTCATGTTTTAGATGCAGCATCCAATCTGAGCTGCTCTAGGAGATGTAATAGGGGGAGAGCGAATGTCATTCTTTGTGAACTGCAAGTAGAGGAGTTTGTACAATTGGAGGAATGAAGTACAGTACACACACTTAGTACCCTGCCAGTATTACAATCTAACCAACATCTAACAACCACACCTGTGTATTACACTATCCTATGCAAGAAAGAAAGAAACATACAAAGAAAGAATCAGAAACTTTATATCATACTACTCTTTAAAATTATTTTCTATGGTTTAAGTGGCACATTGGTCACATTCATAGACAGGAAATAACTTCTTAGTCAGAATTTTTAAAATTATCAGAACATCAAATAATGTAAAACATGATTCAAAACTTAAAAAAAAACCAAACAACAGTATGAATTAACAACATTGCAGATTTTGCTTCCATTTGTAATCACTACTATTTATTTTGAATCTACACTAATTTAAATGAAAATAATATTGAATTACAAAATAGATTTTTTCATAAAACATAGAATCACATGTGTATATTACAAAAATATTGATTATAAAAAAGTACTTCAGCGTCGGTGGTGAAAAAAGTTTTTTGCCCTGTCACTAGTGTTTCATGTCCACCCTTGCTGAGGATGGAGAGAGACTGGCTTATAGTCTCTCTCACTGAACAGATCGCTTGTAAAACTGGACAGAGAATAACAGGAATGTCTGAATGACCAACCATGTTAAACTATTAAAAAGGCTGTTAATCTGGGGTTTTAGGAGTAGAGCTAAATTTGGACATTATCATGACAAGACCCTTGACCTTACCAGGAGTTAAATCGCTATGCAGAAGCACCAAGAGCCTAAGAAACACAGGCCTTAGATATAACCACCAACTGGGCTGAGATAAGGAGTGTGTTACATGATGTAGAAATCCTTAAATGAAAAATACTGTTTATGATCGGGATCTAAAATTTTACCCTGCCAGATGAATGCCTCTGCTGTAATGTTATGTGATGCATCCCAGTGAGGTTCGCTCAGAGTTCTCAGAGCTTCTGACCTCACTGGCCAGCCTCAGCCTCAGCGCTACCCTCGCCCCTCCAGACACACACAGGGCAAACTAGAGCAGGGCACACAGCAGAGCCTCCTTTGCTCTACTAGACTCTAGATGCACACAAGGCCAGCTAAGATCAACATCTGAGAAAGCTGTGCAGACAGACAAACATATTAGGAGCTGACAGCTTCTGACCATCTATCTGCACGATTAAAATTATCATGTTTTTTGCAGTGGCACAAGCACTCGTCAGCCAAGATGACAGCAACAAGTGTCGTCACATGACTGGAAGCACAAACAAATGAACATTCACACATGCGTGCACATATACACACACACATCCACAGACAGATACACACACACACACACACACACACACACACACACACACACACACACACACACACACACACACACACACACACACACACACACACACACACACACACACACACACACACACACACACACACACACACTCCAATCATAGGGTGCAGTCAGAGAGCTTGAGCCAAGGCTTAAGGCTAGAGCATGGGCTTAGGGAACTGGGTGTGCTTGCTGGCAGATGGGGGATATTAGGGGCAGTATGTTGACTGATAAATCTTCCTGCACAGTGTAGAACCTGAGTTATCATCTGGCATATGAAAAAATACCAGAGAAGCTGTGGAGAAAGGAAAGGAAATTAAATGAGAGGGGGATGAAGAAGAGGTACAAACAGCATTATAGCAGGCATCTGTTTTACTCTTCATCCTGCCACAAACACGCTCTGTATGTGGCAGAGCATGCACTATCATTTCAATCTACATATCAGATCTCATTCCCTCTGCATGTGTCATAAGCACAACAGTAGCTACAGCATTGTATGTCTAATATCTGTGGTCTTGTATGTTTGTAGAAACAAAGCTAGAAATTTAATGGTTTGTGTTGCTGTTGTACAATATTTTGTTACACCGAAGGTTATTTCTGTATTTTGAATACATCAATGTAAATAAAATAAGATCCAAATTTATATTATCATCCTACATGGAAAGACCAATAAGTTTCTCAGGGTTCTCCAGCGCAGCACCTCCCTATGCTGGTTCAATAGGTGGCAGTGTGGACTTTTAAAGTTGATTTTGCAATCCATCACTATCAACAAAGAAGAAGGAAATGAAGGACATGAGTCACAAAATATAGACTCGAGGCATACAACATATCAATTGCCCAGTCATGATCCTGATTTCATCAAAGGTTCAAAAAAGTTACTACTTGACTTGTTTTTTTAGCCTCAGACATTCATGAACTACAGATTGTTCCTTCTTTTCAGAAAAAAAGTGAATATATCTTTTATATTCATTGTCAGAAACTAGTAATTATCAGGTATCTGTCTTTGCTTTAAATCTAAATTCATATCAGTGAGGATATATATATATATATATATATATATATATATATATATATATATATATATATATATATATATATATATATATATATATTATAAATAAGCATCGAGAAAACACTGATATTTCTGATTACATGAGCCCAACCACAGGGAATCTATAAGGGATCAAACCAGTCTGAAATAAACAGTGTTGAAGTCCAGTTTCAGCAAAGTAAAAAACACATGCAAAAACTCATGTTAGTTAGTTCTATGAGTGGATGATAATTCTCTAACTCCAAATAACAAACACCCATCAACTCCAGAAAGGGTACCGTGCCTGGTTTTGGGATTAAGTAATTCAGGTACTTGTGTGTGTGTCTGTGTGTGTGTGTGCGTGTGTGTGTGTGTGTGTGTGTGTGTGTGTGTGTGTGTGTGTGTGTGTGTGTGTCTGTCTGTCCGTGTGTGTGTGTGTGTGTGTGAGAGAGAGAGAGAGAGAGAGAGACTCCAAATGGGTTTCAGCCCTAGAATAAATCACTGTCGCCACAGAAACAAGCTGACAGCTGTGATGGATGGCTGAAATTTTTGTGTTGATGTCATTAGTATTGCTGACAATTTGGTAGTCCCGGCTTTTCCACTTTCCCTTTGCTTGTGTGTGGCTAAACATATATAAATGCTGCCTCACTCCGATACCTTCTAAAAGTATTTTAAAAGTATATTTAGAACCTGTTCAAAATCTTCCTCTGGATTAAATCAATCTGCTGTATTTGTGCCAAATTAACTGCTTTATAGCTGCTCATTTCCTTTAATCAAAAAAAGTTCATAACAGTGAATTAAAAGTGTAGCATCACCACGTTGAGTGAGAAATCAGTGGAAACCATCTTGTTTGTGTACATTTTCCTTTTGCACCTGTATGCTCTGATGCTCTCAGTGACTGTTGGGGTGTGTTTGGAAACACACTCTGTCCATCATTGGCGACTACTGGCGATGCTGTCCACTCAAAGTCAGGAAGAAAAAGAAAGTGTTTTACTATTTTTTTTCCCCACACTTCCCAGTTCTGCTTTCTGGCCTCCCACAGAACACCTTTAATGCACAGATTCCAAAAATACATCTGCTTCTTGGATATCAGTGGTGCATTACCGTATACAAAAACTACACAGCAAAGTTATGCAATGACAAGAACGCACACACAAGCTCATGCACACACACACACATACACACACACACACACACACACATACACGTACACACACACACACACACACACACACACACACACACACACACACACACACACACACACACACACAGAGTAAAGAGTCAGGCCGCATTAAGCCAGCCACCCCACATGTAGTGTTTCCATCTGCTCTCACCTGGCAGGATCAAAAAAGAGCACACTTCCCACAAACTTACAAAGAATCAATACTTTTCTACAAGCAAAACAAAGCAGCCATGGCCTCAACCTCTGTCCCAGCTCCACGCTAACTGCACTCAAAGTACTGTGGACTGAAAGAAGCAACACACCGAGCAAAAATTAAAAAAAAAAAAAAAAGATCTACTGACCTTACACTCCTCCCTTTTTTCTCGCTGATGTCCGCTCTTGTCCTCTAAACCTCTGGTCTAAAGTAAGTCATGCAGGAGCTGCTTCCTGCTCCTGCACAGCCCTACACCACTGTATTAGTCTGATTTCACACTCTGCAGCCTAGCCTCTTGTCCTGAAGGGGACGGTGAATGTGCTGCTTATTTAGAAGCCGGCGCACACTACCTGGGCTTGTAGGCAGCTGTTTAAAGCATGAGGCAACATCCAGGGTGCATAATACCCTCTCGTCCTCACACACACAGACACACACACATACACACACACACACACACACACACACACACACACACACACACACACACACACACACGTGCATCTTCTCTCTCTCTCTCTCTCCCCTGTCTCACTCAAATACTCATGCACACACTCACTAGCTGGCTGGTTTAGGCAAGATAGGCAACAGCACAAACACATGCACGCACGCACACACACACAAGCAGGAGTGAAATAAACACACACACACACACACACACACACATGCAAGCGGTCTGTCAGAGGTCTCTCTACCTTGGCTGGGATAGCAGGCAGTGTGAGAATACACACACAGGCACACTGAGATGGGCTGGTGCTCCGTTCTTCTCTCTAAGTGTTTAGGAGACAATTTCAACAAGGGATTGCTCCCAATCTACTAGGGTGATCCACATGGATGAGTTATAATATGCTTGCCACTCTCTCCCTCTCTCTTGGCCCCCCTGTTCCTCCTCTGTTCTCTCTCTCATTCTGCCTCTCTTCCCCTCTCACTCACTATTTTCGCTCTCATGCTCGTTGTTTTAGCCTATTATCGAGCCGTCACCGCTTACAGTTCAGGAGGGAAGCCTTCCCTGCTTCGGATTCTATATTTCTCTCGTCTTTCGATGTGCATGAGATGGGGCCAAAAGTCTGGCTCCACCTGAATGTGTATTAGTGAAATGCATTATTTATTGCAAAGCTGCATTCATTTTTTTTCCTGATATGCCAGTGGACACGAGGGGGGAAGGAGAAGCAGTGGTGGTGGCTACATCAGCAGTGAAAGGGTATATTTGTGGTTTATGTGTGTGTGTGTGGGGGGGGGGGGGCAGGGACAAAGGGTCAGAATTTGGAATAGCGGGGGTCTGAAGCAAGGTAAAAAGAATACATAGATATGATTTTAATTTATTTATTTATTCAAAGGCTGGGATTGCCTTTTCATGCAAGGTGCTGCTTAATGACATCACCGCTGGCTTCTACAAGCTGTCCCAAATAACACTGCCACTCATTTTTTTTTCTTTGTGTGTGTGTGTGTGTGTCTGTGTGCGTGCGTGTGTATGTGTCTGTGTGCGTGAGAGTGAGTGAAAGAGAAAAGATGAAGTCAGTGGAATACACAATCAAGTATTTGTTTTGAATAATAAATCAGAATTTAAAAGCTCACTTTTAAAATCATTGTTCACCAACATTTAAAAATGACCATAAAAGGTTTATCTATAATTTATATCGAAAAATATATTAAAAAACACACTTTAAAATAAAGAACAATTAAGCAGTTTTTAGTCAAATTCTGTTTGATAGAAATAATTACTACACATCTTCTTAATCACATCATTCCTGTAAATTAAGACACATTTCATTTCAGAAACTTATTAATAAAAAATTCTAAATCTAATGTGTGACAAATATCATTGAAACATGGTTTACTGAACAAAGTAGCTGCTCAATTTAAACAACTGTATAGACATTTACAAAAAAAAAAAAAAAAACAGCTTTAGCCTTTCTTTACAGATTTTCAAGAACTCTAAAACAAATCTCTGACACAACCTCTGCCCTTTTGGCAGATGTTTCAGTTTCTCTTAAATGAAAAAAAAAAAAACCCACCATGAATGAATTCCGTGTATTAAGATGAATGTATTGTTACAAGACAATAAAATGAAACTTGAGATAGTATCAAATGGAAACTCACTTGTTGTCAGCACACAGGTTAGTTTAGCAAGTCTGCGATATACATAGGTGTCAAAAACAGGATTTCAAAAAAGGCCTTAATTTTATTCCACTGATCGCCATCAGTTTAATTAACTAAAAAGCTAAATATGACCCTTATATTTTGAATTATACCAGCTGAGGGGTGAATCACTACAAGTTGAGTGAGCACAGGCCTTCAGAGACCCTGTATCAGCACTGAATGGGATGGCCAAGTGCTTAAAGGCTGGTCTGGAGTCAGAGAAGGGAGGAAGGCTGGAAATGACTGTGTAAGCTAGAGTTACTACGCTGGTCAACAGACTGCCACAACACGCACTCATGGGTGCAACCAGTCAAGCAGGAGTCATGACTGCAGCGAGGACCCCCAGGATTCTGTCAGCACTGTGAGCCTTTCTTTTTTTCTTCCGGCAGTATGAGAAATATAGCAACAAAACAGAAACATCCAGCAGCATCATTCAGTATAAAGGTCGCTGATAAACATGTAATTTTCTGTACAACACATAGATCTCAAAAAAAAAAAAAAAACCCAAAAAAATTATAAATCTAACTCTTATTCCAAATGCATCAAAATGATTGAAAGTTGATGTTTACAGCCCATGACCATCCACCGCAATGTGCAGCTCATTTTATCACTCAGAGGTCTAGTTCATTCTCCACATGTTCACAGCTTGGTCCTCAGCCATAGGATGTCCAACTTGCTTGCACCTACGAAAGGAAATGATGTTGCCCAGGGCCCAGCCAAGCCATTCTATCACTGCTATTAGGACTTAAGCAGGACTGCAAAATTACTCCATTGGCATTAACAGTCCATCTCAATCATTTTAATACTATCATAATCATGAGACTTTCGAATATTATTTTTAAAAGCCTTGCTGAGAAAAAAAAAAAAAAAGGAATTTCATTTCCTTGGCTTAACCATCTAAATTGAGAGAGAGTAAGTGAATAGAGAAAAGAGTGAGAGTGATATCTTATGAGACAGGGAAAGAAAGTGATAGAGTCACCCCACCGCCACCACCACCCATGCATTATCACACACCACCGTCCATCTGCATGCACCCATCCTGTTTCACCGTGTTACAAGTCACAAGAGATGTCTTTAAAAATAAACATGGAAGGTAATATTTGCGGTGTGACTTCGTGACACTTAGAGAAACCTTCCTCACTCAGCTGCCATGGGTCCTCCACTACTTTGCATCCACATGTGACCAATACGCGTGTCCTCTGTGTACAGCCTATTCCAGAATAATAACCATGAAGCACCACTAAACAATCCAGGAGTTAATGTTTCCGACTCTTTTCTCCGGTGTTTTCAAACTTTCAATTTTCATGAATAGCATTATTATGCATTATTAATATCTTTGAATTATTACTCATTTCCCTCTTAAAATGGAGTGCTTTAATTCACATTTGAAGTACTCATCATGGCTGTGCAGTCAAATGAATGTGGAAGGATACATTATATTTGCAAAAATGCAAAGGGTGAATTAAAAATATATAGCAGTACTAAAATATTAACTACTAATTTAAAAAAAAAAGATAATTTTCTTTGGTAAGAAAGCCTTTTCATTACTTCCCTTTTCATTTTTTTGAAGAGTACCTCTTTGATTATTGGGCTTTGAATTATATGAAATCATTATGTAGTGAATATTCCTGTGTCTCAAATACATTGAATATTATATCTGCGTTATGAGATGACATGTATATTCACTTTCACGAAAACGTGGCACAACAGGGTGACATGGGTGTCGCGTGGCAGAGGCAAGGCAGGACAGTATCAGATGGACAAAACAATAAAAAAAATAAAAAAATAGCACCAAATAAAAATCAAAATAGGTCCAAACATGTCTCCCCTTCATGTTCTTCTTTTTTTTTTTTTTGAAATTGTGAACTCTAATTCACCCTTGCAAGCGTGACCTTGTGCTGTGTGACAGGAGATAGCCGCAGCATGAAGACAGGGCGCCACTTATCATCAAGGGACGAGGTGGCTGTTTAATTTCACACTACCAGTGGCTAAAACCCCTGTTAGTGTAGAGCATCACAATGGCAGCTACGCTGGGGGAGCAGATGTCCTGGTGAAGGGGTGTAAAGAGGGAGGAGGTTGAGTTGGAAAAAGGACAAGGCTAAAAGAGGAATGGTGGCTATGTGTGTGTGTGTGTGTGTGTGTGTGTGTGTGTGTGTGTGTGTGTGTGTGTGTGTGTGTGTGTGTGTGTGTGTGACAGCAAAAACAAGCGCAAGTAAACGCACATGGGGTCACACATGGTCTTTTGGTCATGCTTACGGGCAATAATTAAAAGTGGATGGATGAAGGTGAGGTGACACAAACTGGACCGAAAGGAGGAAAGAGCGAAGTCGCCGCGATGATGGCGGCGGATGAGAGGAGAGTTCTGTGGCGCGGTCCACACCGCAGAGGCCAATTGGTTTCTGAAGAGCTTTCTATTGTCTACAATGACAAACTTGAGCTCTGGCCTCTAACCCGGGGGTCTTTCTGTCTGATCCAGGGCGCCCCTGGCTCCCCTTCATAGCCCCTCCCTCAACCTTACACACACACACACACACACGCACACATACACGACCATGTAGACGTAACACAAACCCCTCAGCTGACGCCTGACATGACTGCAGGCTCGAACAGTGACCAGCGCCTCTCAGCACAGCAGAATATAAAACACATTAATGAGCAGGAGGAGAAAATGGCTTCCCTCTCAAACATGGCTGCTTTCTGACGGCCAGACAGAAGGCAGCGCGAAAAAAGGTCACTCCTCTCATCTTTTAGTAACACCAGCCCACCCCCTCTTCTAATGCTGGTGCCATTTAATACAGGTCGTCCTCAACCTACGAACGTTTGATCACAAACCTTCGGAGATATTTGACTACTATCCTGCAGTTCCTCTTTCTGCCACAACATCTACAGGGGCAGCACCGCGGCATTCGCACATCTCCAACACTCATCTCCTCGTCTTTTTCTTGTTTGTTGTTGTCTGTGAGCATCTCAGTACCTTCAATATTGTACTCTTTTATCATGGATGATAAACCGAAGGAGAGATGATAGTGGCAATGATCTCTCTGATGACAACTCTGCCTCTGACCAACGATAATTCCCCCCTCCTCTTCCTTAGTTCTAAAGGTAAGCTACATGCTACATGCCACAGTACTTTACAGTAATTTTAAACATCAACATCTGACTTTGGATGTTATTTAATGCACTTGAAAAAACCTGCTGAGAGTTACTTGAAGTGTTTTCTTCTTTTCATCCTCAATGATTAAATTATAAGGAACAAAAGTTTACCATAAACTAATCTGAATTCAAAACGATTGCGTCAATTATGAGTGATGCTTAACAGTAGATGTTAGAACTATACTTCTATAATTTAATATGATTGCATGATTTTATTCTTATTTATTGTACAGTAACATGGTATTACGTGCTTTTAACAATTTTGTAATGATTTTAAGAGTCCAATATGTGTTTTGGACAGACATTAAGTCGAATGAAATGATGTAAACCTTTATTTTTCCATTTATTTTTTTAAATAGACGTATAATTGAGAATGACTTAATGACACTTAATGACATTGAACTCTGAATGTTATTTGATATTAACTGTTGGTCATGTTAACTAAGAAACTTTATGGAAATGAAATGGAGCTCGTCATTCACATAAGTGCAGTGGGGATGTGAAAGTTACATTATTTAATTCATCTGTTGTTTTATGTCCTATTATTTTTCTGCTAAGTCTTAGGGAATAGTACTTTTGTATTTAGAGCAGTAATGGCATTTACATGACCGCAATTTGGAATTGTATATTGAAATTTAATAAATAACAACTTACGAACAACCTCTCAGAACCAATTGTGTTTGTCGGTTGAGAACTACCTGTATTCTTTTTCTCTCCCCCTCATTTCCATCTCTTCCCTCCATCACGGCCACCTTCTACTTTGCCTCCGTGGTCATTTTCCGTTACACATTCTGTATGTGCATGTAGGCTTGTTATTGAAGAGACAAAGGAACAGGTTCTTAGGGAGAGACAGGTGGCTATATTTGAGTGATGAGGAAATTACCAAAGTGAGTTTCTAAGAACCTCTCCATTGTGGAAGGTAATAGAAAAAGGAAAAAATAAAAATAACGGCGCCTCTTCCCTTTTCTGGTAGAGCTCAGCAGGAAAAAGAGCCCCCCCACCACTCCTATCCTCCCCAGTACGATTTCAAATCCCCTCTGAGCACTGCAGTCCAAGCAGATATTTTTCCTCGCTTCCTCCCCCAGAGCCATCTTTCTCTATTTTCTCCATTGGCCGGTTGAACACTGAATGCTCCAAAATGCGTTTTGACTGCATGATTTTTATTTTCATAATATCAGAACATCAAGTTAAGGGATATAAATGTTTATTCAGCAGAGGGGGGGGGGGTGAATGCTGTTGTGTGAATGCTGTGGCTCTTGGGGGACAGAGCCCATGCTAAATCAGTAAATCACTCCATCTGGAAGATGAACGGCATGTTTTGGAGTTCATTGCCTTTCGTTTCGGGTGAGTGGCCGATGCAGCGGCGAGCACTGGCACGCCGGAGCGAAGGTGTCTGCTGATGTGGATGCTTACGGAGGGATAATGAAGCGGCGACCAGAGTCTTGGCCGTGTTTCGTTCACCCTTTACGTCCCACTGTGAAAGGGCCAGCTTGCCGAACACGGCTATTAGTCTGTCCTTATTCGGAGCCACCAAAGGCCTTTTGCACACTCCGTCACAAGTGATGCTCGGAAAGCACTTGGGTGTGAAAGAGGTTGAGGTTTCAAGTCTTTTCCAATTTTCATCCTTTTATTCTTGAAGTCAGCACTGTGTTGGAGTCTTCACCTGGTAACTATGAAAGCTTCTAAGACCCCACCTATCTTTGTGACAGAAGCAACACCTGAGTCTATACAACACCTGAGTAAGTGTGAACAATTACTACAAATGTGAAGTTCAAACAAAATGTAAAATATTTTTAAGGCCTTGTGTTGCTTTCCGCTGCTGTGAAAATGTTTTGTTAGTGCCTAAAATGAATTGCAGTAGTGGAGAAAGATATTCAGAATTTACAGCCACAGAAGTTTAGACATGCTTCTCTTCACAACATAATATATTATTAATAATGCATGTTCTTAATCCCACCTTTTATAAAATCTTTACTCAGATTTTTAGTCATTTTACACACAGAGAAATGTTAACTATCATAAGTTCATGAAATATATTGCAGCAGTTTGTGTGTTTGTATGTTTCACATTAAACTAATGTTGTTTACAGATAAGCATATACATTTTCTCATTCTTTGATACATTGAACTAATTTCACAACTGTTTGCGTGTAAGTGAAAGTTCAGCAAATATTTTTTTTACTTTTATTATCACGTGTGTTTTTGTGTTGCTTCTTATGTCAGAGGTTGTAAACACAACTAGAATCAAACACACATCTAACCAAATACTACACCTATCACAACCATTACAACATTAAAGTGAATCACTGTGTATCACACTCCTCACCTGCACCTAAAACTGCGATGTGAGGCACAACAGATTTAAATAAGTTGATAGAGTTCATCAACGTGACAGGCAATTATACCAGCTCTGACCATGGGTCTGCATGCTAAATGAAAGTCATTTAAGTTGTGGAAGCCATACATGTTATGTAAAAGAGAATGAGGGTTCTGCAGCTCCATTTCTGCTCCCGGACAGCCCTAAATTAAATATCCCCAAAGTCCATTAGGCTAAACAGCCAGAGGAAAGACTTTGTCTCTACACAGAAAAATGACAGTCAACTGGGGCAATCATATCATCAATCAATTATGCATGAATTATATTTTTCTTAGACTGTGTAAAATGTCTTATGTTAATTCTCCTAAGTATACAATATTTTTTTGAATGACAAACCCATATGGATACTGTCTAAATTAATGCTTTTTCAAAGATTTATCAGCCCCATGCTGTCAGCTGAGATGAAAACACTGAAGTTGAGTTGTGATTCGTCCATTTCAAATGTAACTGCAGGGGCCACAGGCGGAGCTCGGAGGTACTCAGTGCTGATAACCTGCATGGATATAAATCTACTGACAGAAAACATCCCCAGAAACTAAAAGAATTTCAAGGTGTGCCAGTAAACCCTTTCACTGAAGCTATAGCACTTGTTACTAGAAAAACAAGAAGATGAGACAGAAGAAGGGAGTCAGAGGGGGAGACAGAGGGAGGTGAGTGTGGAGAGCAGGGGTTTGCATTGACCTGACCTGTCTTGGCTAAAGGCCTGTTGAGTCAGTGAGTAGGAGAGTCCCTGAGGTCTGCACTGTGGCCCTGGTCTCTGATAATGATCGCTGTGTGACAGTAGGAAACCAGTATTGGCAGGTCTGCTGACCAGCATCAGCGAGAAGCCAAATATTGGTCAGTGTGTTAATTATAAGTAACCCCATGACCTCTGCAAACTGACCCACCGCCCAGTCTCCTAGAGATAACATTCATGTTGTCATTTGCATCACGTAATACATTTATGAGGTACATGTAAAGCTTAAGAAGTCTGTTTTTTCTTCACGGTGTGAGGAAAGTTCTTTGTTAGAGCATGCCAAGTAGCAAACAAACAGAGAAGTAATGACTGACATGTTTCATTTTGTTCTGGAACATTTAAAATAAAAAAAAGGACTGCAGGTAGAGGACAGCTCTGGCTTCTAGGCTTCTGAATCTGTACACCTCCCCGCCTACCTCAGTGCACCTCCTTTGTGGTATAAAGGTAGTAATAAACTTAATTTTACCTCTGAATATAATATAGTATATTTAATCTTTCCTTTATAAATGCATGTTAAATTAATTTTAATGTTGTTGAAAGTGAAGTGGGAATAAATTTAATTTTAAAAAGATGGGGTCAGATCAGTCTCTGTGTCAAGAGGGTACCAACCGACTCAGTGGATTTTCAAAGGCCAGTATAAAAATGATAGTGATATACTGTGGCATCACCCACACCCCAATCCTACATTGTTGTAAAACATTGAAAACTAAAATTAGTGAAAATAATTAATAACTAAGTGAAGACATAAGTAAATCTGTTTCAACCATAGAGTAATAGCAAACTCAATGTCATCATAAATGTTTAGTGTTTGATATTATTATTATTATTATTATATTCCCTCAGGATCAGTAATTATTATTGAGAAGTTGATTTCATAATTGTTGTAGCTCGTAAATCAGTCAGACCAGGATGTATCAAAAAAATCTAAATTATAAGTTTGTAAAATACAGGTGGATATTTCAAAAGAAACACACACACACACACACACACACACACACACACACACACACATACACACAGAGAGAGAGAGAGAGACAAGGTCTTGCTCTTTTCTTTCTAAATTCATGACAGCTCCTGATGATCTCCACCAGCGGTCCCCTCTTATACAGTATTACATGCAACACAATCCACCCTTACACACTAATTTGTTTTCTTTGGCTCTTTTTCTGTTTCAGTGTGTAACTGAGCTCTTGAATATATACAAATTTAATAGAGATAATAGAATCATTATCAAGTTCAGATCAATATGAATTCTGCCCCGGTCCTCATAAAAGGCAGTGATATTGAAATACAACACTGTCTATGCGCTTTCATTCTTCCTCCTACAACTGACACTTGCTGCCATCAGACATGAATTACTAGACAGGCACATTACAGCTAATAAGACTCTCACAAAACACCCTTTATTAATGCATGAGAGAGTCTTTGATCCTGCAGAAACTTTCATAGGGAAAGCAGTAATCACCGCACCACAGACAACACAGGAATCCTCCTATTACCTTGAAAAAGTCAAGAATGTGTCTGGGGTCAAATCAACCGAGAGTGAACAGCTCGTCTCGGAGGGGAGGGACAACACAAATCTACCAAAGCTCAGGTAAACAATGCTGCAGGCCAATTATGTTTTTGTCATTTGAAGCCAATCAAAACTCTAAAAAAAAAAAAAAAGTCAGGCTATGAATCAGTCTGTATTTAGCCCTTCCATCACACAGAGGTGATTCATATAAGGTTGTAGAATTATTAAATTTAATTGGCCATAATAATACTGAATCAGCTGAAGACATTTGTTTTGAAGCACAGGAAATTAACTGAAGGGAAGCAAACTTTGTGAACTCTCACTGTGAAAGTACTTTTGATTTTTGAATCCTTTATATTCCAGTGTGTCAAGATTAAAATTTTGTATTTTTTAGCATTCTATCCAATAATTAGGTTGAATTTTGAGCTAATTATTATTTTCTACAAGGAAATAACATCTGTAAGCATCAAACTCCCACATTATCCTGTGAGTCACATCCAACAAAACCAGTTTCCTGTATATATTTTCACAATATATTTAGTTTGATAAACTCAAGGAAAGTTAACTTTCCTGATTTAACAGGAATCAATATTCTAAAAGTCTTTCCATCTTTTCAGCGCACCTGTCACTAACAGTATTAGAACTTCTCACAAACGATTCATTGGAGGAAAACTTTGGTTTGACTTCTACTCCAATAATCTAGATTTTGACAGAGCCTGTCACATTATAAAGTCTGAACATAGCTACAAGAATTGCAAATGATACACATGATTGAATTTTATTGAAGTGGTCAGCAAGTAGCTCATTCCCCACAGAAAGCCCCGGGGCCTGAAGGTGGTCAGTGGGGAGCAGCTTCACAACATCTCACTGCTGTGCGATACATGGTGAGAGGATGGGAAGCAGAGGAGAGGACCCCCATTTGAGAGATGGAGGTGCCACTGCAAATTTATGACCTGACTATTTAAGACCTGTATAATGTATTCCCAGTTCAGCAGGGACCCACTGCTTATACTCCATCACAGCATCTATGAGACCATGCATTGGGTAAAAGCAGCGAACACAGACACGGTCCAATGTTAAAACAATCGTTTTTCTTTTCAAAGTTCGTGTAAACCTGAGAGCGTACTGTTTATTCCACAAATCCTCAAATTTGTTAACTTACCTATACATAACATTTTAAGAAAGAAAAAAAAGAACAATGAGAAACAGAAGATAGAAAGCAAGTAGAATCATTACAACAAAATCATTAGCGTATTAAAGATTTAAAGGCATCAAGCTGAAATAAAACTTATTCCAAATATTTATGTCTATATAAACATGATAAATTTAAAATATATTTTCCTGAATAAAATATTATTTCTGGAAAAAATAAAATCCTTACTAAATTTTCTGCAAACACAAAAATGAAAAAAGATCATTTAAAACATAATCCATTGATGCAAAAAAAAAAAAAAAAACACGGAGAGATTTATCTCCGTCTTGATTCCAAGGCTGCTCTGAGCGTATGAGATTTGTTTTAGGCTCTGCTGCAGCAGCATGCTAATCAGCATAAAGGGGTCAGGGGTTAGGTTTGGACAGAGACCAAAACCGAGTCACAACAAATAGAGAGGAACATCTGCTGGCCATGTGTCACACAAAACCACCCCCTCCTAGCCTCGCACAAGCCATCAAGAGTCTGGGACAGGACCCAAAGTCAAGGGTAACCCCCAGGAGCCAAAGGCTGACCGGACACAACAGCAGTCTCTCTCTCACATAGTCCCTCTTGACAACCCACAGGTGAATCATGCACCATAAAGTTGGAATTAATTGTTTAAAAACACGCAAATAGCTTTTCACATCCCTTCTGCAGATTCATTCCTTACATAAAAACAGAATGTTGAAAATGAAAATATTCTGTGATGACCATCAGAGCCTTTAGGTTTCTTTTGGCCAGAGGCTGACACTGAGTCTGCCCTGCAGTTTGGCCTCAATCATCCCTTTTCCACATCTTTCTGAAGGAGGGATAACTTTGAATCTGCATATGACACATGCTGACCGATGACAGAGAGATCTTGTCTATATAAACTTTCACTCGCTTCCCTTGGCAGCCTAACAAAGCACTTGAAAGGAAGCATCAAACGATGTCAATAGTAGGATCAATAACCTGGGCTTGTCTCCGTTTTTCCCTGCAGCAAATGAAAAGCATTACCCTGATCCTCCTGGACGGGGGCTACAGTAACTCTACTGCTGCTGCTGAGGGGATGGCTGATGTCTCTTCTTCCCAGACATCGCCACATGCATGCCACATTTCCCTTCCGTCTCTCTAATGTGCTGCTGATCTACACCTGCTGGGCACAAGGTTGAATAGGTATATGCTGCTTGCTGACAGCATCCATCACTCAGTGAGGGCTAATTATTGTCATTTAAAATACATCTAAAATGACTCACTGCCCGATACGGAGTGGATGCAATGATACTCATGCGTTAGCATGAGGAATTAGAAGAGCTGCAAAACCTTCAGCGCTCCGTCTTTTGGTGTCTGTAAGTGAGCAAAAAGTCCTTCAATCAAAGCACATTCATGCATGCAAGTGAAAAATCTTTAAAAAAAAATCTCCAAAAAGCGAGTCAATTAATCGTCCTTTTATATTTCTCCTGCGGAAAAACTCTGAATTCGCGTTAATGATGCAATCCCATCTTAACATCACCTCATCATCGGTGAGCTGAGGTTCACCCATTTTCGAGCAATCTATAAGGGCAGCGCTGAGTGTCAGAGAACTGATACACGCTCCTGAGCTCTCAGGTGAACTCAGTAATGGACACAGTCACTCTAATTCCCCTTCAATTCTCACCTAAAATTGAAAGCTGCCAAAAGCAGCCTTAATTACACACTACCCAATCAGAGCTTAAGTGTAACCTTCCGCCCCCCCCACCCACCCCTCACTTCCCGACTCACTTCCCGACTCACTTCCCGACTCACTTCTTTCTCTTGGATGGAAGAACAAATGCAGCTCGAACCTGCTTGAGATCCGCACATTTTTCATAAGGATGTAAACAGGACTGGAGATTATGGGATGGCTGTATTATGCGCATATAGGAAGCAAGAGTGAGATTTAAGGAGCAACCTGCATGGTCAGCACAGAGTGTGATGAAAATACAACGGATCCAGGGATAAGCAGGGTTATGGATCTCCTCTTGCATGTAACCGGGCAAGATCCAATTTAATTATTTTAGCTTCCACCCATTCCCTTTCCCCTGTTTAAGAGCGACGTGCATCCTTTTCCTGTCAGACGCAGTTGTCGTTGTTTGTGCATCTATACAAATTCAAGTCTAAACTGGTGATTTTTGGTTTGTTAAAAGCACCTTACATCATTCCATGCATTCATAAATGTGTATAAATTCAGATTTGTAATGGGTGTCTGATCGCAGCTCAAGCAAAGCTATTGGTGTCGGCATCTGAATAAATATTAGTTGTCCCTCTATTTGTCCTTCTGAATCTCGTCCACAGTGAATTAAAGGCATCTCCTCGGGGCGGACAAATAAACCAAGGGAAGTCTGAAGGCAGCTACAATAGACGTGCAGCTATTTCCCCATCCTCTCTAATCACATGATCAGGGTGTCGGCGCCACATCCCCAGCATAGGGAGGAGCCAAGCAGTGCGCAGCTTACCACCATTTTGTGTGGGTACCTGACTTCTTTTGTGTGAGTATACCTGGTTCATTTGTTTACCTGCATAAGGGCTGATATTTGAGAATAGGTCCAGTAGTGATTAAGTCTGTGTGGTTTTTTTTGTAAGATGTGATGCATGACAGGTTCCCTGCTAAATTAGCTACAGATAAAGAATCACAGGGTAACAGTGTGCCCCGACTGCAGCCCATTCTGGATTTCATGTTGTGTATTTTCTTCCCCTCTTCCTTTCTCCTGGCTGTGCTCCCGACAGACCTCTCTCCTCCCCGCCATCCAATGTGTGAGGCACATATGGTGCAGCGAAATTGCTGTCTGCGAGAGCATGCCTCTGCCTGTACAGACTTCATCAGAGGGATTAAAGAACGAGATGGGGAAAAAAAAAAAATCCAAATAAAATGATGATAGCAGGGCCACCCCCATCCCACGTTTTTTTTTTTTTTTTAAAGAGAGTGGAACATCAGATGACGGAAAAGGCTCTCTTTGCTTGGGTGCATTGGTTTGCAGGGTGAGGTTTCCCCCAGTCAGTGAGCTGCACTGGGTTTATTTGGCTCCGACAAGGGCTCACTAAAAAGAAAAACAAATTACAGTACTGTTCCTCCCTGCATCCAGCTGTCGAAGTTCACCTAAAAGCCACATCCAATTAGAAGAAAAGAGACTTGAAGGCACAGCGGCAGCGTTTGGGCATTATTCGGACATTCTTCCCTGATATGTTCTTTTTCTTCAAATAAATAAACATACAAAGGAAAAAAACGTGTTGAAATAAGCAGGATGTGTGTATGTGTGTGTGTGTGTGTGTGTATGTGTGTGTGTGTGTGTGTGTGTGTGTGTGTGCTGAGGTGGTTGGTGGAGAAAGGAAAGATTGTAGGATATTAAGGAGTAATGGATGTCACACCAAACCTCCATAACAAATTCCTTCGAGCTTTCATCATGGCTCTACATCAGACTGATTACGGGGACAAGTTGATTTTCTATTACTGTTTACAGAGCAAAAGTAAATATATATTGTTTTGTCCATCCGCTAGAAAGCCGATAATTAATTAGACATCAAATTGTAATGCATAAGTTAGAAAGTGTATTTAATAATGTCATTATTTTCTCATTAACAGCAAACAATCCATTTATAATTTCATGCTTTAACAATTTTTGTAAAGTGTTTCCAGTATTGCACAAAACAAGAAAATTAATGAATATTCTTGGAGGCAAAGTGAAGAGCAAATTTTTTTAAAAAACATACAGTGTGCCAAAAATTCCACATGCAAGCAAACTCTGCATGCAAATGTGGTTTTAGATTGATCCTGCAAAATTCAAGTAAATAGGTATCTATTGTGAGGTTTGCTGTGGGAATTACCAGACACTATAGATCTGGCCTCACATTTGAGACAACAAAAACGCAATTTTGACATCTTGCCCAACCAACAGATAAAATTTGCTGTTCAGAGACTGGCTTTCTTTTGTTCCAGGTCTTTATAAACCCAAGACACTTGAAATTTAAACCCAGTTCAAGAACTATTATTTGCCACAGGGCAAGGTAAATCTCTTGGCGGGGCCTATCAAAGGGTTGCCCTGGGTTTGTTTAAAATTGATCTTATTTAAAAGTGGATTTTTTGTTTTACTTTTCAAAGACATACTTTCTGCTGTGATCTTGTGGGTCAAAGTAACGATAAATGTTATTTTTCCAACTGGAGTAAAAAAGAAAACTGAAGCAATCAGAAGACAATAAGAGAGAAAGCCTTTTTTTGTGCCATTGCTTCTTCCCAGGTCTCTAACTTGCACATGTAAAATAGAAAACACATGCAAGATAAATCTCTGACTACTGCACAAAATTTGAAGAATATACACCCCTGGTGAGAGAACAAATAAATAGAATATGTTTGAACTGCCGTGAAAAATCTCTGTCTCGTGATTTACTGACATATGAATGCCAATATGAATATGTGTGTGTCTGTGTGTGTCTGAGTGTGTCTGTCTGTGTCTTGCAGAATGAAAATAAAATGGCCTACATGAAACGGTTGTTTCCTTTTTTTAAGGAAGCAGTCAACAATTTTCATTCACCCTTCTTCCTCAGAGGCAGCGACTGACTTGACAACTGACCAATCCAGATGAAACAGGGGGTGGGGGTGGTGGGACACAGGAAGAGATAGAAGATGAGCTCAGCTCTGCCTCCCCTACTTCTTCATCTTTGACAATTATTCCATTTCAACAAAATCAGTGACTTGAGCCCGATAAATCATAATTATTCCCTTTTCTATACATGAAGTCCAACATGTTCCAGTTTACTCTGACTTCAGCAGGGGCTCCGAAGGTAACAGAGGTGGAAGGGGACTACGGTTAGCCAGGGACTATCCTCTGGGGCCGGTAGGGTTCCTCTCCTGCCACGCCAGAAGAGGAGGTCACGACAGTGCGAGTTTAAAGCCTGCTGCTCCTGTGGAACAAGACGAACAAGCAGAGGCCACGGCAGCAGGGACGTCCTGGTAAAGACCCCTTCATCTGGACTACACCTGGGGGAGCCCACAGGGCCAGCAGCTCGACAGCACTGCACAGCAGCTACTACTGCACACACACACAGGATATGCAGAGCACTGACACTTATAAAAAAGAGTGTGGAGCAGTATGTTAACAGAAAATTCAGAAAAATTAGTTAATCAGGAATTAATTTAGAATTAGATTACTAGGAATAAAATCAGGAAAAATGTCCTTCCAAGGAATATTAGGTCACGTTGGCCCGCAGTGGCGGACCACCCAGGGTGCAGCGGCTCAGGACCAACTCTCCACCTGACCTTGTAATTTTATTGTACCATCTGTATAATGACAAATGAAGATCTTTAATCTTAATCTAATCTTTAATATCGGTTCATTTATATGCAAAGAGTCAACAAGAGAACGATTAGTAAACAGGAGAATAAAATGTGTACATGAAAAACATGAGAGTTGGACAAACATACTTTTCATCTGGTACAAAAAACGCAATGAACATTTTGAGCACTGTGACTACAGTTATACTATGTATGATGAGTGACACTTTCTTCACCGTTCTAATTTGGTAAGATATTTGTACATCTACTCTGATTAGCAGCAAGTCATTGTTTAAATTACCATTCTGCATTCTACAAGTACATTGATAGATAGATGGATGGATGGATGGATGGATGGATGGATGGATGGATGGATGGATGGATGGATGGATGGATGGATGGATGGATGGATGGATGGATGGATGGATGGATGGATAGATAGATAGATAGATAGATAGATAGATAGATAGATAGATAGATAGATAGATAGATAGATAGATAGATAGATAGATAGATAGATAGATAGATAGATAGATAGATAGATAGATAGATAGATAGATAGATAGATAGATAGATAGATAGATAGATAGATAGATAGATAGATAGATAGATAGATAGATAGATAGATAGATAGATAGATAGATAGATAGATAGATAGATAGATAGATAGATACTTAAAATCTTAAATCCCATCTTTGTCTATAGTGTCTAGCTGGAGCTTCTGAAGGTCCCTGGGGCGCCTCCACTTCCCCAGAAACTCCCTCCAAGGCTCTTCAGGTTAACATGCCCTGTTTGACTATGAGATCAATAGTTGTAAATGACTTCATCACATTGAACAGACAACTCTCTGGACAGAATTGGTCACACAGTTGCAACTTGACAAGGTTGTCAAGAAGTTCAGTCCATCCAGTCATGTTACAAAAAATTTAGGAAAAATTAGTGGTACAGCGATAATTCGTATAATTTATACATTTCTCCTCCGACGCAAAGGTGTACTGTATTCCAGTTTCAATGACTTCCAATAAAACAACTATCCTAACTCACATTTATGCACAAAGAGAGGATAATGTGCTTGACTACAGTAGCTGCATGAAGAGGTGAGAACCTTCCATTGATATCCTCCGGCTTCCCTGCTCCCCTTTGTTCTTATGGTATAAGGGGTGACGTGAGTTTCGTCCCAAGACTCCCTAAAAATGCCCCCAAAGCCTGCCTGGCTCCTGAGTGGGAGTGTGTAATCGGTCCTGGCAGAGTGCTGGTTAATGGGGGGCAGAGGGCCATGGGTTGAAGATGTATTCATGTGCATGGTGTGGAGCCTGGACCTGGGGTGACACTTCTTCATTCTTGCTGCCTCAGGCCAGGATTAGGACTGCGGCCAGCCCCACAAAGCCAGCCGTAATGCAAAATCATTTTCATATTAACCTCGTCTCTCCTCTCTGGGCCTGACAGTGGACAGGCCTGCTCTCTTTGGTGCTCAAATTATCCTCAATTACTGAGGAAAGGCCAGGCGAGGGGACGTCACCTAACCTTCACCATCTGTTAGGTTCAAAGCTTTAGCAGTCGGCCAGCCCGCCTGTCTCCCTTGACCTTTCCGCCTCGGCCAGCTCCTGCACTATATTCTGTTCGCCCCACCCACCCCTCTACCCCCGTCTACACACACGCACACGCATGCACACACACAAACTGTCTAGGATAGACCCGCCTTCTCTTGGACACAGCTGGGAAGTGCATGTGCACGCTTCACATTAAGGGGAAAAGGTTATGTCATGCTTCTTCAAAATATATATAAATATTCAAAGCTATGCACAGACAGCAAAAATCTGTTAAGACATAGGTTAGGTCAATCTCTACAGGGTGAGCCACAATATTTAAGATAAGGGAGGAGGTTACTGTTTATGAAATTAAAACAACAATGATGCTGGATTAAAAAAAACAAAAAATATATCATTCAGATTTATTTTTCAGCATTTTAAAAAGCTGCAAATATATTTAATTCTGTGAGGACATTGTGAAATTTATTTACAGCTGATGACATAAAAAATTTTTTTTTAACCAAATCAATATTTAGATTTTTTAATGTTGAATTTTGTAATGTTATGCTGCACAGCTAATAAGCAGATATTTCTGTATTTTGTTTTGCAACTGTGTCTAATTTATGCTTTATTTGTGTTAAAAAAAGATGCCATCATTTGTTTATAAGAAGTGTAAGATGCTTATTTGTGAAAGTATTTTTATTTTAGCTTTAGTGCCTCACTAAAATTGTATTTATTGTGCTATTATTTATTTCCCTTTATATACTGCAAAAGTTGTGCTTAAATAAAAATTCATCTATATTTGAGATTGTACTTGTGAAATATTGAAGAGCTTTTATTTTTCTTACAGTGAATGCACTTCTTAATAATGCAGACAGTGTTTCTCTGTTTGTTTTGAGCTTGTGTGTTTTAGCAGTTCCACTGTGTCCATTTGGATTTTCCAGTCCGTCTGTCCGCTCAGGAGGACCCCTTTCTCAGGTCATCTGGCAGGACCTGATGGCTCTGAAATAACTTTTAATAAGTCTGTTAAATAATAGATGGGAGTGTTGGCTAAAATCATGCCAGCAGGAGAATGGCTGAGGACAGCTTGCTGCAGAGACAGACAACAACCAGGTCCCACGCACTTCCTGCACCATCATCATCATCATCAGCAGCAGCAGCAGCAGCAGCAGCCATGTTCAGTCTCCTGCCTCACCTCCTCTCCAGACTCAGACTCACTGAGGTCAAGGGTCGTGAACTTGACCTTGTGCCCCCCCCTTCCCCAGGAGAATATTCTCTTGGTTTAGGGTATAATTTGGGATTTATTCGGCAGGAGGTCCTGTTCAGTCAGCATTATGTTTCATTATCCTTGGGCCGTCTATGATCACGGGGCACAGCCCACAGCAAACACATCAACACTCCGTTTTACTCACACCTTTGCAATCCCACAATCAATACCTCCAACTGTCAACATTATTCATTAAATCTTTACAGCCCCAAACAGAAGAGTAATATTTACTTTAATAGTCAGGTAATATGTTTTACATGTTATAATATGTGTCTGTAAATTTTAAAAATATATATATATAAATGCAAATTAACATAAAAACACAAAACAGAAAACAAAATGACCCATATATTCCACATTAATTATGGCAACAAATATCAAAGCAAAACCTTATGCCATAAAATGCTTATTTGGGATTGGTCCAATTTAAAATGTTTAAATATTGTTTCAGTGCAGAATCCTGTGGATAGCACCACACATATCTGAATCTAGATTAAAAAAAATTACATTTTAATCAAATACGTCTTCTTTTTAGGGTTTGGACATTTTTAAAAGGTTTTATATTTGATTTGTACATTGTGTTTAATAAAAAAAAAAAAATTGTAAATTTGATAAATTATGCTTACATCAGCTAAAATTCCAGGCCTAAATTAAGGAGGTGACTGATATCTTACAGATGCAGGCTAAAAAAGAGTGATCATTTCTATTATGTGTGCTTCACTCTAAGTAGGTCCCTGAGGAGGACGATTTTGGTGAGATCTTTCCTGATAAGAAGCAAGCCCTGCATGCATTAATATTACATTAGAGCCAGCATCACAGAGCCATATGCTCAGTCAGGTGGAGAGCTTTTCATTGACGTCTCCTTATCATGTTAATATTACGCTCATCAAAGAAAGTCTACATCGCGGAGATGGAAGGAGGTATGCTACAAAATTACGCATTATTTTTATGAGGAGTCTAAAAAGGAGGAAGAAACCGTATAAATCGGTTATTTAGGTCACATATTCACTGTGATGCCCATGAAAGAGACAAATGCCGCAGGAAAGGCGTCGTTTGCGCGCCTGTGTGGGTGCGTGTGTGTCGGTCGAAAATATGACATGCATGATCGGTCTCACACACACACGCGCGCGCATAGGCACACACACACACACACGCCCGCACGCACGCACGCACACAGCCAGAGAGAGAGAGAGAGAGAGAGAGAGAGAGAGAGAACCGTAATGCCGGCGGCAGGAGGGGCGCAAATCTCCATCGAGAGGGAGACAGGTGCAAGGCTCTGCTCTATATGCTGTGGCTTAAATGCATTTAAAGTCTGTTCTGAACACACGTTCCCTCTCTTTATTTCACTGAGATTATTCTTGTAGTGGGCTTTTGTTGGCACGTAAATGCGCTTTGGCTGCGTCCTTGCGCGTTTGGAGGCGTTCTATCCAAATATCAAGGAAAACACAAAGCAAAAATAAATAATAAATAAAAAATGAATAAAAATCACGGGGTATCATTTTCATTACTGTATTTTTTTTTTTTTTTGGCGTTTGAATTTGGATTTCTTTTCCTTGCCTTCCGGGCACGGTGCCATTCTCCTTCAGAATTAACCAAATACCTCCTCTAAACACGTGTCAGGTTAACAAAAGGCGGAGTTCATTTCTTTAAAGGCAGGCTGGGAGGCCGGGAGGCGGATATGCTCTTGTTTCTGTGCCAAAGTTTGTTACTCTCATTTGAATGTGAATGGCGTTTACCTCCGAGAGCTGCTCATAAGAACCCGTGTCTACAATACACAACCTCCTCCTCTGAAGGATTTTTCAATTAGCGCAGCCCCCCCCTCCTCTTTTTTTTTGACTAATCGGGGCTAATTAGGCATTATCGTGGGGTAATAGCTTGTATTAATTGCCTCCCGGGTCAACTGTTGAGGAATCTGGCGAGTGATCCAATTGAAGCTGACAAGTTTATTCTGTCTATTTAATATTCATTATATTCTAATAGGATACTTGTTTGCATGAATACATCAATTAGACTGGAGCAACACGTTAGGTTGCATTTTAATTTGTGTAGCTCCAGTAAAAGACTTTTTAACTCTTTTTTTTAATATAAATTGTTCACACATAAAATGATGTACATCCAAACCGGAACTAAAAATCATTTTAAGTTAAACCTGATTTTTTTTTTCTAACACAACACGCGATATTTATGTAGTTGTGTGAAGTATGACCCTTCTTATTTATGATCTGTAAACGTTAATAGCAAATCTGATTAATAAAGCTGACAAACAAATCATCATGGGGCCTGTCACAATCAGATGGGAGTCTATTTGAAAGTTTAAATTCTAGACATCATTTATTTATCCCCCACCCCTTAGTCTCAACTCCCTTTCAGAAGAAATAAATAATAATGTTTGTTAGTCCTCATTATGAGTTCTCTTCAGTCAGTCAAAGACGTTTCAAACGTGACATCATAGTTAATGCAAGATGTGACACACGGCTGCAGAGGATGGGGCCAGCAGCCTTGTCTTACATAGGAAATAAATTGATATGCAACAAAAATAGCAACATGAAACATCAATGCAGGATGCAAATGTATCTACTCGTGAGAATGTTTGATCAGTAATCAATTAACATTTGTGAAACCAAATATTCCATGTTAAAAAAAAACATTAAAGCAGCAACGCCACCGCAAACTGCATTTAGGAAAGAAAGAAAAATAAATAATTGTGTGTTTCTATTTATATAGGTTACAGTAAGCTGTTAGCCCCCCTTTCTCTGCGCCGTCCCATACATGAAGGACAAAGATGGGCCTAAACATGAAGCAGGTCCGGACCCCAAGACAGCAACTACACAACACTATAAAGCTGAATATTTTATAGGCCCCAACACCAGAACCCATCTGCTGTCCGACTGTATCATGGAAATTTCAGGCCTTTAAAAAATAAATGCAAGAAATAAAAAAAATTAAAGAAAAAAAACTGCAGTTAAATAGTTCTAATTATTTCATTTTGATTTTTAAAGGATTCTCCCAAACTGGACTCTAATTCTATGGAGGCCAATAACTGGATAAATTAAATAAACTCGGAACTGCAAAAGGTGGAACAAAGGATTTTGAAAAAAAAAAATAAAAAGATAATTCTCTGAAAAATCTACAGAAGCCAGAGAACCAGAGAGAGCTGTAGCTGTTTGTCCTCCCCATTAGAAACATTGAGCATCACTCACTCCGCTCTGGGTGTCACAGCAGTTTCATGGAGGCATATGGTTCTCAGCTGCCCCCGCCCCCCACCCCCCATCTGAACGTCCAACCGGCTCCGATGAAGTTCAAGGTCTCTGCTGCCAGTGACCGTCAACAAATCCGCGAGGACCCACAGAGCAGCGCCTGCTGTCTGGATGCCTCTGTCCCCAATACATAAACTATATTACTAATGCTATTACTACTGCAACAAATAATAACAAGAAAAACAAGAACAAGAACAATAATACTAATATTAATAATAACAATAATAATAATTATTATTATTATTATTATTATATATATATGGTCTCACTTTGTCCTTCCTATTTTTGTTTTGAGGTTTATTTTGCTAAGCATAATTTTCATTTCTTTACTAAGTATTTTTAATTACCAGGTGTAATGAATGCTAATTAAATGCGCCGGTATGGATTTCCCATAAGTGTAGCCCTTTCATTCATAGAGTGACTCAGTTGGTTTACGAATTAAAATTTTGGTAGGCATTAAAATGAGCGAATTTTTTAAACCGGTGAAGTTGTAGTGTTCCTTCGCAGGCTTCGTGCTTTGGGCCTTCACGGATAAATGATTAAATAGACATTCAGTTATTAGAACAATATCAACTTCCATTATTTATACTGGAAACAAATTAAATAAATATTTGATTTTCTCTTACATCGGAGTATCTCGACTTAATTAACAACTTCCAAACGATTTTTTTTAAAGAAATAATGAACGCCATATTTAAAAAGGGAGCCTGCGATCATCTGAGTGACTATTTGAAAATTAATTGGAAAAAGTTTAAAATATATGCTTGTTTGTTTATTTCTTTATGCTTTGCTTTTATTCTTCATCCTATGTATAGATGCATTCATTCTTAGTTGGTTCTATAATTCTGCTGTAGAGTTGAAAATTAAAATTTTTCCATTAAGATTTCTTTGCTGAAGAATTGAAAGAGTGACCTGATATATATATATTATTTATGTATGTATGTGTATATATATATATATATATATACATATATATATATATATATATATATATATATATATATGTATATATATATATATATATATTTGTTACTGGAGAAATTATTCCTGTCTAATTATGACATTCCAGGTTTCATTATTAGTCTCATAAAGTCAGACAAGAAACTACCGTAGAGTTTCTCTGATTTCCATCATTTAAGTAATAAATATTTACATTATTTGGAAAAAAAAATAAATCCAAACAATTCTTAAATTTAATACTAATAGTAATGATCATTCACATCGTTGGAACAACTTAACACATCAATATCTACAGTGTTTGATTATGTATTATTATGTATTATGTCTCAGGTATTTTGAGGGACAAAATGACCACACCACAGCTCATTAAAGTTACATAGATTATCATATTATGTGTAAATATGAAAAAAAAAAAGGGCTTCAATTTGAAAAAGGACTAGATTGATTTAAATAAAAGAGAGAGAAAGAAATAAAAACATGGATGGAACAAGAAAATGAGGTTGAGGATGCAGATCAAACAAAGATGAAGGAGAAACGAGAAAGAGAGGACAAAGAGTAAAAGGTTATGAGCAGAGAGGCAGCATGATAGGTGGTCCCAGGTGTCTGTAATGACATCAGAACCAGAAAGATCCTGCATCTGCATTGTGGAGGAGATCTTGTTTCCTCGGAAAGTCTCTTCAAGAGAGACAGGTCACGACCAATAGCCTCTGTCTGACATATAATTGGTGATATTGATTATAGGTTATCATATGCTGCAGGCCATTTGTAAGATAATGCTGCAGGGGTTAATTTGTCAGCCATTAACCTTCGGGGCTGATGGTTATGTACGTGTAATTTAAGTTTAAAACAACTTCTAAATGGATCACCTAACTTCATCTAATAAATGGTATTCTAACATATTTAAGTTACATTACACCACAATAAATACAATACAGACTGTCGTGTGCTTTCTGAATTAACCCCACCCCCCCAATTCAAAACCTCCAGAGCATCTCCTACCAGGAAGTCTTGTGTTGACCGTTAATACAAATACTCATCTAAAAATGAATGTGACACTTACAGGAAGTGCTGCTTCCTCTTCCTTCATATTTTAAGGAGCTGCTCACCTCCAAACCAACAGAACCCTGAAACTTGATCCATCCTGTCACTCTAAACTAATGGTCAATGGAAAAATCACAAAAAATAAATATGACATTCTTTTACTAAATTAGACGCATATGTGGAATTGCTTAAGCATAAAACTATAAATACTATTACAAAATAACACAGTAATTATTATTTTAAACATGAAATTACATAGAAATGTAGGAAAGAGTATTTGTTGCAATTTCCTTGAAACCTGAATTGAATATATGTTTCTTGAAATATAAATGAAAACCTTTCTTGTTGAAGTGAATTCAGTTTTTTTAAACTGTAACATATTTGGTTTAAAAAAAAAAAAGAACCTGTATTGAAAAGGAGCCAAACGGATTTAAATGCCTCAGAATAATCGCAGTTTGCCGCATGTTTTGTTTTTTTGTTTTTTGTAGTGAGGAGGAACACATCAAATACACAAAATCACAGAAGAGAGAAAAGCTGTAACCTTTGAGAAAGTCGATCAGAGACGATCAGAGGTGTAGAAGCATCTAGTACAGCCCAGAGCAGTAAAGACAACCCACTTCAACTTGAAAAACATGACATTTGCCACCTCGGAGCATAAAACGTGTCTCTACACCTGTAAACCCACACAATAGATCAACAAGAGAAACCAAACATTCACACACACACACCAGCAAACACTATTAAAAGTTACTCAGCAATAGTTGTGCATGCCTTGTACAGTGTGTGTGTGTGTGTGTGTGTGTGTGTGTAAGAGAGAAAGACAGAGAGAGAGAGAGGGAGAGAGAGAAAGAGAGAGAGAGAGTGGGTGGGAGGGAGAGAGGGAGAGTGTGAAAAAAAGCAGGAGTGAGTGGTGGTCAACACATCAGTCAGTCAGCAAAGCTCGCTTGACAAAGTGGAACAGAGCGGCGCAGCTGCACAGAGAGGAAGGCACAGGTACCTGTTAGCAGCAGTCCAGTCCAGATCAGCCCTGCAGCCTGGCATGCATTAATTATCCTCAAGAACGACGGCCACTCTATAGGCTCTCCTCTGACCCGACACTCCTACCGACCACACCGTTGAGAAAAAAAGGATGGATGAAGAGGAGTGAGAGAGAAAGAGGAAGAGAAATGGGGAGATGAACAGGGTAGAGAGAGAGCAAGAGAGAGAGAGACAGAAAGGGGGAGAGAGTCAGAGTCACTGCTGCCCTGACACCACGACTGGTCCACATGAGATTGATCACACACATGCACACTCACACGCCGAGGCCTCTGCAGTGACAGGGGGGGGAACCTGCCGGCGAACAGCAGCAGGCTTTGACTGAAAAAATCGGGACACGCATGCACAGACGCACAAAAAGACCACAGCGCACACGCATGCATGCACATGCATGTTAGAAACTGCACATACACATTCGTGCACTGACTCAAGTAGACACACGTGTGCGACCTATGACTCACATGACCTATGAATTAGGAGTTTGGGCTATAAATAGAGCTCAGATTCAAATAAATGCTTTTTTTTTTTCTGAAACTAGATTCAAGAAATCTCACAGGACTTTTTTCCTGAGTCTGTCAGACAGACTATGAAGAGGATTTTATGTTTCAGAGCCCTCATTAGCATTCAATGGACGCCCCCTACACATCTGCTCAGCAGGACGATGTCTGTTAGGTTGTGGGGCAGCTGAGAATGGACAGCAAAGTAAAAAGGTCAGAAGTGTGTCACTGAGGAGCGTGAGGCCCGTGATTAAACACAATAGACTATAAAAGAGATGCATATGAGCCGCACAGAGTGGCTGGCCTCTGCACCTCCAGGAAGGACGAGGTTCATGCTATTTTCATGAATATACATATGTTATACATGTATTTGTGTCTTTTTTGGTCATTTTATGAAGTCATTTTACCGATCATCCTTTCTCTCCATTCTTGCTGTCAGTCACTGAAATATAAGCAATGTCAGTGTAAATATAAATTGCATTACTGAATAGTAAAGATTTCACTTTTAAACTACTTTTTTTTTAAAATCAGATTTCCTAAATCAGCCGTTTTCCTTCAGCATCCCCTGTCGCCAGTGAGGAGGGGGCTGTCTCAGAGCTGGCCTGCATATGCAGATTGATCCAGATGGACATGGCGTACAGACATCTATTCCCCCCATAGACCCTCTGGCTGAACTTGACTCGTAGGACACAGATGGGAGGGCCTCTCACCTTTGGTGAACCCTGGGCCTCAACACCCTCACTCCCCCCACTCCAGCAGACTCTAGGCTGAGCCACCTATTCAGTATTAACACTCATTCCAGATTGAATTCAGGTCGCTTTCCCAACAGCTATCATCACAGATAGTTGATCAATACTGGGACATTATCAGAGAACGCTTCCTCAAACACAGTGTCAACATGTGAGTCTTGACCAAGGAGTGTGTGTGTGCGTATGTGTGTGTGTGTGTGTGTGTGTGTGTGTCTGTGTGTGTGTGTGTCTGTGTGTGTGTGATCACTGGGGCAGAAAGAAGCCCTAGCCTGTTACTCAGAGGAGTCTCAGAGGGGTAACCCTCTGCGCTGAGCTTGAACCCTGGGAGGCTGGAGGTTTGACTGGCTGTGCCGCTGAGCATTTTGGGGCAGAATTTAAAAGGAGATCAGAGGGCTGTACCTCAGACAGACAGCACCTTGTCTTTCCCCTTTATTTCCCTCTTTCTTCACCAAACATACCTTTGTTCAAAAAATACATGGAAATCATATCTCTTTTGAGGGACAAGGAGGTGCAGAGATAACCATAATGATGCAAATGAAGTCCTGCATCTCATCAATGAAATGCAGCATTTGACCAAAAAGACACTTTCTGGTTCACAATACCTTTCAATTTCACTTCTATTTTAACAAATATGGGATGTCTGAGCTTTAAGCATATCTGGCCCAGTCTCTTGCTGACCTTGTGACCTCAGGTGCTACAATCAGTGTGCAGTCTGAGTTGTTGTCTTGGCTGGCTTCCCCCAGGGCTTTTCCGACTATTCTGACCTTGATCGGGTTGCGGTTCTGCTCTGCTCTCCTCCCCTATGGTTGGGTAATGCCATTTTCCCACTCCCGCTGGTAAGTGTCTCATATATTGGCCTTATCTGAGGCCTATCTACACTACACAACATTTACCTTGCTGGAGCCCAGCAGAGAAAAAAAAAAAAAAAAAAAACTCTATGTTCATCAAACACCAGCCAGCAGAGAGAAAAACGGGATTGAAGGACTGCTTTATGAATTATTGAGATGAAGATCTTTCTTATATTACCTATCTTTTCCTTCTTCCATTCCACTTTCTTCCATTCCTTTTTCTTTTTTGGTAAAAATTTAAAACATTTATACCCCTCTGTTCCAAAGTAAACGAGCTCGGGGCAGATATTCCATTAAAAATAAAAGTTGAAGAGAGAAGGAATGAAATGGAGTACGTAGCTCGGTCGGTTTAGTTTTTGGTAATCTTTAATCAGCCTGTTCCAGGGAAGAAAAGACTCAGATGAAACAATGGTGCAATGATTTTTTTTTTCTCTACTAGTTTTCTTCAGTCTTAGATTCTGGAAACTTAAAAGGAGTGTAGAAAGGAAGACTTTCTTAGCTATTGTTATTATCAGTGACTCTTTGCTTATTCAGAGTTGGTTCAGCAGCCAGAAAAATTTTCCAAGTTATTAAACAACAATGCATTAACAATATAACAACACCATTATCCCAGGTCAGGCATTATTTAATGGTGGGTTCATGACTGAGAGCCTGAGCATTTTTTAATGATAGATTGCGTGTATGAAAGAGGCCGACCTAGACAAAGCCTTATTCTATTTTTCATTTTACTTACAAATTACTTATCTACCAGTTTAAACTGCATTAATTCACTGGGGAAAATACTTGTATGTGGCCTGGGTACAGCATCAGTGCACTCATTCGCTCACACAAATACAATCTGCAGTTTTACAAAAAGCCATAATTCATGCTAAACCTCAGCGACAGATAACAGCAAGATTATATTATATTAATTTAAAAAAGAAATATGGAACAATATTGGGCAAAATTCTGATTTTTTCTTGGTCAGGCTTTGAATCAAAGAAAATTTTTTACAGTCAAGCATACTGAATTTCATACATAAAGAATGCAATAGATATCAGGAAGCTGAAGACCATTATTCAGGGAGAAGACCTGAGTCTGACTTGCAAGTATGTCCTCTTCTCTGAAGAGGCATCATTACCACAGTGTAAGGTCAGAGGTCACAAGGCCCCATAGGAGCCATCAGGATCCAGGAAAACTACCAAGAGCATTCCATGGAGGGCACTCAGCGTTGGCCAGTGGTCAGTCAGGCTGCATGATGGCTTGGATGCATCAGTGGGCATTTTAAACAGTCTTTGTTTTCGAGCCCAGTGTTTATGATGTAGATGTGATACATGGGCTCACCAGTGAGACGACACACTAAGGGTATAAACGTGCTCTTGATAAAATATTTCTGGGGCTGTACAGAGTCGTGGTCCCTGTGCTCATTAGAGGTCTCTGACCAGCCTGATAAGTGCGGCTCTATTCCATAATTATTTATTAAGGATGGGGGTGGGAAGGTCTGGTAGGTCCAAACTGCCTCAGGACACTCCAACCACTGAGACATTTAAGGGTAAAGACTCGGAATAGAAGGGTACCTCTGAACAGATTTACATCATCCAAGATGCATTCCAAAATGAATTATGCAAGACAAAATGAAATACATAAGAGTTTTGCAATTTTTGCCGCCTTTTTTCCCACAGATCTTTTTTCTCCTCATCTCTTCCTTCCTTCCTTCCTTCCTTCCCTCTTGATGCTTTCATCTGCATCGCCCTAAGGTAAATTCATGGTCATTTGCTTTATGCAGCAGAACACTAATGGACAGATGGGGGGGGGGGGTACATGAGGGATTGTGGTTAAAAATGAATGGACGAGAGATGGTCAGATGTGCACAAACAAACAAGACTGACAAATTCACGGGTTTTGCCGAACTGGGTAAGGATGCACTTGGCATGCAGCCCTAGGGAATAAACTTCTGTGGGTTGGGGTAAGTAGGGTTGAGAGCTATGGGGTCAGGAGGTTTGCCGCACTGCTGATTTCCACTGTCAGTCATCACAGAGGTCTGCAGGTTGACTTGGCTGCAAAGTGGCACCTCAGCAATGTATTTGATCTAAATGGTCTGTTTCACCAGTATACATAGGGTTCTATAAAACCTGTGATGAATTGTCAGCAGGTTCTTTTAGTGAGAAGTTTAGCAGACTTTCATAATGATTTACTTTTGTGGTGGGAGAAAGGCTTTCTATAGATTGGACATCTGTAAGGGGACCGCAAGTAATATTTACAAAATAGGATGAATGAAGGAATCCATTGCCATCTCTGTTGCAAATGTATTGGTATTTGGTTTTAGATCTTTTTACAAACTCAAGGCATACACTGCTTAGGAAGTTCTGACAATGTCAATGCTTTAAAGAGGAACATTATTATAGACCCTAAAAATAAAAAAGAACAAAAGTATTACAGCATTTTCTGCAATACAAGGTGCACTGGACTATAAGGCACACTTTCCACCGGCACCCTGTAGGTCAACAGCACCGGTGGCAGTCGTTGTTAACCTGGGCCTCGACCGATCCGGTATGGAATACATAGGTTTGATTCGCATGTTTGATTTGGCAAAAGTTTTACGTCGGATGCCCTTCTTGACACAACCCTCTGTATTTATCCGGGCTTGGGACTGGCACAATAAGACACTGGCTTGTGCCCTCTTGCGGCTACATTGCGCACCTTCAATAAATGGCCTATTTTAAATCTTTTTCATGTATGAGGCGCTCTGGATTATAAGGTGCATCTTATTATAAGGCACACCTTCAATGAATGGACTATTTCAAAACTTTTTTCACAAATAAGGCCCACTGGATTATTATGCGCACTGTCGGTTTTTGAGAAAATTAAAGGCTTTTAGGTGCACCTTATAATGCGGAAAATACTAATTCAAATCCAGCATCATGCTGATGTTGTCCCAAGGAATCCAACTTAACACATGGCAAATCCTTCTCAAGGTCTCTTAAAAGATATATTTTTTGCTTTTGACATCACAAAATGTCAGAATTGTGTACATAATAGTAGGAGAAAGCAGAACCTGTGTGAGTGGAGCTCAGGCAGCGTGCAGCAGGGAGCCAACAGGTGTGGCGTCGGCCGGCAGACATCGGCGGTTCAGAGACTCGTGAGTCATGGAGGCATCTCTAACGTGAAAGTCTTGGTATCCTCCAACAGAGGAAACAGGTTTAGTGGTTGAAGGATGGTTCTTTTTTCTTTTGCCACAGTTAATTTTCAAATCTCCAACAATCTATGGCTGTCTGTTTTTCTTCTTCTTCCTGTCTCTTTTCTATTTTTTTGTTGCTTTTATTCTTTTCTTTTAAAATGGAACTGGAGCTGGGGCGGCGATAGTGATAGATGGCTCAGCGCTCTAACACTTTATCCAATACGGTGCAGATTTCATCCAATAAAGAATCACTTGTGCACTCTCAAACTAAATGGAAGTCAGGCAGCGGAGAGAAAGGGGCTGCCGTGTGTTTCTGAGCTGCGAAAATCAAATTTTCTTAAAGCTGCGGCAGCAGTGGCTGCAGGAAAAGGCAGCAACAGCCATGACTGACCGGGGCCACGTCTGCACACACAATTTAATCCATCACAGAGCGCCTGACACCATATCAATCAACCTTTCATCAGCATACCCCCCCTCCCCCTCCCCATTCTTCTAAAAATGGGGAGAAAAAAACAATGTTTCTTTTCAATCACCTCTGACTGAACCAGGCCTTCAACCCACTGACCAATGGGGAGGACCAGGAACTCCAGCTGGTTTGCAGATCCTCACAAAAACACAGAAAGCAGAAAACATGCAATTTTGAGTGAGCCCCCCATCTATGAAACGGTGGTGAAAATATTCAGGAATCTCAAACCTTCCTATTTTGAATGCATGTGGAAAATATTTCTACAGTTCAAAACAAATACAGTATTTTCGGAACTATAGGGCGCACCTAAAAGCCTTTAATTTTCTCAAAAACCGACCTTATAATCCAGTGGACCTTATTTGTGAAAAAAAGTTTTGAAATAGTCCATTCATTGAAGGTACACCTTAAATCAGATGCACTTTATAATCCAGTGCGCCTTTTATATGAAAAAGGTTTAAAATAGGCCATTCATTGAAGGTGCGCCTTATAGTCCAGTGTACCTTGTAGTGCAGAAAATACTGCAGGTGTAAATACAGACACACCACAATGACTGTTTAACATTATAATATGATCGCCATAGAGATATTACTAGTGTGGCTGTGACATTAATGACACACCATCAAATCCTCTGTCCTTTAATTTTTACTGTACGATACCAACACAGCACCACTCCACCTTACCCCCTCCCGTTGCCATCCTTTGTTCCGGGAACATAGTCCCTCATACCCCCTTCTGTATCGCACAGGCTGTGGCTCCAGTGGCCTATGATTTATAATTCATAGGGGCCGCTTTTATATGGGACCTTAGTTTACCCGATACCCCGCCACTGGGCCTGTCCTGGGACAATGGGAGTGGAGGGGTGGGGTGGGGGGGGGCTCTTCATTACGCCTGGCACCGGACTTCTAACATGACACCCGTCTCTTTGAAGCACTGGTGCTGTATGTAAATTGGACATAATAATCCATTTTCAAGGTAGTGAGTCAGATTCCCGAAATGGATGCTGTTTTTTTTTTTCCCCACCCATCTCCCATTTTTATTTATATCACATTTCCCTGTGTTTCTGGTTTACACACAAACACACACACACACACACACACACACACACACACACACACACACACACACACACACACACATATGCTAAAACAGTACCTTCCTCACCAAAAAATTTAAATGAACTTTCGATTTTTCCCACTTAAGCCTTGGCTTTTTTTTTTTAAGGACATGTGTGTGACGGTTCTCTTTCTTCCTCCAGGACCTGTGAGTCTCAGGTCTCCGGGTATCCACTTCACTTCCTCCCTGGTTAGTTCTCTGCTCTGACCTCCCTGCATACTTGGAGAGGTCTCCAACCCAGGCTGTGCTCTGTACTCAGTGCTCTTGGCCTAGGGCTCTGCTTGGCCTCCATGCTCCACTGGCTCCCCTAAACCCTGCTGAGGCTCCAAAAGGCCAAACACTGTACTTGTTGTGGATGCCCCACCACCCACCAGTGTCTCCGGCGCGGCAAAGGAGGGGAAAGGGTGGATGTGGGTGGGGGGGTGGTGGGGGGGGGGCTTGTCTGATTGCCAGCAGCAACTCAAATGACAAAGAGAGAGCAGCTCAGTCTGGATCAGACGCGTGTATTGTTGTTGTTGTTGTTGCTAAGTGCTCCTGACTAATTATTCCTCCCTCATTTGCAAACCCGGTCTGCTGCTCATTTACATATCAATGGGTGGCGAGCAGAGGGGATGATGTCAAGGACTGCGGGTTAAGCGTGTGGCTTAAGCTTGGGGGAGCACAGAGGCCATCATCTCTACAACAAACAAGAACCCCCCCGTGCCTTCAGAACCCACATCACTAGCATGACACCCCCTGCTGTGTTTGTCTAATAAACAGACGAAACAGACTGGAAGATAGGGTGTTGTTTGGGCGAAGAGGGGGGGGTTGAGACTGAAATAACGAAGAGCTCTCTGTCAAATCAGCGGGTTGCCCCCCTGGATTAGTTTAGTTGTAACACAATGCCGTGCTCCATGGAGATCATTTAGGCAATTATCAAGAACAAGGCTGGTTGCAGTGTTGAACAGCTCACTTCAAAGGCCTTCACCAGATGAACGGTTACAGCACACTGGTCAATTTCCATACCAGCCTCCCCTTTCCCCTTACCCCCCCGCTCTCCTTCACTCTCTCCTCCTTCAGCTTATGCCTGCAGGCATTTTGACTGTGCTAATGAACATAACACCCCTACCCCTCCTCACTCACCCCAAAACACGCAGTCTTAGCTACTGTATGATGAGAGATTCGTGGCGTGCTCTCTCTCCACCACCAGTCCCCCCCACCCCCCTTTCCGAAACACAAAGAGAAGCGTGGCCCTGTGAAGGACAACAGCGTCTTGCCAGACAAACTGCCTTGTATCTGTCTCTGTCAACTGTAAGCAAGTGAGGAGATTTGAGATTTTCAGCTTTGCAGAATATTCCTTCACCATTTGCAAAAAAAAAAAAAAAAAAAAGATGGGGTGCTGCTGGAATGGGAAGAATCCATCACTTTTAAAAGTTCAATATCCTCTCAGATGTTGATGGCAAAGATTGAGGCCTCAGACTGTGTTGTTATAGATTCACATTTTTAAATAAAGATAATGGCTTCAACTTTGTATTTTCGCTGTCAACACACTGTGCTTTTTGCACAGTGGGTGTGCTACTGCAAGATTGACTTTGGTAAGTTGTTGAAATAAATGTCACGACATAAACTAAACAACAAGACTAAGCTATAACACAATCAAACTTAAATTCAGCAGTATATATTTTTAACTTCTACATGTATAGTTCACATAAATATTTTATTCAAAAGGATGACACACTTGATTTGTTGTCAAAAACCTTATAAGCAGTCTTACTATAAATCATACAATAAAAATAGGAAGCACTATTCAGTGTGGCTGCTATGATTCATTATAAACCTGTGACTGTATTTAAGGTCTATTAGGAGCAGCACGACAACAAAAATGTTATATAAAACACACCAACATTGACATTTTGGTCTCTGTGTTCGAAGCACACAGGGATAGCACAATGAAATAGTTGTAATAAGTTGCTCATCCAGAGTCCTAAGTTGTCTCTTAATACTGCTTCTCATGCTCACAATCACACACCTCTACACACACTCAACACGCTCTGTGGCAGTGGACTTTCTAATCAGATTGGGTCATGTTTTATTGTAAAGATCCAAGGCAAACATACAAGCAACCAGATCCTCCACTCAGGATAGAGTTTCTAATCATGCACTATAAATTATTCAGCCTCTAAAAATCTGCCCTCCCCAAATGTTTATTGATGCAGGACCGACAGTGTCAGACTGGTGACATGGATATGGACCCTGCCGTAAAAGTTCGAAAAGGAGCCACGGGGCAAGGCAGTGGGGGAGTTGGCCCAGGTCGGAAAGCCAAGGATAGATACCCAGCCCATCAAACGAGAGCGAGAACCTCAGCCATTGAGATAATCGATTTAATTTGAGGATGTCGCGCAGCAGAGACACAGGAGCCAACGACAGACTGAGACAGATGAATAAAATGTAGTAAATCCGGAAGATGAATCAATAGAACAAGAAATCAATTGACCAGGTTACATGAAACATCACAATGTAGTATCTTGTTTATTTAGTGCAGTTAAAAAGAAAGAAATTTTACTTTAAAGCAGTAAACAGGTATTAATACTACCAATGGAATATAAACTTATGAAGACTTATACCCGTAGAAAGTTGTGACCGGACACAATACATTAAATTAACACAAAGACATATAACGCATAATCACAATCTCAGTTTCTCTACCATCAAATCAGTGTGTGTCAAGGAAATTAGTTATTTTGTATTTTTTGGAGACAAAAACTTTAAAACTTCAGTGAATCAATGAGAAATATCTGCATATCTGCATTAGCCACAGAGTTTCCATCATGTCACTTCAAGATCTATGAGATTGTGTGTCTTTGTGTGTGTGTCCTGTAAGTTTGCAGATGCTTTCATTTTCATATTGTTTAAAATATTTACCTTGCCATCTGCCATGAGTCAGCGGTGGCATCAGAGGCTACATTTTTCTCGACAGCAATTTCTCAAACATTTCACAAATGATGAGTTCATTGACTTCATTTCTAAATAGTGTTTTATTTTTGAATGGATCTGTTTTGGGCGTGTCCCTTCACAGGAAAAAGAAGAAAAAAAAAGTTCAGCTTGTGAATGAGATCATTCTTCAGTTTCAAGTTGTCATGCATGTATCATCATTCTGCATCTGTTAGCGGACGGCTGGTTAACCGAGGTACGGATATTCTCTCTAGTGGGAGGTTTCTGACATAGTTTTAAAGGTGTTGCGGATATATTCTGTGCTTATCAGCTTGCAAATGTACTCCTCCTGGATGAAGCTGTGTTTGTGTAACGTGCTACAAAAAGGTAAATGTCAGGATGCTGGTCGGCTTTGTTGTCTTGCAGCTCTGATGATGGGACTCACCTGATATCCAGCATTTCTCACATGTAGCAATCAAATGATTACTTTAGACTTTTTTGTTAAACAGTGCCGGTGTCCACAAACACAAGAACAAAATAACTTATTTGTGAGCATTTACCACTTATAGCTTAGGTTTGACAGACTGATGGATAGACAGCTCGACACACAGGTGACCCTCATGTTGCATCTTTATGATGTTTTCATCCACAGCAAGTGTGTATTTGGACTATTTATTTGAATGTGTGTGGGTGGGGTATTGTATCTCTTCAGCCTTTCTCTCCCTCTCTGCTTCTGTTGGGCTTTGATTTGAGCGATGTAGGAGCAAAAGCTACAGCGTGACACCCCGAAGAAAAGACTGGTCCATTGCCAAGAAAAACTGACTGAACACTGACTGAGTGTTTAATATGGCAGAGGGGGTGATGGCTGGGCAGCCATAGGAGGAGAGAAATGAAGGCTGCATTGCCTTCATCAACAACAGTGTGTATGTTACTGGAAAGTAAAGAAAAATAACAAGTTTTTGCAGATTTCTGCAATATTCTGTTCCAAGTTTATTATTTATTCATCCTAGATGAAAAGGAGAAATCTATTGCAAATACAAGTTTTTCTATTTGCAAATAAATTTTTTTTATTAATCACTTGAATTTTCCCAGACTTACATTGAGTATGAAAACAGTTTCATTTCAGTGTTGGAAAAGTAATGATGACCTCTCAAACTTACTTTATATTGAAAAAAAAAGACAACAAACACCCAGGTTTAAAGAATAATTTTGCCACAGAAATTACCCCACATTTCCATGGATACATTCCATCAATGAATTATTATTATTATCATCATCATCATCATCATCATTATCATTATCATTATCATTATCAATAATGGTAGTAATACTACTATTAGTAGTAATAGTTCTTGTTGTATAAATCTAGCAATTGTTCCTGAATCATATAAAACTGTTTACATGTAAAAACTTGATGCAACAAAATAATAAAGCTGTCAAACAAATGGAGTGGATTTAAATCACAATATTTTGATCGGTGAAATGAAAATAAATCGAAATACAAAGTAGCCAAAACATTTTTTACATAACACGATTTGATAAACGTACTCGTGGTGCCTCTAATACTAAATGTATGTCGATATCTAAATTACCTCTATGTCATTGAATGTATCTATCATTAGGACTTTAATCTCCTGCCGTGTTATTGCCGTATCAATCAGACGTATCAGCTGATGGATAGAATGACATTCCTGCACGCTTCTTTAGAGAGATCAGAGCTGGCATCTCTCTCTCGACAGACCAGGCACAGGTCAATCACACATTCTGTGCAACAGAAGCTGCTTCCATCCCCACAGGAGCACTCTGACCCTCTCATCTAAATATTACATGAATTACATGTGCTGGGTTTCCTGTACCAAGTTAACCACCTCTGATAAAGACAGATGTCCCTCTCCTGCAGAGAGAACTGCTAAAATTAGCTTCTCCAGATGACAATAGATGGGAACCTCCTTGTGCGACAGGCCTCACATTTAGGTTAATACAGTCTGGAGACTAATGCAACACAGACTAGTGCAATAAAGCATGTGATTTTGCATTTTAGACTGAGGCAGTATTCAACAGCTCAGCAGATTTTGGCACATGTAGACTGTAGGTGTGTGTGTGTGTGTGTGTGTGAGTGTGTGCGTATGTGGAGTTGATGTCAAACAGTAGCACAACTTTTTCACCTTGTCTTCTGCCACTCTCCTCAGAATACACAGCTCAATGAAGATAGAATAAACTGCTTTAAAGCTAGCCCATTGTTTGACTGTGTTATACAGTAAATGTTCGGATTAAGACGGGTTGAGAGCTAGTAATTATCAGTTGCTATAAGTCTTGTGGAAATGGTGGCTGAGGGTTTTATAAATACTGATATGTGGGTATTAAAAAAAGGCCCTACAATCAAAATGCATTACATTTATTGCCTGGAAACAAGCTTCACATAATGAAGTTTAATCCCCCCTGATCTGTATCAGTAATTGTGGTGCATTACTTCTAATTATAGTAGCGGCATTGATAATCCTGTTAATGTCAATCAGATAGGCAGCATAATAAGACCAAGGGGAGGCACGAGGAGGAAAAATACAATCATTTAAAACAGCAATGTGCCATTGATCGGGCAAAGAAGAACAACACAATCAGTAAAATGGCAAATCATTTAAATCTAGGTAAGACTAATGAGCATAATCACTGTCCTGTGGGCTTTTTAAATGATGGTAAGACATTATAAGTCAGTCTGTGCTATTTTTTTAATCTATTTTTGCATTATGCATGGCTCTACTTACTGCTATGGTATTGAACTGGTGTTAAATTTCGGACACACATTCATGTCTCCTAATTTTTTCCCAACAACATGATGAGATTTTGGGGGGGTTTGTTGTTGCCGTCATTAAAATTCACAGTTTAAATTTATTATGTGTGACCAAAAACTTGCAGAATCACTTAGATCACTTCTCAGCTTCAACAGCATTTTGTTTTTAATGCTTGTCAGTCAGCTAGCAGGATGGTGAGCGTGGAAAATGACATCCTTGCTCGGCGTTGACTGATGAGATCTCCTTAACATTTTGCTTTGATGAGACACTAAATTGGTAAAAACTGACTTAAATGCATGTATTGTATACATTTATAAATAGTGTCAGTCCAGGAACACTGTCCCTGACCCTACCCAACTGCCATTTTACACTTTTCAGTCTTTTCACCTCCATCCTCCCCGACCCCATTCCCTCCACCCAGCAATCATCCTCCACGCCGACCCCCATCCCCTGTCCGGCAAGGAGATGCTGCAAAAAAAAAAAGACAATTATTTTAAACATGAGGGTGGACGCGATTTGATGGAAATGCGGTGATAAAAAAAAATCAAGATGAAAGGCACAGAAAATAGATGCACATCAGCAGCGGCAGCAAATCCCTCCTGTGTCCATCTAAATGAGTCCAAAGGGGACAAAACAAAATGGCTTTCACCCTCACCTATTTACAATTCAAGCAGCTGCATCACACAGGACGTTATTAAAGCTCTTAAATTTTAGATTTATCCTGCGTCATATTCTTAATGCTTCATTACAGCCCTGAGCAGTCAGTGCGAGGCAGGACTGACATAAGAGAAATGAAGAGAGGAAGTGTCGAAAAGGAAAAAAAAGTTAACTTTCTCTTATTTTCCCCTTTGTTTGCCTGAGGAAGAATGTTAGCAGAAGAGAGAGGAAAACTCAGGCGATGCTTGAGCTCCTTCATCCTGCTTATTACAGTGCTGCCCCAGCTCTCTGTCCTCAAGCCTTTCTGTGCCTCACTATTTTAACTACACCTGTCATTTGCGGTCCAGTCATTTTCCCTCCCTGCTCAGCTTGCTTTCACCGTTTACAGGGACCGTTAACTGGGCCTGTCTGTCATTCTAGCTGGGGCTGGATCTGGGGCTGTGGCTGAGGTGGGGGTGGGGGGGATTTAGGCTCAGGTGAATAGTGAGAATGGGGCAAGCAAGGGCAGGGAGTGGTTTTGGAGGCAGGGCTGTAATGAGCTTGCAGCATTGCAGGGCTATAGGAACGCCGCGTGGTTCTTCCTTCCGCTGTGAGCCATCTATCTTCACAGCCGCAGAGATGAAGGAAGAGGAAAGATGGAAAGGACAGGAAAAAGATGGAGTGACACGAAACAGATGGTTGTGGATTCCATATTCCATTCTACTTCATTGCTCTTTAAATCTTTTTGTCTGTTTTACTCCCACTCCCTCCCACTTTCCTCTGCTGTCCTGTAAAATCCCATGGATTTAAGTAGTGCTTTACACGAGTGCATAATGTTAACTGACTGATGGAAGTGATGATGACATAAATGCTTGTATGTTATCCCTATATATGGAAGAAATCTAGATCCTCAGAGAATAAATTTTAGTGACATATACATATATATAGTATATACTGTATATCAAACAGAAGCATGTACCTGAATTGTACTTAGTTGCAAATACCAGTGGATGCAGTAATGATAAAGAAAACATGTCATAATACAAAAATCAGTAATTGATCCAAAAAGTAATGAACAGTGTCCAACAGCAGCCAGAGCTTTCTCAACGCAAGACGATGCTTTCAGCTGTATTTATGCTTGAGAATCAGAGTGTCTTTCATGGGTCCTCTGCATTAGAAGGGGTTTTTATTACAGTATTTTCTGCACTATAAGGCGCACCTGAAAGCTTTTAATTTTCTCAAAAACCAACAGTGCATCTTATAGTCCAGTGCATCTTATACCTGTATATGAAAAAAGTTTTAAAATGGGCCATTCATTGAAAGTGCGCCTTGTAGTCCAGTGAGCCTTATATTGTAGAAAATACTGTACACTTTAAAAATTCTTACATGAAGAGTTTAATTAATCGACACAATATTAGCATGCTCAGGAAAAGGAAGAAGAAAAAGAAGAAGAAGAAAAAGAACGAGAACAAAAGGAACAAGGACAGAAAAAACTACAACAGAAGAACGGACGGACGGACAGACAGATAGATAGATACCACTATACTGCATGATGTCCTCAACAACACAACAGAGAGAGAGGAATGGAGGAGAAAAGGAGCCACTCATTAGCTCTGAACCTCTTCCCAGCCCTGAGGAGTAGATAAACAGTAGCGGAGTGTCTGTTCCTTCACTCCAGCTTCTTCCCTGCTATTGCTTTATTTTTTCATTAAGTGTAAATCCTGTCAGAGCCATTCCACCCAAAGCCTGGTCCAGTTCTTCCACTCCACCCACAGCAGGTTAAATTATAATTTAATTACCCGAGCCTTAGCTGCATAAGCTGCTTGGGAGTGCTGCCCCCCTTCCTAGAATAATTTGAAGAGATGGTGTCTCCCCTCATCCTTGTGTCCCTGATCAACCAGACCTGAGCCCCCTGGAGGCCCACTTCAATATCCCGTCTAATTATCTCCTTCAAGTCAGGAACCTTTAACAGAGAAATATCAGTAATTAAGTTGGAAGTGATAAAAAATAAAATAAAATTTTGAGAATCTTTAAAAAAAATTTTTTTCACTTGAAAACTGGGGAAGAGCAAGAGGTGTGCCTTGAGGATATCTTTCCTCAAGCTATTTCTACAACAGACTTAAACATGTTCACAATGCAGACATATTATTTTACTAAATTCTCATACTTCATAAAAGCACCATTTGACATTGGCTCTTACTCTTGCATCACCACATGATAGTGCAGAAAACAAGTGCAAATTACACTAAATTAAAATACAGTTACTTATTTTTGCTTGTTTGTGAAAGCAGTGCAAAGACTAGCATGTTCAATATTTCTTATTTTCAAGTCATCTTCACATAGTCTATCCAATGTTTTAAAATATGAAAAGATTTTCCATTATTTTTCCAAAGCAGGCCACTCTTTTTTGAACAATTGTATAAAAAAATATTTGGATTTGCTTCATCTCATCATTTGACCAGATTTTCGAAGCTGGCAGCACAAAATCAGCACATTCCCTGCCACAGAATCAGATATAGACATGGTATCTACATGTATAGTAATGTGACACGGAATGCAAATAAATAAATAAAATGTGAACCTGCTGCGGTGATCTTGCTCCAAACTCTTTGATGCAAGAAAAATAAACCTGTAAATCAGTTGTGACAGTCACTGAGAGCGACAGTGACAGCTCTGTTTTATTGTGTTGCAAATATGCAAGAAATATCTTTTCATATGAACTTCCATTGTCTGCATTTATTTGAATGTAAATACAACTCAGCTTGTACTGGTTTATTATTCCTTGTCAGATGATCTCTCACCATAGTATGAATCATTTATGAGGGGATTTATTTTCAAAGACAATTAAAATCATAAATACCTATGGCACAGGTTGTAAAAACACTATATTATTGTTTGTGTCCGCAAATAAAGGATAATTATCTATGGGCTCATTTGACAACAACAAGTTTGTGAATTTCACCCAAAATAAAGTCTTATATAAGTCTATAGGTAATTGTAATTTGAAAAAAATCTGCCATCAGTTTAGAATCCCTCTGAAAAGAAGAATGTACTAATTTACCACTGCATTCATAAAATAACTACAGTTGAGTTTAACTCAACCATGTCACAGGAATAGCTCTGTTAAAAACCCTCTCCACATGAAACAACCCCGTTTTTACACTGATTTTTTTTTTCCTTGGGAGACAAAGATGAGTAAACACAGAGGAGATAATGAATAGCCTGGAAAATGAGCGTTACCACTGCACTGTTCAATCTTGGGTACAATTGCTGCATTTTGGGAAAAATTGGTTGTCTCCCCCCACCACCCAATCCCTCCCAGCCACCCCACCCCCTCCACGCTATACTCCTCTGGTAAAGCCCTCTCTGTACATGTGGACCCCCCACCCAGCAGGACCCTGCCAAGGCACATTAGAGAGGGAGGAGGGCTTTTGTTTTGAAGCACTCTGCGAAAGGAGAAAAAAAAAATCCAAATAATTTCATGTGCTGGAGCAATTTGACATGCTGTGATAACTGCTCTGTTAGAAACTTCTTTGACATCACTGAAAGAGAAGATTTTCTACCATAAAACCAGAACGCCATTTAAAATCAGTCCTCAGAAAACCAGAGGATCATTAGGCTGCTTAATTACTCTCTATCCGTCTCTCTTTCTATTTCTCTCTGTATATCCGTCTCTCTGTCTGTCTGTCTGTCTTTCTATTCATTTATATCTGTCTCTTTATCTGTCTGTCTATCTCTCCATCCCTGTCTTTCTTTCTTTTTATCAAAACAGAGATAAAAACATACCCATGTATTCCAGGCTCTCAGCTGAACTTATATCCCTTTTTGTTTCGATCCAGTCTTGGCACCGTATCTCATTTGCCTTTTTCTGTTATCCCTTCCCTACTGTACCTGGAAGCCTCCAAAAATAATCTCTCCTCCTCACCTCTTGTGCTCGATCATTCTCTCCCTTTTATTTTTCTCCGCACTCATATGTTAGGTTGTTGTCTTGCTCTTTACATAAGTGGCCCACTATGTTTTTTGTGTATTGGGAAGTAATGCAGTAACTTCATGTTTGATCACAGCTCAAGTGTTACCTTCCGTTTGGTAGACAAAGGTTCTGGAGACACAAAAGAATGAAACTAAATAAGAAAAATAAAGTCCTGTTAATGGCTCAGTGTCTTGGTCTAGATGTACTTCCCTTCTGCAAATAAGAACCGCAGTTTGTGTGTTCATTTACACATATGCAGATGCAATATGTGTATACGCACACACAAGCACACACTGCCTGGCCCCCCCGGAAAAATTTGCCACCAAAAAAAAGGTTGTACACTAATATTTTGTTGGACCAGTTTGATTACACATTGTGCCTTATTTCAATAAGCTTCTGCAATGTCACAAGACTTATTTCCATCCAGTGTTGCATTAATTTCTCACCAACATCTTGCACTGACGATGGTAGAGTCTGACCACTGGACAAAACCGTCTCCAGTACATCCCAAAGATTCTCAGAGGGTTAAGGTCTGGACTCTGTGGCGGCCAATCTGTGTGTGAACGTGATGTCTCATCCTTCCTGAAACTCTCTTTCGCAATTTGAGCCCCCATGAATCCTGGCATTGTCTTGGAATTTGTCCGTGCCATCAGGAAAGAAAAAACCACGTGACCTTCTTCCATTGCTCCAGAGTCCAATCTTTATGCTCCCTAGTAAACTGAATCTGGTTAGCCTCACCCATTGGTGGTTTTCTTACAGCTACACAGCTGTTCAGTCCCAATCCCTAGAGTTTCTATATGCATTCTGAATACAGAAATGCTCTTACATACTGTACTTTCACTATTAAACATAGCCCTGACTCCTACTGTTGTTTTTCTTTGATTTGATTTCACCAAACATTTAAGTGATCACCAATCACAACCATTCAGGATTTTTTTTCCCGGGCACATTTCTTCCTCAAAGACGATGGGTCCCCAATATCCTTCCAGTTTTTAATAATGCCTTGGACAGTTCTTAACCCAATTTTAGTAGTTTCTTCAATCTCCTCAGATGTTTTCTCTGCCTGATGCATCCAAATAATTTAAACCTTCTCTAACAGACTACCATCTCTTCCACGACCACTGGATGTGTCCTTCAATATGGTTTATTAATAAATAAGAAGCAACTGATTGCACCAGTTGGGGTTAAAAAACTTGTTTCCAACTGAACAATAATCGTCCATGCTGTAATTATCAAATCGGAGGTTCGTACCTATTTGCCTAGTTAAAGCCAGGTGGCGACTTATTTTTTGACCAGGAAGTGTATGTAGATAAATTTTTTCAGTCATAAACATACACTACATGTTCAATGATGTGAAACAATGTTAGCAGAACAAATGAAAAACAAAACATGCATGATTTTATTTGAGATTTTATTTGATTTTTATTTGAGGACAAAGACCCAGCCCCCATACACTCTCGCACCATTCACACCACCCTTCCACTTAAGGAATACCTCCACTTTTTTAGCTTTTCAGTGATGCTGAGAAGTTTCCTACTTTATAAATACCAAAAACATCTATGGCTACGCTGACAACTTCAAAACTAACCTTCCCTCTGCAACGTTTCCATGTGGATCACTTTGTGGTGATCACTCCCTGTCAGTGAACAACACACACATAGCAGCTGTAACACTGGAAACCAACCCCGTATATATACAAACATACACAGCATGTACAGAGTACGTGGACACCCATCACCCAGTGCATGAATATTTAACACACACACACACACACACACGCATCTTTTACAGTCAGATTTTTGAGGTTTTGATGAAAAGGCCAAAGCTCATTTGCAGCTATAGCACACAGTAAAGAAAAACTACCTGGAAATTGTGTTTCCTTTATGTTCTCCGTTAAAGAAGATGTGTGTTTTCAGTGGACTGCCAGTCTTTTGATAAAATAAAACTGTCCTTGTGGCACAGACATCTCCACTCTTTAAAAGTAACACTCTGTCATCTTTTCAAGACTTGAGCGCAAAACAGAAATTTAACTTTCACAGATCCAATTACAGTGACTTTGCGTCACCTCTTGTTGTAGTACCGTGCAGAAACCATGCAAACAGAGCTTTACATCTCACTGTACCGTGTTCCAACAGCGATGTCAGTGATTGTTCTTATCTGAAAGAGATTTACTCCAAGGGAAAAAAAAGAAACTCAAAGATATTCGCAGCACATTTTTCTCAATAACCCCTTCAGCATCGGTTGTGTCTTTGAAAACATTCAGTAACTAAATCAAATTGTGTCACTCAATACGATTCTCCCACCCTTTGAGAGCATTGTATTTTACATTCTTTATCCCTGTCTGCCAATATCAATGATGGAAGAATATCAATAATGACAACTACATTTGTATCTGTATCATTTCAGCAGTAAAATCTATTCCTCTCCTGCCCTCTACTCCCTCTTCACCCGCCAGCAGCTACACCATTCATGTTCAGCCAGGTGCACGCAGGATATTAGCTTCTCTAACAGCAAATTTGCTTTTCACATCTTTTTCTTTCTTCTTCTAACCTGTTCTTGGATGGTGTGTTATTGAGCTTAGTGTCCACAAATGCCATTGATCCAAGCTACAACTGGAATCCATACTCGGGCACTTTAACACTCTCTCAGCGTGTTAGTAATACTAATCCCGCTGCACCGGCAAGCCCATTGATTTTATAGATTTCCTCCAAAGATGTGATAATGATATATCATTGTTAAATTTGGTAGAACAAACTGCTTTGTCAATCTATCAATGTGCGTAGAGGCATTGATTCAAAGGTGGTCTACAAGCCTGGGGTGATCCATTTTTACACTTTAGATATTACCTTTCTTTATACAACCAATTGAAGCAATCATTTTTGAAACATCAGCATAAGAAACTCATAATAAATACAACAGAAAAAGAAAAAAACAATATTTTGCCACATAATTTCAGGACACAATAACCTGCTTTACACACTGGCTTTGTCAGGCTAGCTGGCTGTAGGGGGCTGAATATGATGGGTGGCACATGGCCTAAAGTACCTCCAAAACACACAAATTACTTAGACAGAGCCAGGACCCGCGGAGGGGAAACAGCGGAGAAAAATGAAACGAGGAAAGGTTTACAGTGAAAGCATGCTCATATTATAGCTGATGAAACATTGGGGAGTTTGGAGCAGAGCAAGCAGAGGTGAAAGATAAGGATGGGAAGGCAGCGGTGCTGCGGGGTGAGGGCAGAAAGGATGAGCAGGGGGAATAGCGAGGCCTGGAGAGAGAACTAATGGGCAACACGGCAACAGTTCAAACCAGAGGTGCAGCGATGCTGCAGTGGCCTGACACAGCTGAAGGCCTCAGAGGAGCGCCAGGCCTATTAGAGCCAGATAAGGGCCTGTTTGGGGGGGAAAGCATCCTCTCAATGGTGCACTGGGCAACAACACAGGCATGGGCATCAATTAAAGACAGAAAATATGATGCGGAAATAGGAGCGCATTAAATAAAAACAACAAATTGCCAGGGCTCCTGCCCTCCCCCCCTCTGAAGGACTGGGAATGGGCAGGGAGCATCAGCGGCTGAAATATGGTCGATTTATTCTCCACAGTATTGTGGAGGTGGGGGGGTTTATGATGAGGTGTAATGTAAAGGGTGGAAAAGAAATGAGTCTAGATGCCTTCTGGACACAGAAATGCACACACAGATGAAAGATGAGAGACATGGAGACTCAACAAAAAAAAAAAAAAAACACTCAAGTGCAATCTTTATATGAAAAAATCCCGCCAGTTAGATAACTGCTGGGATAACTAACTTAGCTTTATTTCACCTTCCATTCCCCTCCCTTTAATGCCTACAGGCAGGATGTTACACATTAGAACCGCAGTGGCCTAGATTCTTCAGGGACTCTGAAACAGTCGCATCATTTGACCTGTTCTAAAAAAAATCGAACTGAATTAGCTAAATGATTCACTAATTTGCAGCAAATTACCCTCTCATCATCGAAGAGATTGTTATTCCCCCTGACTAAATTGATGAAGCCCCCGCCATCACCCACAGGATGTTTTACATCGTTGTCACAGCGATGTCCTCGCAAGGTTTCCTGTCAACTGTCCTCTGGAGAGAGGTGTGGGTGGCAGACAGCCTTCATGAAATGCCGGTAAACAACCGTGAGCCGTACTGACACATGCTGCTGATGAAGGGGGGAAAAGCAGTGAGGTTCTCCTGTTTTGTTTAGAATAGTATGCGTAAGAGTATTTTCTTTTTGGTTCGGGTTGAGTTAATGTGATTTCTGTTCCGCCTGTCGGTTCCAGAGACCTAACTCTGTGAGCAGTGGTCAGGTGAAGCCCGGACTCAGCGCCCTATGGTCATTAGTGTGGAAAGGAGACAACCAAATAAGCAGAGAAAAGCTTGATGTGCACAGGTCACTGCACAACCAGCAGTCAGAGAGCATCTCACCCTGGAGATTGTTAAACCAATAACATGCAGGGGGAATCTGAGGAGTTTAATTACTGGTCACTCGCACTAAAAAAAAAAAAAAAGTCTCCCGATTTTTGGCCAAAGTCAGTGGCAACACAGATTTCGGTGTGCTTAAGGGAAAGCTGGGGGGATTTTTTTTTTTTTTTTAATCTTTCAGTTAATAGATTGTCTCTTCTTGTTATTATTATCCATTAAAAGTTATTTAGTGCTTTGTTTTACGTTTTCCTACCACACCTTTGTCTTCCTTGCCATTTTTATTGCATTTTTTTCCTCTTTAAAAAGCACAGAAAGCGAAGACGGCAGTAAATCTTTAAGGATTTGACTTGCAAAAAGAACCTCATATATAGTTTATGAAAAAAAGAAGAAGTTCCCCGCCCTTCATCTGCCTCTGAGCATGTTAGTTTTATTTACTTATTTATTTTTAGACTTGCACTAGTTAGGGAGAGACATCCTTGTCTGACTACATCTATACAAATAAAGACAGACCGTGTCCTCATCTGTCATTTCTCATACGGAGAGTCAAAACTATTCTCTTCACATTAAAGATTCTCCAGTGACATCTTCAATTGAGTCAAAGAAGCAGTATTTTGTACTTCACCCCTAAAGAAAGAAGAGAACACGGCGATGGGATTTAATAAAAATGCAGAATGTGCCATCACAACGTTGAAATATTATTGGGGGAAAAAGGTTTTTAAAAAAAAAGAATCTGTCATCATGTGTCAATTTGATTTACTCTGCAGGGACCTTCTTTTGTTAGGAACATGTGTAAGAAAATGGGAGAGAAAGAAAATTACCCTTACCTGTAATTGGCATACTGATCACGAACAGCTATGGCAGCCGAACAATACAGCCTTTAATTTATTAGAAGTCATTATGAGCTGCTGCTATAATGCCAGAAGATATTAGAATAAATAGTAACAGAGAACAGGGCAATCAAACACTCCGCTGCTGAATAGTTTTGTTAACTGCATGAACATCTCTGGAGTGTGACAGAGGGAGGGTGGGTCAGGTAACTGATGGACAGTAGATGACTGTCGCCTGACACAAGAGTTCAGTAGCATATGGGGGTTCACTTCATATTAATCTCGACCCTTCTAGGTAAACATGGCAGCGAGCAGAGGAGGACTTTCGAATATGTGACATCTGCTGCCTTCATCATGCTTTGACTTCCACTGTCCGCCAGGGTCGGGGGGGACACCTCTAGACACTTTACCACGTGTCGCCCCTACTTAACAAACCTTGTTTGTCTGTGGTAGATAATGGACGAGAAGCAGCTGAGTCATCAGTTTCATTGTTTGGAGTGGAGTGACAGGAGAAAGACTCTTTGGCTCCATTATTTATCCGGGCAAGGCTGCTTTTCGTGAGTCAGCAACAAAGAAGCAGCCATCGCAACCCAAAGTGTGTGTGTGTCTGTGTGCTAGATGTGCAGAATGAGGGTGGTTCAGACAGGCTAAGTCACTGTCAGGATCTCAGTATCAGATCCCCAGCTCTGCAAACACAAACTACACCAGCAACACACCGGTGCACTGCTTTAATACATGGCGACCCAAGGTTGTCCTAACTAAGAGCAATGCAGTAGTACCTCGAGAGTTTAATTTGGTCCATGACTGAGCTCCAACAACTTGTAAGTCAAACATTCCCCCATTGTGTCCCCCACCCATTGGGTTTTGTGTTTTTGTATTTAGCGTAGTTAAATAAATATAAAAAAAATTGTTTGTTTGTTTGTTTGTTTGTTTGTTTGTTTGTTTGTTTGATTGTTTGTTTGTTTGTTTAGACTAGTTATTTAATGTTACGAATGTACAGTTTGAGACACCACCTGCCGGAAACAAATTCCTTTTCTGTTTTTTTAACATACGATGGCAATAAAGCTGATTCTGATTCTGAGTCTGATTTAAAATAACTAAAATCATTTTAATCCATTCCAGCCTTGTAAACTAGCCTTAAACCCTCTAGATTATTTAAAAAAAAGTTTTTATATAAATTTATACACATTTATATTTTACCAGTGCATAATTATATATAAGTTACATAAGCAACAATAAAATATGAAAAGAAACAAAAAAGCTTACACGGCCTACGTTTTTACGCCACTAAAGAGCGAAAGATTATTGTAAAGAAGTAAGTGCAGTCTCAGCTTGTATCTTGTTCGTATGTCAAACAAAAATATCAACAGAGTGGCTGCTCACATCTTAAATAACTTGTATTTTAAGCAGCTTGTATCTCAAGGTACTACTGTAGTTAAACCGACAATATCAATATCTGCAACAACAGAAAAATGTTTAGTTGTTTTACTACGTTGTTTAGGGTGAAAGAGAATAAAAAACACGTTTAGTTGACTCAAATGTTTCATATTTATTTTTGAAATTATTATAACAAGGCAGGATCAAACCAGCTGCCTTCTACCTTCTTTGGCAGATATAAATCATTATTTATCAATCATTTTTGTGTGTAGTTGCGAGCAGATGCTAATGGAAACATTAGAGCTAGTGTGTGTATGTGTGTGTGTGGGCGTGCGTGCGTGCACACGCGTGTGTGTGTGTGTGTGTTTGTGTGAAACAGGCAGTGCCTGTCCTCTCCAGACCATGCTTCTCTGATTAGCTCCATCACCAGTGCAGCACCTTCGTTAAACCTGCCTGAGCCTGACGTGTCTTACTGTCTCATTTTCTTCCTGCAACCGGTGAAGACAGCTCCTCTGCAAACTGGGAAAAATACTCTTTTCTCCTAATCTCCTGAAACACCACCGCAACAAAAAAAACATGTTCCTCTGAGCGTCTGTGAAATATGTGTGAAATTAGCAAGAAGTGCTTGAGTCTGTGCATAACCTTTTCTCACCTGGAGAATGAGTCTGTGTTCATCATCCAGTACTGGTCTGATGCAGGTAAAATGGCCGGCGCGCAGACACCACTGCTGCAGTGGTAATATACTTCTTGTAAGGGATCAAATTGTCCTCAACACCCCCCCATCCACACCCATCCTGAGGCCCCCCCGCTTTATTACTCGAGCCACTCTGCCGTAGATGGCGAGCGGCTTCATTGTACAGCTGATGGGGTATCTCTCATTAGCTCCCAGTGAGTGGAGCACAGTGGGACAGGCAGGTTTTTATGGCTAATCTGATATATGGTGCTGAAGACACTGCAGTCTGGCCCCAGACAGGGATTCAGACAAAGGTCATGGGGGTCCGGCTAGGGAAATGACCCAGCCTCCTCACCCCCAACGCATTTGCACACATGTTCCCAAAGCTCATGCCGTGATCAGAGATCACAAGATTACGTATTTGTAATATTTTGTAATATTCATAAAACTTAAATCTTTTATGTTACAGCACGACATTGATTGTCATCCTAAACACTGACCAGCTTATAACATCAGGGAAATTATTTGGAAGTACAGAGGTCACTGATAACCAACTGTAACCTTTCAAATGAGACCACCAACTCCACCCTTTACACACTCGTGCACCCCGACAGATTACAAGACCGGGCACGGTGGCGACTGACACTCATCACAGGAGTTCATTATCATCTTTGGCTGGCTGTGAATGACTTTCTGCCCTGAGAACCACACAGGACACTAGCTGTTAGCTTCTCCCTTCACCGCAACAATAGACTCATCCTCATGTCCATCTGGGATTTCAGGCATGGGCTACAACACCATTCTGTTCAGCATTACTGGAACTGATCTACAGTATGAAGACATGAATCTAAGAAGGGGGCAACTCTACCAGTCAAAGATGGCAGGTACAATCGCACTGAAAATTACTCTAAATTTCTCCTAAAGGAACCTGGGGCATGGTTCCATGCTGTGAATTATGCCAAGAGTGAAGTCAAGTTTTAGTTAAAGTCTCTTTCGTGGCCTCTCATAAGCACAGGTATGCAGTACTCATGCACCGCATATTGTGTATGTGTGTAGATTCAATAGATGCACACACATTTACCAGAGAGAGAGGATGGATGAAGCTGTGCAGCTGATTCTGCAGGTTTTCCTGTTGGCATCAAGTCCACTCAACTGAAAAGACATTTCCTCATTAGCCAACTTCAGCTCTAGACAGCTTTGGGGTTCAGAGAGCGTTCATGGCTGCATATATATGAAAGTGCGCACAGCAAGTGTGTCTGGGAGAAAGAGACAGAGCACAAGGATCATAGCATATTGTATGTGTTAGTATATGTGAACGAATGCAGGCAAGGCTAGAAGAAAAAAAGGCCAGATAACAAAAACAATGAAATCAGTCTAACCGCATTTCAGCGGGAGCACTCCAGCTCCGGTGAGAGGTCAGCCAACTTGACCTGCTCTCTAGCCCATGGTATCTTTGTTGACTTTTTTTAAGAGGTGCTGGGCTTTATATCCTGTACTTTCCAACCCAGACCTGGCTAAGATTCTGGGCCAGTCAGGGAGTCAAGGCCAGGGCCAGAGCTCCAAGAGAGGTGCTATGTGTTTTAGCCTGCCCTGCCCAAACACAGAGCCAGAGAAGTGAGGGGACATGCAAGAGATAAATCACTAAGTACCTCACCTTGGGTCACCGATCACACCAAAGGCCACCGGCAATCTCTGTTTGAAGCACTGCATTTGCTGCTTCAGGGCTTTGCTCTCTGGCCTTGCTATAAATCAGAATACACCATCTAACCCTGGAGCTCCCTTTTCTCCACCTCCCCCTCCTCACTAAAGGTTCCTAATTCCTACAGTAAATATGATGTCAGTTTGAGAAACAATGTAAAATGAAAGAAGGAAAGTCATAATTTAATTTAGTTAATTTAAACATTTGGCCAGCAATATCATCTATTTATTAAAAACAAAGACTCTGCAAGAGATTTTTAAAAAGTATGTCAGAGCATAATAATCACATTAATTACATAGACCACTATTTGGACCCATTACTGCTTCCATTGCAATAGTTTAAATAGGTTCACCAGAACCAGAAGCAGTCCAGTCTGCACACCTATGATGTGTGTTGACAAAACTGAAGGTTGAAATTATAAACACAACAGTGTGGTTCCATATGATCCCTGATATCTGACAACAAAATTGGATGGTGTCACTTGATTAATTCTGAAACAAGTTGAGTTCATGGTGACCTGCCATGATTCCACAAGAACAAGAGCAGTTCCGCTGAGTCGAAACAGAACCCACAGTGTCAACATTAGTCTTAACTGTTCTGACAATGAAAGGAATCACTGGGAGACGAACATGAAAAGCAAACCCACTTTTCTTGGTGAAAAACACCTGGAAATAATGTTTCCTCCTCACCCTTAGTTTCATTCAACCAGATGTGGGTTTTAGGAGGAGCATCATGCAAGTGCTCCTGTCAGCTTCTTTTTGCTCTCTTTCTACTGCATAATTTTGTCTTCTGTATACGTTATCACCTCTCTTGTGAAGTCTTTCATAAAGACACTGCGGACTGGGCTTAATGAATTCCTGTATGTTTCAGGCTTTATATTTTCATCATCATGACACAGGAGATCTTTTCAATTCATATTTAAGAGCCCATAACAGTTTAAATCTGCCAAACTTTGGTTCAATCATTTCATTAAACTGTTATGTTTTTTATAGACAACAAGTTATGTCCAAAACATACCTAACCAAATTAAGTAAAAACTTTAAAATGCTTGTCTAAATGCAGAAAAAATTACCTGGATTAAATCAGTTTCCAGTAATTTAAGGTAAATGTTCTTCTGTAAAGGTAAGACTCATGAAAATAAATACTGCATTCACTAAAATTTTTCACCACGAATCTTAGTGCCACAGACATTTAATTTATGAGAGTCATTGCATTTACCGCTCATTCTGACAGTTTTGAGACTTACTGAATATCAAAATTAAGCCCAATCCTGAAGATGATCAAGTTCCAAAGTGCATTTCCTTGACTAAAGTCAAAAAACTCTGCATTGCAACCTGTCTTTATTGTGAAAATTCGTGGTATAAAAGAGGAGAAATCCAGTTTCCAGGCAGCCAGCTCCCCCAGCTGTCTTTGTCCCCAGCCTGTCCAAAAGACAGTCTGTCAGACATGTTCTGCCTTGAGTGTGGCTGTTCTCCTTCTTTTCCCTTCACTCCTTCTCTCCTCAGGTGTCATAATGGCAGCAGACCAGGCCTTGATGGAGGTGAGATGGGAGTAATAAAGAGTGATCCACAGGGAGCAATGTGTGGGTGTCACATGTATGGAATTGTCATATCACTATGGAACAGCAGGCCTCTGTGCTGCAGGAGAATGCTTTTAAACTGAAAGAATGCTGCAGGTGATACACACAATTACATGACATCTAGAACTCTGACACCCACAGACTGCAGTCAGGTTTGTTTGATGACGATGTATGTGTGTGTGCGTGTGTGTGCACGTGCGTGTGTACATGTCCGTGCGTGTGTGTGTGCTTGTATGTGAAAAAGAAGGCCCTCAAGTGAAAAACAGCAGTGTTAAATAAAAGAAAACATGCTTGTGTAAAAAAAAAAAAAAACAGAAACAAAATAAATAAGCAAGAATAATGTGGTTCTAGATTTATTTCCCACAAAACTGAACATCCTATTAGGACTGGAAAATCAACCATCCCACTCTCAAAAGGATCTGCATCAGCCCCTCAGGACGAATCCTAATAATAATCAGAACACTTGAGGAAGAAGAGTGAAGAATTTTAAGAAGGGAAAAATATAGTTTAGCTTCAAATGTGCTCATGATTAACAGAAAAAAGGGTATGGTTGAGAAACCGCCAAAGAGAAGGAGAGCGGGGTAAGTAAGAGTAATTTTACTTATTCTATTAATCTGACGTGATTACAATAGACTGATGGGCTGCCTTATTTCATGGAATATTAAACTCAAATGCAGCTCAGAGGAAGGACAGTGCTGAAGAGGGTGAAGGGACATTTTATCCTTTCGCTGAGGCCACATCAAGCTTCTACTGCCGGAACAAACAAACAGTGACAACATGCAGGATGTGACTGAAGGTGTATGGTCCTGCTTTCAACATTTATACAGTCATTTCTTCAATATTAACTTTAGGGAAATTGAAGGAGCTCAAAACAACAGTTACCCATTAAAACTTAAGGTAACATTACCCTATATCTTAAGTTTTGATAACAAATTTCATGACAACGTATCACTCATCAAAACTGGTCACCGTTTCATTGCAACAACTTGAAAGCAACAGCTGTACAGGTATTATTACAGAAACTAACCAGAAACAGTTTAAACAATGGTCACAGAAATTCTAGTAATGGATGGCTCTTTTAATTTCTAATCATTAAAATATGTATATCAAGTTATATAATAATCATTAAAATATGTATATCATGAGTTATATAATAATTAGTGCTGTCAGGCGATTAAAATAATTAATCTAATTAATTAGAGGATTTGTAATTAATTAATCGAATTAATCGCATTTTAATCTCATACCTGCTAAAGGCCCCTAAATAAAGAATTTGAATTCTATAACATTACAAAATTGTAGTGCATGACTAATCAATAGAATACACCATGAAAAAAAGATTTTTCACGCTCCGATGGATGTCCTGGCGGGAGCGAGACTCGAACCACCGATGGCTGGGCGATCCGTCTTCAAAACGACTGCTGAGTCACTGCTGCACCAATAATCCCACCTTTGTTCTTTTTATTAATAAACTTTCCGCCCAAAAGTCCGAGTGGGCTTGCCTCGTTCTCCTGTGTCGCGTCCATCTCTGTAGTCAGTCATCCTGCTTTTGACTAGTGGCGCAGGTACATAGTGACGTGCCACTGCAGCCTATGGGTCCATCAATGGGATAAATTTAAAATGCTTGCTCATTGACTTGCCATTCACAATTAATTGCCTTAATTTTTATAGCACGGTAATTTGCAACATAATTAATTAATCTAATCAACGCGTTGACAGCCCTAATAATAATTTATTAAATTTCAAGATTTTACAGTTCAACAACAGATCAAGGATTTTAGTTGTTCGAAATCAGGCAAGCGACTGACTGCGAGGCAAAAGGTCAGCGTTTATGTGAGGGTGTGATACTGAAAGAATCACAGGAAAGTCTGTGATTAAGACACATTCAAAGATTGTTGGGTCTTTACGTTGTTACAGAAGTTTTTAGTATAACACACCTCCCTCTCTTGTTATTTATATTTCTTTTTATTTTCTATTTCATGACATCATAGGGCTGGAATGTGTATGAATGTATCTACAAACGCATGGAACAGTTACAAAATATAAAACAACAACCTTGTCAAAAATGTATTGATAATTATCTCATATGCAGCATAAAAGACCAAAACATATGGTGTCTTCACATTTTTACTTCCACTTTCATTTAAAGCACTGCTAAAATTGTGTTCTATAATAATAAAATCCACTGAGGCAACAGTGATCATCAGTTGTAATGGGAGAGTGATAGTGGTGATGCTATGAAAGTATCACATCTTCTCAAAATCAGCGAGGCGTTTAAGGACACCTTTGCCCTCCAATTGATTGTGTAGACAATGACAAAATTATTCATTTCGTGCAGATTTTAAAATTTGAAAACAATGATAATAGTAGTTTATTAACATATGAATGCATATGTCTAAGTGTGGTGAAGAAAATATATATATGAAAATGTGTTTATGTGTCACAATGCCTTATCAAACACCTTAATACATGAGGGGAGAACCATCCCTCCACCTGGCCGTACCCAATGCATATCAGTACCTTTTGGTATCGACTGGTAGATGTTCATATTATTCCGTATATAAAATTTTACCATCTGCATGTATGAAAGAGAAGGTTGGTGTGTCTGCATGTCAAGACTGATGATGACGACAATACGTATGTTTGAAAGTGAAAGTTTTCTTTTTTTCTCTCCCTTTGCTCTCTTCTAATACACGTGAAGATTGGGGCTCTAGCTATTCTTTTCATAAGAACATTAAAATAAAAAACACACTAAAATGATAGCTGCTTAAATTTAGCGATAAAAGTTAGAATTGAACATGCCTAAATATTGTACTTATATCATGATTGCATAAAACTTCAGATGTTCATATCTGCTCATGTTGTTTAGCTTGCCCGAGATCCAAAACGGCAAACTTTTTTGTTGTTGTTTTTCATTTCTATCTTCATTTAAAGCTACATTTGATTCTTAGTGAACAAATAGTGTTTGACTAACAATATACCATCATGGCCTAGGCTCTTTCTGAAAACACATAATGTTTCTAGCACCGTATCTCCGTGGGCTCACCCAATGCAGGAAGTGGAAGAACAAGAATAGAGATGAAAAAAAAATACAGCCAGTATGTATTACACTCAACACCTTAAAGAATTCATTCCATCTCCTGGAAAAAGCTGGACTTGCAATGCCTCATTTCACGACGCTTTGTCCACAGCTTTGTATCACTTCATCAATGAGAAAAATCTCAGCTGTGCTGAAATGTTTAGGGGAGATGAAGTTAGAAGGCAAACTCATCATTAGTCTTCAAATGGAATCAGATGAGAGTGAATGTTCAAGCATCGTTATCCAGGCTGGGCTTTTATGAGCAAGCACTGTGCTTTCATATGAGATGCATAATAAGCACCTCTGCCCTCTGGGCGAGTGTTACCATCAATACAACTGTGCAGTGTTGTGATAAACCTCTTCTATCATTGTATATCTACATTGGCTATCAGCTCTCTGGCTGTATTAACAGAATAGGACACCATCTAACCTGCATCAGAAGGAAAACCCTCAAGGGCAATAATAAAATAAAATATATGAGTATACCAGCTTTGTAATTACATACAGTCCATATTATGACAGTCTTTTCATGGAAATGTCACAGCTATCACATTTAATAGTGGTGAAGACATAAGAAGAGTTATTCCTCACCACAGACATAAAAAATATACATATCAGAAGACATGCAGGTCTCACATTCCAAATGCACTACTAAGTGGGAAGGACTGCAGGGAGGAGCAGTGATTTGGGAAAACACCGTTAAACTGAAAGATCTCAATTCAGATCTTGTCAGAATGCATACTGTATGAGGAGCTGCTTTGTGCCTGATCAGCATGCTAGAACCCGACCAGTGCCATCGATGCTATTCTAGCGGGCTAAGGTCTGGCTTCTCTGCAGAGAATGGCCAATAGAGAATAGGAAAATAAATTATTTTCCTTGTAAATGTAGTTGAGACACACAAGGCAGGATACAGGTGTAATGTTTAAAAAATAAAGTCAATAGGCTACACAAAATATTTTACGTCTTCCCCCTAGTTACAAGCCACATTTACCTCTATTGATTGGTAAATACATAGTTAATAGTGATAATGGAGGAAGAGTCACTGACAATTCTTCATCATTTTTGAAACAATAGGTTCTTTGTTTCAGATAGAAGGGGGTGAAGCATTTTTTGGCATCCACTGTTGTTTTGTCAGCTAATCTGATGACTGTAACTAGCAGATACTATCTGTAGAGGAGGTAGTTAGGTTAACATTTACTCCAAATGGTGGTTTTAAACTCAGTCTTCAGTTTAGGGGTGGTGCTACTTTTCATTAACTCCACTTTTAACTTTACAAGAATGCTGTCAAGATTAAATGCGCACATTGAAGAATTATTTGCATTTTTCCACCTTGATTTTCTTGTTTGTCTGCATGTAAAAAGTAATGGAGATGTTTCTGAATAATTACACAGGTCCAGGATTGAGCAACAGCAGTTATGATATATTATATTATATAATATATGTTATACAGTATGTTAAAACTTTTTGATAATATAATATAAAATGGTTATAATTCACTTTCTTCCTGATGTCATTGACAGGACAAGATTTTTTATTCTTAATGAGAGAACAGAGAAAGAAAATATATTTATTTACCTTTTGCTTGATTTTTCTGTTGCTGAGCTCAAAGAAAAGCCTCGACAACAAGTCACACAGGGTTTATGCCAGTTTATTCAGCATGAGAAGGGAAAAGTTTTCTCAACCTCTAACTTTAAATAAACATTTACTTCATAATGATACATTAAAGGGAAAAAACTTTCTTTCACCACTTCAGTCCTTTTATTTAAAATATCCATATCAACACATCTAAGCAACTAGTCACTAAAGATGCCAAACAAATGTAGTACCTGCCTCTGATGCAGTTGAGTAGATGTGTATGAGTACATTACTCAAGTACTCTACTTAGGCCCACTACTAAAGTCCCATAAATGTGCTGACCTTTCAGGTTGAGACTGGTGCCAGTGTCAGCCATCAATTTCTCACTCCACTCCTCACCAGTACTCTTTGGCACCCCGTCATAGCATCTGTTGTTAGAGCAGATGAACAAATGAAATGACTCAATTGACCAGATTATATCAGATTGGCTGTCACTAATAGACACAGCTTTTTCTGAATACTCTCCATTTTGCATATCCATTTAGTAATTTAGTTGTTACATTCTTGTGTATTTAGTTCTGACTTTGAATGTCTCAGATTGAATTGGAGCAAGCTGCATAAAGGCCGGCATGAAGGTCTCAATATTTCATGACACATAATGTGAAAACGGTGTCCCATGCCTATGCAAGAGGTATAATTGTCACTCGCTCACTCTTCTGAACTCCAACCTCGGCTCCATGGTGACCGTCTGTGATACGCCACGGAGAAACAGACGGAGATAGTGACCTACTCCTTTACAATAAAATAGTGCTGTCAGGCGATTAAAAAAATTAATCTAATTAATTACAGGATTTGTCATTAATTAATCTAATTAATCGCATTTTAATCTCGTACCAGCTAAAGGTCCCTAAATAAAGAATTTGAATTCTAGGACATTACAAAATTGTAGTGCATGACTAATAAATAGAATACACCATGAAAAAAAGATTTTTCACGCTCCGATGGATGTCCTGGCAGAAGCGAGACTCGATCCGTCTTCAAGACAATTGCTCTACTGCTGAGTCACTGCTGCCTCAATAGTCCCGCCTTTGTTCTTTTTATTAATAAACTTTCCGCCCAAAAGTCCGAGTGGGCTTGCCTCGTTCTCCTGTGTCGAGTCCATCTCTGTCGTCAATCATCCTGCTTTTGACTAGTGGTGCAGGTACATAGTGACGTGCCACTGCAGCCTACGGGTCCCTCAATGGGATAAATTTAAAATGCTTGCGCATTGACTTGCCACTCACGATTAATTGCCTTAATGTTTATAGCGCGTTAATTTGCAGGATAATTAATTAATCTAATTAACGCGTTAAACTGACAGCCTTAAAAATTAATTAATCAAGCATAGCTAAAAAAGTTTAACTTTCTTTGCAAAGTTCGACTGACGTAGCTCTGGCACCAGTCTTGAATTGGTGCCAGAGCCACAGTCACATTTATTCATTTTCATGTGCCGCTGTATCCGCCGTAGCGGGTCACGGGGAGCTGGTTCCTATCCCAGCTGGCATAGGGCGTGAGGCGGGGGACACTCCGGGCACAACACCAGTGCACCGCGGAGCCATATACAAAGACATACAAACTCACTCCTACGGGCAATTTCGGATCGGCGGATCAACCTGAAGCGCATGCTTTTGGAGGTGGGAGGAAGCTGGAGAACCCGGAGAGAACCCACGCGGACACGGGGAGAGCATGCTAACTCCGCACAGAGCAGGACTCGAACCCGGACCCGCCGTGTTGTGAGGCGACAGCGCCAACCACTGCGCCACCGCGCCGCCCAGTCACATTTATATACTTTTAATATTTTATTCAATGTCCAAATTCAATTTTTTTTTTTTTTTTGTGGCAATATAGGCAATTAAATCAAGACAATTAATTTTGGTTTGTGGTTTTAGTCCATGCAATAAAAAAGTACAGATATTTCTCTGGCTTTGAAATCAACATGTGGTTTTATTTTGGTGTGCTGTAAGGATAAAAGCCGAGGGTGGAATGAAACACCACATACAGGGTGTTTACAGATCTCTCCGGGCTCACCACATGTGATTACAGTCTAATGTTTAACAGACCAATTAAAGCTTTTATAGAACAGGGGCCTTTGCTGCACGAGGGCCAGCGTAGAGCTTGACTAGTCTGTGTGAGAGAGGTAGACTCAATCGTGCCATGACCGCAGCTTGGATAGGTTTCAAAGAAATCAAGTCAGATGAATCTACAAACAGAGATCAATAAACAAAAAGCAGGAAGAGAAAGCAGATTTGAGCACTCGATGGAGGACGCTTTGCAGCTGTGTGATTTTAAAACGACTTGATCATTTTTAGTTGAACTACAACTGAGACAAATAACTTTAAAAGTGTTTATGAACTACAGAAGATTTCCTTATAGTGTAGTGTCAACAACAGTGTGTAGTGCAGTGTGTCACATGGTAGGAAAGCCATCAGCAAAGAGGATTCCTCCTACATGAAGAACACAGACCTCCGGTCTGCTTCCTGCCACCAGTGGGTCTAATCCGCTCAGTGGACACCTCAAACATAGGAGACGTTATCACACGGGACCCCAGGAAGAGCGAGGCACTCCGTCGCCAATGCAACCATATCAGCAATTCAGCTGAGTCAGCAGAGTACATACCAGCTGCCACCAATAGCTTCACATCACTGCATCTTTATACATTGAGCAAAGAATTCCTGGAAGTAAACTCATACGTTTGATAATTTAAATTAATTCAGTTTTTTGTTGAACTACAAATCAAATAGCTATAAAAGTGTTTATAAACATTTATGTTGAAAAATTACATTTATTTAGTCTTTATTCTCAGCAGTAAAATGTTTCCAAAACCCTGTAGATTATTTTAGTTGTTCCCTTAGAACGATGCAATATCACCAATGAGCTCAGTGTAACTGAAACATGATGACCTTCTTTGGTTTATATTTTTGAACAAAAACTCCTACTTAAGGAATGGTTTTACTATTTTTCACACCTAAGACAATTTTTGTGGGCAATTTAACAAAAAAATAGGAAGAAAAAAGTGGTCCATTATGAAAGCAAACATTGAATGGATGCTGACAGAATGAACAGATAACTATATAGACTATAAAACCTGGTGATTATCGCTTTATTGTGTTTTCATAACATGTTACATTTTCACAATGATTGTGCTCTTTCTTCATTTTTATTTCTGTTTTATGTGTCATGTTAATTGACCTGACACGAACCAAAGTATATTCAAAAATAAGCACCTCATCATTCTCTGCACTGGCTTTAATACTGCACAATTTAAAATACAACTGCAAAAGGCCAAACAAATATAAATCCACAATGATGCCTTCACTGGTCCAGTCATTTTGCTTAAATACCACTATAGGTGTGAATGAGGAAGGATTTATGGTTTGAAGATTCATTGCTGAGGAATATTCATCCTGACATTTATAAATGACAGCATTTATATGACTTCTGTCAGAACCTGAGCCTGAGAACTGAAAACATGCATGTGTGTGTGTTTGTGCATGTGCTCATGTTTTTCACTCACTCAATATGAGGGCACAATTTTTGAACTACTGTATAGGAAAAACAGGAAGTTGAAAAGAGCATTTGCTGTTGAGTGGGTTATTATGCGGAGTTAACAGGTTACTATTTTTTTTAACAATGTAAATCTCTGTGGCTACATTCATATACAATATATTATATTGTATTGTATGATTAATGATGTGCCATTTAATGTTCATCTGGTGCAAATGGGGTACAAAAGCAGAAATATTCAAATTCAAACCTTTAATCTTTAAATTGAGATCATCTCCGTTGAGGATGTTCATAGCAAGAGTACACACACACTTTAATTTAATATATATATATTCATTATTATCAATATCATCAATAAAGAGTAAATATTACATGAATGTAATAGAATTTTTTTAACATAATGCATTTTGCATAATGTCATTGTATTCTAGAATGCACTTTACATCTTTTTTTCCAGATTTTTCAGGAAACAAAAAAAAACTGAACCATTTGTTGTGATTTAGATGACTTAGGCAATTATTTTAAGAGGGTGATGATACAGTACATGCTGCTACGTGATAACATTATGAGAAAGCACAACATCTGATTTCATAGATAGGCAGATGACACACAGGTCTACATCTCATCAGTGTTAAATGGCATTGCAGCTGCAGATCACATTAGTCCCATTTGAGCTATACTGGTTCCTAGCTATGCCTAGAAACAATTTCAAGTCTTTTTCCTTATGTGTGCATCAGTGAGCTGACACCAAGTTGCAAATAAAATAATAGCTGCATCAAATAAATATTCCTCACATATGATTTTACAAAATTGAAGATAGAAGTAGCTTAGTCCACTAGGTCTAAGGCTGGGGACTGGAAGGTAGCCAGTTCAAGGGACCAAAAAGTTTGGAGTGTGAACTGGCAGTGGACAGGTGACAGTTCACCTCCTGAGTACTGCTGAGGTCCCTTGAGCAAGGCAGCATCCCCTTGCAAGTTGCTTATTGGGGGCGCACCAGGAAGGAGCTGCACGCCACTCTACCTCACATCATCTGCATGCTTACAGGCTCCTTGTGTGTGTGTTTGTGTGTGTGTGTGTGTGTGTGTGTGTGTGTGTGTGTGTGTGTGTGTGTGTGTGTGTGTGTGTGTGTGTGTGTGTGTGTGTGTGTGTGTGTGTGTATGTGTGTGTGGGGCGAGCAGAGTTAAATCCTCCTAGTACCCATAAGAAATGTAGCCGACACCATACAAGCCAAGACACCCGGATTCATTTAGGGTAAAATCCTCTCAACCTGAGACCTTTCTGATTTAGCACCATTTTTCTCCTTACAGCGTCCTCCCTCTTTCTCCCTCATTATCCTTCTCGTTTTCATCTGATTCTGTCATCCCCCAATCTAGTGGACACTGAAGCTGCATTGAAGGTTGTGCTGGAAAAGAGTAAGAAAGAAGAAGTGGACATGTTGGTGAAAGGTGTTGACATGAACGAACACAGCTCAGAAGTAAACTAATTACACAGTTATTAACACCCTCATTACAAACCATTCTGTATGAACAGCTCTATTACTGATCCAGAAGCACCTTTTTTTTTTAACAAGACAGATGTGTAGCTTCTTAACACCCTTAAACTGTAATCTGTATCATCGCCTCACTGAACTATTTTGTAGAGCAGATTGTGAGCAATATTATGATATTTGTACAGACAGACAGACAGACAGACGGATAGATAGACAGAAACTATGATGAAAATGAAAACTCTGACTTATAAACACACAATCAGCCTTGATAATGAAGTGTGTTTTCAGTGACTAACAAACATCCAGTCCTTCTTCCCTGGCTCATAAACACCATATTCTTTCATCCATGAGTGACATGAAGACCTTTTATTTAACAGGAGTGTCTTCTGGTTGCACCATTGATATATGACACACGGATCACACACACAATAGCCAGAAGTGAATAAATGCAGCAGATAGTTAAGAAATTGTTAATAAAAAGAAAAGTTTTGCACAGCTAGCAATTAACTAAAGTGTGCAGGCCTGGCTTGCTTTCAGTTATTGGTGAGTTATGTTGCCAATTACAGTATAGCAATCTCCAAAACTTTCTGAGGTTGCATTTGCATAGTTAAAATTTCAATAGAAGTAAATAGATCCACAAAATTTGTTCTTATGCTCAAATATATTTTTCATTATAAAACGAATGCATTAAAAGAAAATTGTGGTGAAAACCAAGGCAAAATAATTGCATTTCAAGATAAACTGCTTTAGTTCAACCTTTTTTCCTGATTTGTATTGAAAAAAGGTTGTCAAAATTACATAAGAATAAAGTAGTGACTGAAAAACATATCAAGGATTTTAATAAATCATGATCCATAAACTCTACATAAGTGATAATTATTGACACTAAGATGTTACAAATTCTACACTTAAAATTATGTAAATTAAATCTGAGCAATATTCTGTTATATTTATATAATTTAGTGGCATACTATATATTGGGAAACAATCTGGGAGATAAAATATGACTACAACATTCAGACCCTTATTATGTCATTAATAAGGGTATAAATGAAAGACAAATGTGGAAACAAAAGTTGAAGGAAATAGGGGAAAAGATATTGAATTTCTTGTATTCAGATAGCTGTTTTCCATGTCAGTACCTTAATGTATTTCTTTTACTTCTTTAACCTCATTTCTCAATAACTTAGAGAACAGTAATTTAAATTTTCTATATTTTCCCTCATATGAAGCCTTGTGAACTTACTTTTGTCCTGGTGATTGAAGGTTAGCCAGTCGCCCTTTGTGAAAAATTTAGATTTAAATTGGATGTACATTATTTCTATATAAGGCACAATGAAAGTCACCTGTTAGGGGGACTTTAGATGGTACAGCTACTCCATAATTAAAACGGAAAAAAATCAAAAAGACAGGGAGTCATTAACACTTTTACCAGATATAATAGAAAAAGTCTGAAAATAGGTCCTCTTTCCCTACGTATAATTATAGCTCTGAAACATATTATCTTACAGGTATGGCTTAAAAAGTGTCGTCCACACAGCGCTAACAAGGCCTACTGAAACTCCAAGCAGGCAGAGGCTTTAATTACAAAGGTGCATATATTACGTCCTATCAGCCCTGCTACTAATTATTCTGTCAAAAAGACATGCTTTTCCACCCCATTTTCTTCCAGTTTAGCCCATTATAAAGTTAACTTTCTCTCACATTCATTTTGAGCCACATATAGCTTATTTCTAATACTTTCAATTAAAACAAAAATGGCGGACATGCAGAGCTGAAATATAGCAGCATTCCAAATAGTAAAAGTGTGCATGCTATAGCAGAGGAAAAATAATACAAATAAAAGATGTGCAGGGATGCATGGGAATGCTGGTTCCAAGGTAGATTTAGAACAGAATTCCTACTATATGTGGACAGCATTTTCCATATTTTTAAAGGGTGAAAACTTGTTGCTGGTCCCTCAGACAGCAAGTGAACTTGTACTTTCCAAGCTTTCAATTCCTCCATTGCAGCAGTCAGGATCTGATTTATACTTTTAAAGTAATAAACTGATAATGAATTAGTATAAATGCAAATTAAACTGGTTTAAAACCTGGTTTAAAACTGGTTTAAAACTGGTTTAAAACCTCTTGAAACAGGCTAAAGTTTACCCATCCTAAAGGCCAGATTGATACAGATCATGTACTTAATGAGGATAAGGGTAAAGCAGAGAAAATTGTTTCTTGGATGAGTTCAAATAAACAGTAATGGTGTTACTGTGAAGTTTAAATTTCTGAACATACCACACTATATATATAAATATATATATATATATATATATATATATATATATATAGTGTGTGTGTGTGTGTGTGTGTGTGTGTGTGTGTGTGTGTGTGTGTGTGTGTGTGTGTGACTCCGTGTGGGGTCCCCTGTCTCACACCCTAAGCCAGCTGGGATAGGCTCCAGCTCCCCTATATATTTATATAGTGCACCCTCGCGCATTCGCCCATCAAAGCTCACATCTTCACCTCATTGCGGATTTTTGGTAGGCAGTCACGGAAGTGCGCTTGTTTCGTCAGTATCGGACTTACGTGAGACACAAAGTGCTTTAAACAGTCAAAAGGAGTGTAAGGAAAGGTAAAACAGATAGAAGGTGGTTTAACATCAGTATGAGGAGGGTCTTAAATGTTTAAATTACCGTAAATTATAAAATAAATAGTTAGTCGAACTGTCGCAGAATTCGTTAAATCGTGTGTGGTTCCTGGAATGTATTAACCGCAAAGAACGGGGTCGCACTATATAACATATATCAAACAAACAAACAAACAAACAAATAGCACAATGTTTTTTTAAGGAATAATTCAGCCATTCAAAAGAACATGTGACTTTTATTACTTGTGAAAAAGCAAGCATTGAAAATTTAAACACAAACAAGGATCACACAACTCCAAAGCAAAATGAATCTAAACATCTTGAGCAAATAAGAGCAAAGTCAATTTCAGCTAGGGTCCTGCATGGTGATGCTCTCTGATATTGTAGTGGTCACGGTCTGTGTGTATGTGCCATGGACAAGAGTGGATAAAGCCTGGAGAGTTAGTGCAGGGGTGGAATTGGGATGGGGGGGGGCTGCTGGATGGGCCAAGGGTTTCTTTGAAGTCTGGATTCCAATTAAACCCCTGACTGAGTTCTAAGTGCGCAAGAAAAATGACTGAGGTACATGACATGGTCAGGTCCCCTCATACAGCCAAGCCTTTCCATTTTGGACCCTTTGTCTCCCTGCAGCTCCTAATATTTATGATCACCCCGACTGACATGACCCCTACATCGGGCCTACCACCAGCCCTCACAGCCACCATCACAACAGAAAAATAAGAATTAAACAAGGCTCGCAGAACAGAGAGTCAGCCCTTAAGGTTTGATTGCTCAACGCAACAGAAAATATAACAGAAATATCCAAAACGCAGAGGGGGTGTGCAATGAGGTCATAGAGGAAACACAATGAACAAGACAGCCATGGAGACAAAGAAATAACCATTAAGGATAAAACACTGCTGAGACATAAAACAAAAGATTGTAATATCTCTGTCAACCTTCATGAATACTGACTTATTTCCCTTTATCTGCTGTTCAACGCATTCCTGCAAAAGCTCCTTTCCATTTACCAAACAGGATGAATGTAAGAAAATGAATAGATCAAACTCAGTTAAAACTAGCCTGCATATCAGAAGTCAACTAGCCTCTTACACAACATTTTTATGTCAATGACAAAACAAATTCTTTGTCAAAATGATGGCTCTTATCCCGCTTCTACAAGGAGAAAGTAGCCATGGCACTATAGTAAGGTCATTACGCTTTTGATGAGAATTTCCTAGAAAACACACACAACCAGCACATGTGATAGAACATTATTTCTTTGCTTGCCAAAGCAAGATAACAGTAGTGATTTAAATCTCACCAGCTAGCCTTTCCCAGTGAAATTAGCCATATGAAATGGGGCTCCAGCACAATTTACCTTCGACAACACCACAATGCACCTTTTTACAAAACCCACTATCTGGCTTCTTCTTCTCACAATTTTGTTTTTCTCCTTGAAAAAAATTAAAAAAAAGATTTTAGAAACAGTGAAGGTGCTGAATTAGCTGATGGATATGTCTGTGTTGAAAGTGAATGGGAAGAAATGCTTGATTGCAGAGGCATCAGTCCTGTAAGGTAACTGCAGGCAGTTCAGGCAGCACCTGACACTATATGCCTGCAACACACTACAACAAACTGTCCTGTTTTTACTTCTGCGCATGGATTCCATTCAGTCAAGCACTCTGAACAACACACAGTAGATAACAATACATACTCCATAATTCATTCAGCATTGAATTTCATTTCCTCTTTTCTTTCTTTTTAAAACATACACACTGCACATGCCCGCACGCCGTACCACACAGACATACAAAGTGCAAAAGTGCATGCATGTATTGTTCTCCTTCGAACTGAGAAGTCAAACATAACCACTCGAACACATGCACGCAAACACACATACACACACACACACACACACACACACACACACACACACACACAGTTTTTGGAATAAAATATTGAAAAGTGTCACAGACACCTGGTCAAATGCTCGTATGATTCCCAAAGGAACCACGTCGAATAAACTAATTCCTGAGGGATAAAAAAAAATATATGGAGGCAACGGGATTTGTGCAGAAAGAAGAAAATTACATGTCTGTCCCCGGCAAAGATGGAACTGGAGATGGGGATGAAGCAGGAAGGGGTTAAGACTGGGAGCCAGCAACGTTTTATCACACTGGAGGGAGACAGGGAGCTGAGAGGTGTAGAATGGTAAATATTTCAAGATGATAGGTGACATAAACAAAGGTTTTACTCTCATTCCCACTTTTTAAGTTGCAAAATTTTGGAGCTGATAATTCATACCCGCAGCCCTCGCTGACACACTAATATGGCACTGAAGAATAGGATATTCAAAACAGGAAACCCCCCCCCCACCCCGATGTTTAAGTCTGTGATGGTCAAGGTGATATGGAGCCACAGATAAATGACCCTAAGAGATACTCCACAGGTAAAATTACCCAATTAAAAGTCGTGAATCTTTGGTGGCTAAGTCATTCAATTCTTCTGACGTTTCTTCCCACTTTATCCCATCTCTCCCTCATCTTATCATTAAGTTACTTCCTCTCCATGTTTGAACTTCGCCAAGAATTTTTTAGCTTGTGTAGATGAATCCGATTCCTCTCTTCCAAAGTCAAGATCCTTCCCTGTCAGGCACTACACAGCAGTCGGCCTCTGCTCCATGTCAGGGAGCAGTCTGTCAGAGCGTCTGTGAAAGCCAGATAACCCTTTGATGGAGAGTACCAGTGGTTATTGTTGTCTGTACCCTCCACCTTCCCTCAAACACATATGAAGATTTATTGAAGGAGAGGGGCTGAGCAGCAGCAGCCTGCACTAACATGGCAGTCTATGATGGCAACAAGAGAGGAAGCAGGGAGAACAGAGGCACGGGGGACGCACACCAGGGGGTGATGGGAACTCCTCTGACCTGCATGTGGAGGACACAATGCTTAGGCAGAGCTGTCCATGATTATCTAGTTGTTGAGGAGGACAAATAATGATGGGACTGCCGTTCTTGTGTGTCTTGCTCTCTAACAAAGGATGAACAAGTTTAACAAAAGAACACCAAAAGAGAACCATCTGTAAAGAACATAAAGAAAGTTAAGCTTCTTATAATTCAGTGTTTGGATTAAGCCTACTATGTATGAAATGTAAAGTCCTAAAACACAAATGCTTGCCAGAATGAGAAATAAGTCATTTTTATTGATTATAAAATCAGAAGTTTATATTTTATCTTTCAAACCAGCTACAGTGATGAGTCGTAAGTCAATCTACTGACTCCTAAAAGAAAGTGTTCCATGAAAATCCTGATATATTTGTGAAAAAATGTCATCGCACTGTGAAAGGTAAATAAAATAATATTATTATGAGTAAAATTATTATGACCTGTGGCAATAAGATGCAAGTGAGAAGGGGTTGGTATTTGTCTAATATATAATCAGTGAAACATGCATACAAACCTATACAACAAGTCAGTCAAGCTCTAAACAGAGACCTTGGTGTCAAATAATGTATTTCATTCCATAATGAATCATTGCCAATTTCTACCAATGTTTCACAGGCTGAGTTCTGAATATGATCTTTAATAAACTTTTATCTATTTATAAACCAAATTCACATTTTTTTATGGGTTTGATAAGCAAAATCAAGGGCAATCGACAAATATCATGCCAAAACAAAGCAATTGAGCGAAAGAGAGCGAACAGACAGAGATGAGATACAAAGACAGACAGACGAGAGGAAGGCACTGAGGAGGGAAATGCACATTAGCGACTCATAGTGCCCTCTTCTGCTCACAAGGTATAAGATGGTATGATTGAGTTTTTCTTTCTTTGGATAATCACATATTACTCCTGTAAAGCACTTTATAGAGTACAGATATACTAAGTCTTTCCTTGCAGTTACACATAATTCTGAAAATTATTCCAAATATATATATGCATAATTAATAAATACATAAGAGATTGTCATATGTCAATATGTACATCTTTTCACAAATGCATTAGAATAATTAATAATAATGAGTACATGACATAGTAAATGAGAAACATTAAATTATGGGACCATACACCTTTAAAATATAAAGGTAGCCATGAATGTGAGCTGATATAGAGTGCATGCAGGTAACACACCTAAAGCCATTGCATTGTAACTCTTGTAGACAGTAACAGCGTTTTTAAATAAGGGATCTGTTGAATCTGTCTCCAACTGTTCCAACTGAGACACAACAGTCCAAACCTACAGTACCACAATTCATTAGATGATTACATATAAGGAATTATATTCCTTATATGTAATCATCTAATAACTCCAATGAATAATATGACAACTGAAAAGCTTCAGTAATTTTTTTAATCATCTGGAGGGTTACACTCCAGTATATACAACATGAATCAGTTATCTCCCTGAAGAAGATACGTATCTCTCGGGGATGTTTTTTTTTTTTTCCATGTTAAAATAATAAAAACATTCTAGTTGTAAATTGTTCAAGGAAAAAAAATGTTCTTCCACTGAATAAGATGTATAGTGACTGAACTGTCATTGTTTTCACATACAAAAGAAGAATACAATGGTGCACTTGCATAGAATACAGTATTCTACAGTATGTGTATGAGAGTGTGTGTGTACCTTTTTTCTGATATGTTAAATGTATACACAAGAAGCCGATGGCGACCAGACATCTCTGAGGCAGTGAAATGATGACCCATTTTTAAACCCATATTTGATTACCGGTTTTTATTAAAACTGGATCCAAAGAGACCCACTCCCCATTTGAATTTAATGAAGGCTGTGTGGCTGACAGCAGGCTTTTGATTTATGCACTGTTATTAAATCCGACAAGAGAGCCAGCCAGGTAAGCAGGCAGGTAGCGGGAGACAGAGAGGAGATGAAGCCAGAGAGAGAGAGAGCAAGACCCAGAATCCTGACCCCGCACCAGGCACACCGAGAATCCCAAGTCCATCAGCCCTCTTCTCCTCTTTCTCCAGTCGACGCCCCACCTGCTCCACTCAAAGCAGGAGCGCAGGAGCAGAGAACAGCCAAGGACACATGCTGTGTGGCACCCCTCTCTCGCATCCCCTCTTCCTCCTCTGATACCTCTTCCATTATTCATATTAAAATACAGACTGATATAAAGATGAATAATAAATGCAGTCAACACAAAGCTGGTAGACCGTTGTTGTCAAGGTGGTCACTTGATCAAAATTAAATCTAGTTTGAGCATCTTGAAAAATATATATATTTAAGACATAGAGAAATTAAAATGTCAGCACTAAATAAGTATATTAATGAAACAGCTTCTTCTATTTTGATTATAGATAATTTATTTCATATTCACTTCTGATGCTGTATATTCAGACAATAACATTAAAAAAAATAAGTTGTGCGTAAAAGCTAAATAACTGATTATATTTTGTGGAAAAGATGTGATGCTTCTCAGAGCCCAGAGTATTTCCACTTTGAAGCTTCAAAGCCATAGTAGCTGTCTAAAACACATCAGCACACTTACTATAGGGGGATCCTCACTCTTTTAGTCCAAAGCTGCACCACTGCTACAAATCATAATTATTCATCTGGTCAGAATCCTACATGAAAAAGAAGGTCTCAAAAAATAAGACAATGTGTGGTGTTCATTCCAGGGTTCAGAGTGAAGCATGTGGAAACACAAAGGAGACCTGTTTTATCTCCAGCTTCAGGACAGAAGCAGCCAGTTTGAAGATACCTATGCTGACTATAAACACTTTCCTAGAGGTTAGCATCCAGTAGAAAGGATACCCCCCAGCCAAACACATTGGCTCGACATTTTTATCAGTGAGAGGAGTGAAAAAATTAATACACAATAATTTCACCTCAAAAAAAAAAATCACCAGAGAGAGAGATACAAAAAGATTTTGGGGGAAAAGTCTTTTACGATGTGCCTCTTATAAGCCTTTATCTTTGAATGTGCTTTTTATAAGTGCTGTCATTTACTCCTCGAATTTCCAGACAGCATGAATCAAAATGTCCATGATATTTGCTTACTGATTAATACTGTGGAGATTTGTCTAGCAGTGTTTCATAATTAATATGAGTTTAACACACTGAATGTCTGCCTGAATATCTATTGTAAAAGAAAAAAAAAAAACAAGAACGGATGAGGATTGCATTTTGTTTTTAATGTTTTGCTCAAGCAGAGCACTGCTGTCATGCCTGCTTTTTTCAGGATGTCAGACAAAAAGAGAGGAAAGATGGAGAGGGAGGGATCCTGGAGGATGGAAGAAGGAGGGGGGGGAGAGAAGAGATGGAGGGGCTGCTGACATGCACTTGTCTCCAATCTCTTCGAATCCATTGCACAATTCATCTGCTTTGTCTCTACTGCCACGGCTGAGGACAATCAGACCAGACGCCCATTAGATACCTCATACTACCCCCCCATGCATACATCCCTGCTTTGCCCCTCTTTCTCCCCAGCACCTTTTTTTTTTTTCATATCACATGCTGACTGAAGGATAGGCAAGGCAATTCAAAAGCCTCCCCAAATGGGGAAATGCCAGGAAGAGAACCAACATCAAAACCATGTTGTCATGGAGATGCAGTATAGCTCAGAAATTACAGAACTAACACATAGGCACTCAGGATATACAGTATACACACATACAAGCTTTAAACACACATCGATAAATACATTTGCTTTGTGTATTTATTTTTTTATGCGGAACAAACAATACATAAGCAGTATACAGCAGGAGAAAAGAGAAACAGTCTTTGTCTCCCTGCAGTGACTTTTTTTTTTTACCATGAACTCCCCTCCTAAGTTCTTTCTTTTCTTTCTTTTTTTCTTCTTTTTTAGTGATATTTGAGTAAATGACATATGCATTTCAGCATTTCAGGCCTGAAATGCAAAAAGAGTTTTTCTTATATGTAACAAGAATTTTTGTTTCACATTCATTACAATTTATTTTGAAATTCAAAAAATTAATGGACATGCCATTTCGTAGAATATCATGAGAACTGAATTCACATCTAAAGTAGCTAAACCTTTCTTTATTTTAAAATTATCTGATCAAGAGTAAAATATATTTGTGATTTTTGGAAGCAAAATCTGAATTCTGCAACCATATCAAGAAAAATTGAATTACAGTGACTTCAATATTTAGCGTGGATGTGTAAATGCTGCTCCTTCGGGGCAAATTCAACAGCAAGGTCATGTGACAGTGGTGCCCATGCACGGTAGCCATTCCTCAGCCAATAGTGTAATCAGACTTGGCATTGCGATGATCTCTTTTCGCAAAAAGAGGCAGAAAGAAAGAGTGAAGGGAGAAAGCAGATGAAAAATGTGCTCCCTCACCCCACTTGTTTAGGAGGCTGCCAGCACTTTGCTCCAGCTTTTGAGCAGAACTCAGCCGGCTCTGCCCTAGTGCAAGAGGATCCTCCATCCCAACAACCATATGCTACCAGGCCTCACTGGGGTCACTTTATTGAGGTTACTCTGCTCTGCACTACATAAAAAAGAGGAGATTGAGGGATATTAATGGTAAATGTGGTGTAGTTACTGCTGTAAAACCCTATCTTTGCCCTCCCTTTTTTCTTTGTTTGGCCAGAGGAGCTGAAGGCTTAGGGATAAAGGTACTTCTCAAATCATGAGACAGGGATAAAGCCAGGGAGAGATGGCGAGCTCTGACCCAACGACAGAGCAGTGGATAATTAAAACACCCAGGGCCCCCAAAGTGCCCTCATCCATCTCTTCTTTCTTTTTCTCTCCTTTTCTTCCTTCATACACAGACACAGCCTCTCTTTCCTTCCCAGAAAGCACACAAATTCTTACATTCTCAGATAAAGAACCATACAAATGCATACTGAGATGATGCTGGATTTTTAACCAGCAGGATCCGTCAGTGACTGGTCCTCTGGGTAAAATCTGCTGAAGAGGAAGCACACATCGCTCCCACTGGCTCTACACGATCTGTTTATTTTTCATTGGTACATTTTTAAGGATCATGAATGATTCCTGTTTTTATCTGATTACTCCCAGACAGTCTGCCTCCACCGCCTCATAAAAGCACAAAAGGATAGAAACAAAATGGCACACCGCTATGTTGTGCTTTTAATCTAACAAATGTCCCTCTGCTTTTGCTTACATCTAATTAATTTCATGTTCTATTCACCCCTGAGTTAATATTGCTGCAGTTCATACAAACAAAATAAATCAGGATTAAGAATATTATTATTTTTAGGATGTAGAAAATGGGTTGCCTTTTGAACTGAAGTATATTTATTCTGTTTGGACAATTAAAGATGAGCGATGGACAGGTAGAGGATATTATTCAGAAAATATAAGATAGGCAAACATGCCAGGGGAAAAAAAAATCTCCACTATGATAAAAAAGACAAAAACGTGGCCATGTCTGTATATCATCTATGTATATAACAACCAAATGATGGAAAGGGCATGTGTGTGCCTGCCTGCTAGTGTCAGGTGATCACAATGTTCCAAATACAGATTTCAGCTGGTAGACTTGCTCTCAGACAGGCCACACTGCCCTCTCTTGGTCGCATGGTAAAAAGGCTGCTGAAGACAAAACAAAACAACAGTCAGATCATCAATTTGATTTTTTTTTTTCTTCCTTTCAAATATTCGGAATTAAGGAAAAAGACATCTGCATCATATACACAGGTGCATGCTACTTTCTCAGGAGTTTTTTCTCTCAAATGCTTCCTTTGCTTTTATATTTGATGAGGTGTAAGTCACTGCATGGCCCAGTTAAAACAGAACGGTCTCCATATGTCATTTGTGTGGTCACTGATCCAGCCTTGTGAGAGGCGCATGGTGATCCCTAAACAGCCTGTGAATGAGAATGTGTGAAAACATTATTGTGAGGGGGGGAAATAGCAGCTCAAAAAGGGACCCCCACACTTTTCCCAGATTGAAGTCATTACCGGTGGACATTTGATTTCCACGCACAAAAACCTCAGGTTGAAGACCAACATATCCCCCCGGAGGATCATTTCCACCGTTGTGCTCATGTGGTATAGCTGTTTGACTATGCTGGACTGATTCAGATAGAAGGAGGGCAAAGTGCTAGCACTGATGAATTTTGAATGTGCTGAAGATGATTTATTAGAGCACTTAAAAGACCTGCAGGATGTCCTTCACACCCAGCTCACCCTCTAATGGACTCCTGCATGGAATGACCCTGTCCTCACTAATTATGGAACTGTTTACAAAGTGATGGAGTTTGTTTTTCATATACTGGATATCCCTTAAAGTATTATAATATCTGCATACCCCATAAATCTGAAATTAAGATTTAATGTTTTTAGCTGCAGCTAAGAAGGCCAAAAAAGGATTGACAAAGAAAATCACCAGCTGTTCACTGACCACCTGTACAGTTCACATTCCTCGTGCAACTGCATGTTTTTGTGGCTACTATGTCACTGACTATATCTAGTTTTCAAACACTGAACATCCGTACACATACAACACATGCAAGCCAGGTGTAAATCTCCCTTCTATGAGTCGTTTTTAGTGAACAAATAAGGGACATAATTCTAGCAGTCAGCAGGTATAGCCATATACTGTATGCTGTTATGCTGTGTGTGTGTGTGTGTGTGTGTGTGTGTGTGTGTGTGTGTGTGTGTGTGTGTGTGTGTGTGTGTGTGTGTGTGTGTGTGTGTGTATATGTGTGTAGTATTTGTCTGTAGCAATATCATAATTTTATAAGAACTAAATGAAGTATCAAATAAATTGACATGAAATAGTGTAATAAATTAAAAATCTTTTTAAAATACAATGAATTCAGCAATAGCAATTTTTTGTTATTGTTAGTAATAGTAGTAGTAGCATTGTTAGTGATTGCAGTAGTGGTTGAGGTAGTTTTTGTTGTACTGCTCTCGTTGTTTTTGTTGATATTTGTTGTTTTTTGTAGTATTAGTGTTATTTTATACCTTTCTTATTGCTGCTAGTCATATTCATGATGTCAGAACCCAGCCTCTTCCTCTGTTTAAACCCACCGTTCAACACAGGAGTGTTCCTGTTAACAGACAGGTTGTTTTGTTATGATGGAATGCAAATAAAAAAATTTTATTGAATTTAAAAGTATTAAATACAGTCTGGACCTCTTCTATTTATTGTGTCATGATATAAATTAATTTTGATTTGTTACTAGACAAATAAAAATGGGCGGGACTTGGCGTCCCAATAATTAGGTGTGACAATTGATGGTGTGAACTGAGTGAGGGGTGTCTCCTGACATCCACCACCCATCATGGGTTGTAGTGTCAGTTACTAGTATAGCTCCCTGCACACCTGACTGTAGCACAGAGGGTTAAAGTCAGCGACAAAGGATCTAGCAGCTTTAGTCCCCAGAACAGCCAGCTTACACAGATAACTGGGCCAGGCTGGATAAGCCTCACTAAAGTATTCTATTACAGTGCCAATTACCCCTTGGTAAATAATATGGGGATGTAGAAGCTGCTGACAGGAAGTGGCATCAGTGTAGGGAGTCTAAATAAGTCTTATTTTGTTTTTGTTTCGCTAAAAATAATACTGTAATTACCACACATTTTTATGCAAAACATATGACTTTTTTTTTACTTTGTGAAAGAATCTAGTTGTATTGCATATTTCACATTGTGCAAACTCTATGATTTGAAGCAGGTGAGAGTACATGTTTCATCACACTAGCCAAGTCAAGCCAAACCCAGTGTGGTCAGGTCTAAGCCAAGGCCTGCCTGGCTGATCTTCAGTGAGGCCTAAACAGCCTCTCACAGCTAAACACAGAGAAACTGAATTCTCTAATAGGGACAAATTGGCAATGTCTGTGCAGGCTGGTGCTGTGTGCTAGGAGCTGAGAATTGATAGTGATGCCTAATGATCCCCCTGGGTAGATCAATACCAATAATCCTCTTTCCCGCCTATCCTCCTCATTGACTATAGAGAACCTGGAGGAGCTGGGGAAACCTGCAGCCCAAAGTGACAGGGCCAGGAGTTCAAGGCGAGGGCGTCAACTCGCATACATGAACAAAACTTTCAATTCACACACCCATACGCACACACACACACACACACGCACACACACAGCTAATCAAAGGGTTACAGATATGTTGATTAAGGATATGTTGATATGGACAGCCAGACACAAACCCAGACAGTAAAATAAATGCACTCCCCGGTGATACTGATACACAACAACAACACATCCTTGAAACTGTAGGAGTAATATAAAAATTTTAAGAATTTAATATATTGGGTGGCAAAGTTTTATTTTCCCTTTGTGCATTTAGTGCATTTTACCTTCTTGTGTTTGTAATTTTTAGCCAAACACTTTGCATTCAGTGTAAGGTTTGGTTTATACCAAAGTAAAGTTATGTTAGATTAGAGTTAGATTAATGCAATTACACTGTACATTAAATGCTTTTCTGATTCACAGAAATACAACTGGTGAGAACTAAAAAACAAATTCTCATGTTCACAAACGTTGAGTTGAAATGAGATGTCTCTATTTTGAGATAATTGAAACAAAAAGAACTATTTCACATGTCATTGGAAGAAAACATATTTTCAGTGAAACCAGAAAGGTGAAGCTCAGGATGCGATCACAATTGCAAGGGGTTAGGTGAAGCATGCGATCCCAGCAGACCTTGGTGCATGCATTTGTGTTGGTCCGTGCTGCATGTGTGTTTGTGTTTAAGCTCTGCAGTCATAAAGCCTCACATCAACCTCTTGCACCCTGTGCTCTGCAGCTGATTACTCCTACCAAACACATCCATACACTTTATCCCAGCTGTCACAGTGCATACTCATTACTCCCTGCACCAGCCAGCTGACTCCACACGGCCACACCCGCCTGGACACAGCTCGGGGGCCACACTTAGGGAGCCTAAAAACCATGCACTACTAAATATACTCATACATAATCTGCTCTTGGCATGAAATTACCATTAGGTTTTACCATGTTGGCGTTTATATCATTGACACATGTATTCTTAGAACACTTGGGAATGTTTGTTTTTTTTTCTGAGATAAAACACCTACTGTAGAACATGTCACTTATTGTTTAATTAATTAATTTAGCTCTATAGATAAATCTACAAATTCTATAAGTATTTCACTAAATCTTCAATGATGTCTTCATCCATTATTGATTCTGGTGTCAATCAATGCAGTTCCTCCACTCAGTGAAAAACAAAAGCAGGACTAAACAAGGCAGTCAGAGCTTGCAATATCCCATGACTTACCTTGACCTACTTCCAGGGTAGGTTATCCTGAAAGTAGTACATGACAAGTGCACAGCTTTGACCTTTCAGGGTAGGTCAAAGCTATGCACTATTTTTGACCATAGATCAAAGCTAGTGCACAGGTAGATCGAAGCCATAGCTTTGATCTACGGTCTCACTCACACTGGCCTTCTCCCTCGTCTTTCTATCCTATCTGGTTCCTGAGTGTACAAAAGTTGAAATTTGACCTTAACAGAGGCTGTTAGACAGCTGAACTCCCGTGGTGCTCTGTTGTCACCCTCACGACGCCCCGTGTGTCACTACAGATACACGGGGATTCAGTGCAATATGGTGCTTCTTCAAGTGCAATATATGGAGCACCTACACACTTCAGCTGCTGCGTTGTTGTTGTTGTTGTTGTTGTTGTTGTTGTTGTTGTTGTTGTTGTTGTTGTTGTGAACTAAATTCTGCTGTCCAGACACTTTAAACTTCAACTTATATATCTTACATCTTAACTTTTCTTTGTTCTCTTTTCTTATTTATCTTACATTTTTAACTTTTTGTTTTTCTCTAGTTTTTCTTAACTTATTTATCTTGCATTTTTAACTTTTTTATCTAGTTTTTGTTAACTTATTTATGTTATTTATCGACCGGGCTTACTGGGACCTTCAGAGACATATTTCGTGCTGTCAACTGTGGAAACATGTTCCAGTATGACAAATAAAGGTCAGTATGACCTATTTTTCCAAGGTCAAGGTCATCATCTCATTTTCATCCCCTTTGCTGCCCGAGTAATGTGCTTTTTGTTTAATCTTTCTATCTGCAACGGTTGCAAAGATATTTGGTGGACATACGAACAGATGGACGAATGGACAAACACACAAACACCGACAATCATAATACATCACCGCCTTGAAGCAGGATGTAATAGAAGAGGAGAACAACTGGGAAGCAAAACTTAATCTGTTGTACATCTTTAATCGATAAAGAAGTAAGGCAGTGTGAGCAGTGCAAAGTTTAGTGAGATGAGGGACATATCCATCTCCTCAACAAGACCCTGTGATGCCCTCAACCTCTGTGTGTGTGTGTGTGTGTGTGTGTGTGTGTGTGTGTGTGTGTGTGTGTGTGTGTGTGTGTGTGTGTGTGTGTGTGTGTGTGTGTGTGTGTGTGTGTGTGTGTGTGTGTGTGTGTGTGTGTGTGTTTTTGTCTATCATTGCTTGGGTGGTAGATGACAAGGATGACACACTCATTCCCCTGTCACACAGTAGGTGTTTTTCCACAGAGACTCAGGTGTTGTGTTTCAGATCTTTTTGGGTTCATAAAAATGCTGCTTGAGTCAGAGGACCAATCAATGATCTAGGTCAAACACATTTACTGTCACACACACACACACTTGTTCCGATGGCCTGTGTTTTTTAAATCTTAAAAATATAGCCAAAAGAGAAGAATGAATAAATCTATAAGTCTATAAGAATAAGTCTTGGAAGATTATAAGAACTGGAAGGAAGAATGGATAAATGTTGAAGAAAAACGAAACTAAGGTGCAGTAATCATCCCTGTGTGGTCCTCTGATTCCTTTTTGTGTGGGCCAAGATATAAAAATATTCCCCCTCTTTTTTAAAATTCACACAACTCCACAAAAGAAATTCTCCACCAGTCGGAAGCTTTCATGTCTACCAAAAACTACAAGCATGTTTTCTGTGATTTGAAAAGCTGAAAATATTAAAATAACAATAAAATCCACATAAACATTTTAACAGAAAAAAATAAATTAAAATGTAAGTTTTCCTCATGTTGAATTTGAAGAGTTTAACAGGCTTGTCACCGTCGGTGAAGATGGTAATAAAAATGCATAGGCAACAAAAATAACAAAATGCAATTAAGCTCGATGCAAAATGTAGTGTTGTAATCAAATCAGGCAGAAAAGGTTACTTCAATCAACATTACTGGGATAGAAGTAAACTCAGGAAAGCATGACAGGAAAGCATTCTGGTGTGACATCCTTACTTGTTCCTCTCTTATTCCCCCTCATCCCCCTGTCCCTGCCTCGCATTAAAGCAAAGTGCAGCGCTTAAACAGGAGCATTTAATTCATTACATCATTATGTCGTCTCATACTAATCTGCACAGTGGCCTCCACAGCTTTGACATGCAAATGGATTAGAAAAAAGTCTCGGGAGGTAAGAGGGAGGAGGGGAGGGGGCAAAACAGCTATCATCATGTCTTGTCAATGGGGTGAAAATATGCCCTGAAGCTGCTGTACGATTTTTTTCTCTCTCTTTAAATGTATTTTTCTTTTTTCTGTTTTTTTCCCCTCCACTTTTACCTGCCCAGCACTCCTCTTCTCCTTTTTTCTATTTTCGTCAGTCAAACAAAAGAGTGGGGTGCACGGCAAATGCCAGCAATCTGTTGAGGATCAGACTCCCTATGGAGAACATGTAAACAATAAAGCTTGTGGCACACGCTTACACACGAGCCCCCCTCTCACCCTCACATGCCCTTCATCTGCATATTCACAAAAAAAAGGCCGCTGTGGCTTCCCTTCATCAGCAAAACTCTCCTCATAGCCTCATCAGCACACACACACACACACACACACACACGCCGGTTTAACTACAGAAAGGCAGGCGGGTTTGGCAACGTGTGCCGACTGGGACCACACACATACAGAGATGATGCACAAGCACACAGATTCACAAAAATCCATTTTTTTGCACATGCGGTATACAAATGTGCGATGGCAGAGTAAACAGAGAAATCAGAAAGAGTTAGTGAGATCTGGTGATGTGAGCACCGGCCATGCTCATCTAATTTTCACCCCTCCTTCCCTTTCCTCCATCCCCTCCTCCTCCTCCTCCTCTCCTCTTCTCTCGTCTCTCTCTCTTCTCATCATCAGGTACCTGGTGACGAACGGCCCATGATAATCCACAGCCTCTAACCAATCAATCAGCAGAATCGTAATCAGCAGCGTCTAGAGAGAGAGAGAGAGAGAGAGAGAGAAAGGGAAAAAAAAAAAGAAAGCTCATAACTTACCCTGGGTCGCCTCCAGTCGGCTCAGCACAAGAAGTGGTCTGGTCAGGGCTTGGGCTGCAGCTATGTGGACTAGTTCACCACAAATATATGAAATATGAGACTCTTTCCACAAGCCTTTTTTTTTTTTAAATCTAAATTGATATTTTTCACTGCATCATAAACATGTAACCAACATATAAAGCTCTCCCCCCTCCCTTTTCCTTTTTCAGTCTGACTCTCACTCTTCCTCTCTCTATTTTTCTCTCTCCCTTCCTGTCACTCTCTCTCCCTATTTCCCTCTCTCCTCCCTCAGTGTCTGCCTGTTGCAACAGTGTGGACATATACACACACCATACAGTGAGGGTATATTTTAAGGAGCATGCATCTCTGTGTAGGTAGAAAAGGCTGGGCTGGTGTGATATCCTGCAGATCTGCTGGACCCTGTGTGTGTGTGTTTGCGTGGGTTGGGGGGAAGCGGGGGGTTGGGGGGGGAGTTGGTAGGAGGGAGTACCGAAAGCAAGGGAGGTTCAAAACTAAATGTTCTACGAAGAACATGGGGACCAAATTGACTTTTTTTTTTCTTTGAATCAAACCCATATTCACTCCCTCCTCCTTCCCCTCCTTTCAGTGCCCCCAACTCCATCTTACCAACGCCCAATCACTCCATCTTTCCCCATTTCTGCTCATGGGCATTCCCTCTCCAGACATCAGCATCCTTTGAGGGGGTTAGCTGTCTCTAGGAAGAGGAAGAGGTAACGCCGCCAAGCAGCCTTGTACATTTTGCCTTGAGGGTGAGATAGCTGAAAAGCCATGTGCTATCATCATTTTTTGAGGTGTGCAGGCAAAGTAAAGACAAGAAAAACATACTGGTTTTACACAACTCCCCAAAAGATCTGATGCTGAATTTAGCATAGGATTACACAAAACCTCTCCTCTGAACCTCTGAACAGAACCTCCATTTCTACAGGCTCTGTGATTCCTCTCCTCCCCTTTACCAAAGAATGAGATGTAGAGACGCCATACAACCTGCAGCTAGGGCATGGTGCCTAACTTTAGTTCTACAATGGAGCTCAACCAAAAAGACACACACACACAAAAAAAAAAAAAAAAAAAACCGAACTGGAGCAGCCCTGAAAACATTCAAGGAGTCTCTCCTTGGAGATTCCTAAATAAGGGTACATGTGTGCTGTATTTTTATCCATTTACATGCAGGGATAAGAATGTCAGGAAGGAAAACCTGAGAGTCCAGAGAGTGAATTTAAGGGGAACCTTGTGCACTTAGGAGGCCCGACTTTTCAAGAGGAGAAAGGAGAACATAGCCCGCATGAAACACAACGATGCCCCCAGATAACTCGTGGGGATACATATCTCACTTATATTAAGGTAGCAGCGGAGGAGAGGGGGGATTACAGTGAAAAGGAGGGGGGGGGGGCTCTGTTGGTACCCTCAGAGTCTCATCGTGTGTGCAGTGTTGTTTTATTAATCTTGTGTATCGCCACAGCTGCAGCCCGCAAACCCCTCAAACTGTGAGTCTCCTCTACCTCCTTGACCCTTAGGCCACACCCCTTCACCCTCCTCCCCATCATCAGCACAAATACACAACCGGCACATGTGCGCTCGTAGCATCGCACACACACCCCGAGCCCTACCAATTTAACACGGCTCCCTCTCTCCGTCCGACCCGAGGAGAACGGAAGGTAGGTACCCTGCAGAGATTGTGTCGAGGTCCACCACATCAACACTAGAAAAGATACACACACACACACACACACACACACACACACACACACACACACACTGATGACAACATGCAATGCCACCATGCCATCAAAACGGATAATTATACTCCTCAGAGTGAATGTCATTAGGGAAACTCCAAAGATTAAACAATAGAGGAGTAGAGGAGCCAAAGTGCACTTGTGTTCCACGTTACATGAGAAGCCTCCATGTTCCCAATGAGGAGAGACAGAGAATTTACACAACATGGCAGCACTGTGTTGTAATGCATCAACCCTACTGAGAGCAGCACTGTCACTACCACTCTTCATCATCAGCAGGAGCAAAACACCAGCCATGCATTGTCTTTGGGGCAAAAAAAAAGAAATATGTGTATGTATGTGTGTGTGTGTGTGGCAAACAGAAGTACATTTATGTCCATGTGTTTGTGTGCGCGTGTGTGTGTGTGTGTGTGTGTGTGTGTGTGTGTGTGTGTGTGTGTGTGTGTGTGTGTGTGTGTGTGTGTGTGTGTGTGTGTGTGTGCATGCTTACTGTGTTTGCGTGTTACGAATGTCTGTATACGTGTCCGCCTCCACAACATCCATATTAAACAATTTTTTGGAGGTGACTGTGCTTCCCTGGATGTCATGAATATAAGAGAAAGCATCCATCTTGGTGGAATACAATTTCACAGGTAGTGACAGTAAAACTGACTCTACCCTCTGACTGCAGACGCAGAAGAAGAGACGGACGGGCTGAGAAGGAAAAAGATAGAGAAATGCAGACACAGACAGACAAGGTTGCCAGACATCTTCTGATTTTCTCGGCACACTGATAGGTTTTCCAGCTGCATTCCAAATTAAACTTAGCCTATCATGTTCTCATTGGATAAATTCCACTAAAGGCTAACCACACTGATTGATTCAGTTTGATTCAACACATGCTGACCTTATTCAAGCTATAGCTTCTGTGAAAATGGACCTAATATCTCTTTCAAACTTATCAGAGAGGCAGATATTAGGTCACTTTACAATGTCTGTCCCATGCTTAACAAGTAATTCAGTCTGAACAGATGCAAAGTCGAATCCAAACTGAGCTATCTCAAAAATGTCTGCACTTAAATAAAAAAATGTTTGTTTAGAATAAAAAAAAACACTTAAAAACAAGAAATGCTAATATTGACTGAAAAAAATAACAGAGCACAGCAGCAATTTATCTCTGTATAAAGAATTTTAAAAACACACACACACACACACACACACACACATATAACATTCAGGTATTGTCTACATTTCACATTTAAGCTGCATGAGCCAGTCTATAATTAACAACTTGGTGTTAATTTGGTGTTAAAGTGGAGTTACAGGTGGAAACTTTCACAATTACACCAGGTACATTGTGTATAATTAATCTCATTAATTAATCAAGTGGATTTTTTTCTGGCGGACATATACAGTGAGTGAGTTTTCATTAATGGTGTTAAAGTGGAGTTACAGGTGGGAACTTTCACAATTACACCAGGTACACAGTGTATAATTAATCTCATTAACTAATCAAGGGGAATTCTTTCTGTCAGACGTAAAAGAATGTCACGTTACTTAACAGCACACTAATTATCTTAATTATGTTCAAGATGAATGAGGTAATTAGGACAATTAAATCTCAATTAACACCTAGAATCGGAGGAATAAAAAGACACTTAATTCACTGAGATAAAAAAAAGGAAAGATTAGATTGACATTGCCTTTAAAAGAAAAGGGAAAAAACAACAAAAAATAAAATTAGCAGATAGGCATGAAGCTTGACTAATAGTAAATGACAGCTGTCTGAGAGGCCATCACTGTTTTTTTTGGTGGGGGGGGGGTTTAAAGAATATACCCCCTTTGTCATAGTCAATCTTTATATCCTTGAACATAAGCAGGCAGAACAATGTCAAGTTCATGGTTGAAAGAAGAAAGTATCCAGGGGGGCAGAAGAAAAGTACATTTGAAGAAACATGGTTCACATATGAAAACAACTACAGCTGAACTGAAAAGCAGCAGAACCCAAATGTAGAGGAAGAACAGGGGTAGTAAGTATAACTGGCTGCTGCCATCTGAGAGTCAAACCAGGAGGAAACATTGCAGCACACACTCCGCTCCCTTGTTTTCTGCTCTCTTTACCAGCGTTCACGAGAAAACACGCTTTTCCTCCTACTAAATTCCTGCATGTCTTACGAAACATTTTGCCAGTAAAAAAAGAAAAGAAAAATTAAAGTCCATACAAAGATGTGTTTTGTCAAGTGAACACGCTGTTCTAGATATTGTCTGTTCAGTCAGCTCATCTTTAAAAATGAACATGCCAGAGACAAGAGGAGGTTTTACCATCATGTTCTGTTGCAGGACTGTTGTTGCTTTTTGTGTGTTAAAACATATCTCCAGCATAATTTTATGGAGACAGCAACATCGCCTCTGTGTGTGTGTGTGTGTGTGTGTGTGTGTGTGTGTGTGTGTGTGTGGGTGTGTGTGTGTGTGTGTGTGTGTGTGTGTGTGTGTGTGTGTGTGTGTGTGCGTGTGCGTGTGCGTGTGTGTGTGTGCATGTGTGTGTTATTCTCTGGTTTGATCGTGAGGCTGTGTTTGTGACCACTCCATTCGCCTCAGTGGGAATCACAAGACTTGCCGCACGCTCCACGGACACGAGTTGATGAAAAACATGAGTGACAAGATTCATGGCTCTCAGAGCAGTTGATGCAAATGGTAAGGCATGAGGAGGACTCTGAAAAATGCACACTTTTCTGTTTTTTATTTTCTTCAAATGGGAGACAAAAAGACAACATGTCAGGAAACAGAACTAACGAATTAAAATTAAACTACTTCAGTCTGTAAAAACTCAAACCTCCATTCATGTCTAGGATAACATAAGGAAAGAAAATTACCCGAGACAAGAAGACGAACAATAAACAGCAACAAACAATTATACACAGTTTAAATGAATTATGTAACACTGAAGTATTTAAGATGGAAATTGTTAAAAGTAAATAACATGAAATTAATGTAAATGTTATGAAATTATTGACATATTTTTGAGGAAAAACACAGTTCTTAGTCTTGTTTAAAATTATAAAATAAAGTAGTAGTGAAATATTTCTAGAAATCAAACTTAGTTTGTGGATGAAAAAAAAATGTATATAGATAAAATGCATAAAAATACAAATGTGTATTTATTACCGCGGGAAACTAAATGGACGCACTAAAATACAGAAATGGGACAGGAGAATGGGACGAAGCGTGATGGAATCATGCTTGACTTTGCTGCGCCGTGGACACACCTGGGATTTAGTCTGTTCGGCCAGTGCTAAAGCATAACAGCTTCCTTCACTTTCAGCTCCCTCATCAGGGTCAGCTGATTCCTACCAAATGCATCTGTACATAAAATACATCATTGGACTGGGCCAGGGCCCGCTCTCCTCAGCCAGGTCTCAGTAAACAGTATACCATGTCAGAATAAAAATCAGAAAACTCAAATGTCATAATTTACCCTCATTTTGACATGTTATATACACATCAGCTGAGTTTGTTGGTTAAACTACATATTCAGTGGCAAAGCATTAACAGCTTTGCAATTTTACTGATTTACTTTAGAATTAAATGCAGGACGTATGCAGTCCTTTAATATACTTGTTTTAAAAATAATAAAACAATAATTGTTAAAATGTATTTTCAAAACAAAAAATGTACCAATACCCAAGATCTTCTGAAACACTTTTATGAAATCTAAATCTAAATATGAACACTATGGAAGTGTTATTGTGCTGTTATAATGCAATGTAAAATAGGATAGAAATGGTACATGTCACAACACCTGTGCTGCAGCCAGGGGCTTCAGGGACGAAGGGAGGAAATGGCTGCTGTGTTTGTTTGAGAGGAGGTTAGGAGAGGGGCAGGCTGTATTCTGCTGTGGCCCAGATTTTTCTCCAATCCCTTTTGTCAGTTCACTCCACATTTGAGTGGCTCTAGAGAGAAATTGCTTTTATTGTGTCCACTCAGGAAAAACCACACGCAAAAAGAAAAACACCTCCAGCATTCAGTCTGAAGACAATGCTCACAAAAGCATCGAAGAAACGAGTTAGCAACCAGGATTTGTCTGCCAACAATGTGCTATAGTTTTTTCTCTGGTGCTATAATGGACATCTTACTATATTACTGCAATGTAAGATGCTCCATTTAACAAAAGAAAATAATAGCAAAAAAACCAAACTTTCTCGATGTGTGATGCTCAACCCCTAAGAATACTGCATGGTACTGAAGGGAAGTGTAAAACTCAACATCTGTTTGTCTTGGAAGGAGGAAAGAAGAGTTCCTTGTTCTTACCCAGAGACTAGACCTGAGGCTGATGCACAGCCTAGTCCAGAAGGGTAATATACACCTTCACAGCAGCAGCCACCCTCAGCACCTCCCTGACCTCCCTGACCTATGGTAGTTGGGGGGCGGGTGTTCGAGGGGGGTCACAGATGCAGGCAGTAACGCCATACAGAGGCACATACTGTAAAACAATCAAATAGCTGGATGCTAAAAAAAACATGGAATCACTCATTACCATGAATTTATTCTTCTCAGAAATAAAAGAAATTCCAACTCAGTCACTTTCATTTTTGCAACATTTCAAATATTGACAGTATAAATTCATTGATTCACTTTCTTTAATCTCACTTAATAATTTTTTTAGAATTTTAGGAAGCCCTCCCGAGTGGAGACCTCATGTGCTCCTTGCGTCTGCAGGGGTTTGTTCTGGAAACTTTGGGTTCCTCTGTCAGTACAAAATGATCCTAAATTTCCGGTAGGTGTTGATGTGTGTTAATATTTAAATAAACCTTATGGAACTGGTACTGTTAACCTCATTTAACCAAGTTACTTTAACAATAAATAAAGTTTACTTCTACTACAAACTAATATATATTCATGTTCAAATTATACAAGTTAATGCAGTTAATTCAGGCAATTCAGTTATTTCAGACCCTGGGGAGGAGCTGCAACTCCTCCCCTGGTCAATATTGGAGGGTGTTTCGTTGAAGAGGTAGGTTAGTCCTAAAGTTGTCCACCAAACAATTTTTCTCTGTGAATAAGAAAAGAAAAATACTTTTATTCCAAAGTGGGGATTTTTTTTATATATTATTCATGTCAGCTCCACTAATGAGAGGTCAGTCTCTCTTCAGTCTCCTGCATGTCACTTTAATTTGAGGTACAAGACATTTCCTTTCTTTTATTTTCAAAAAACATCAATTTGTGAAACAAATAGGGATAAAACAAATCATAACTGTTGGTTTGAAAAAAAACTGTTTTCAGCCTTTAACCGCTGTGTCTAACTGGTGCAAACTATTCCTGTACATAAAACAATGATATATTTATTTTGCATCTGCTGAATTTAATGACCTAACCTAAAGAAGATGTTTATGTCATAGCAGTATTAGGGGCTCTACCGCCTTCCAGCAGGCTTTGTATATACAAGCAGGTTCCATTACCACTAGGTAACTATGAAGGTTTCACTCAGATGGAAATCTGTCGAAAAACATTCTATAGAAAATAAAAAGGCTGGGTGAAGCCATATTCGCCCAGTAATTCCTTAAACTTAGGGCCCAAACACCAGGAGGAGAGAAAGAGAAGGAAAGCAAGCATTTTATATATTATCATTTCTTTATTCATTGCATTTCATAAATGGTGGGAATCACTGTAAAATCTACATTCATGGCTCTGAGGCTGCACACACCCTGACAAAACAGGGGCATAAAACTGAAGCATTACCGTTCATGTTAATATAAACAACGTTTCCTCTTCCCTCCTCTTGGCTGAGCAATTTCAATGGCTCCTCTTCCATGCCAGGAGCCTTTGTGGCATAAATGATAACACAGGCTTTGCAATCAATGTGCACATCCTTGTTTTCTGGCTTTAAGAAAACCATAAAGCCCTGCATCTGTATGTGGTAAATGAAGTGTGTAGCAACAACATGAGTGTCTGTGCATGTGTACCTACATGCATGTGAGTCCTTGCATGTGTGCATGTGCATGCTCTCTTGCACATGTTAACATGTGCACTGAAGAAGTGGCAGACTAAAGCTGCATAATAAGGGGGGGTATGGTGCAGTTTTTCTTCCTTGTATATTTTTTCAGTGGAGTGACCTGATGCCATTTCGACACAGTCCCCAGAAAGCAGTCAAAGAGATGCAAGATGCACAAAGATGGCAACACTGAATTCAAGCAGAGGAAATTCTGCCAGTCCACCAGTCAATGAATCCAAAAAAGAAAAGCAAAAAAAAGTGGCCTTGTATTGTGGCAATCATTCATGCGTCCCATGTTATTCTCAAATAGAGGGACATGAACACAATAAATCTTGTTAAATCTTGTACCCAACCAAAAATGTACAAATACATCCTGTTAATTTGTGATTCACTGACTCTCTTGATGTTTTTTTCTCCGAAACCATCATGCAAACAATTCACAGACAGTTGGCCCATTGGTGCTATATTTATTTATTTTATGTTTTCTAGCACATGATTTAATGTCTGAAAGATGTCAGGGTAGAGGACGGCGAGTGAGCGCAGGGTTATCCTTGGGCTCCTCATGACAAGCAATACAAATTCATTTCATATTCATCAGAATGGTTGTTCTCTGCGGGGGGTTCATGGCACTACCTAGCCAAGTCCCCCTTTTCTCTTTGATTTGGCTCATTTGAGCAGTGCGGTCCCCGGCAGCTTGTTAGAACTGCCACCTCAGTGACTCTGCCCCCCGGATGGAGACAGAAGACAGGGGGGGGGGGGGGGGTTAGAGATGGAAGGGGTGCTCAAAGGGGTGTTGGAGGGGGCGCAAGATGATTGGTTCAGGAGGCCTACCCCACAGCGTTTCCCAAGTCACGGGTGAATAGGCAAGGTTCAGTGGGTGAAAACTGAGAAAATCTGAAGGAGGCGCACCATCTACTGGCGAAGCATGGGTACTGGTGTGAGGGGCAAGTTTGGAGGGAAAGAGAGCAATCCCATCTGTAAAAAAAAACAAAAAAACAACAAGCTTTGTCTATATGGGTGAAACTGCCTTCAGTTGCAACAATCATGTGTTCTGTAATATTTCTGTAATATTTCAACAATCATGTGTTCTGTAATATTCTGTAACATTTTCATCGCCAGATTCACTGTTCTGAGTCTCTGTGCAATGACAATAAAAGGGAGTCTAATATTATACTTAGCTATGACAATTTTGAATCACTTTACATTGCATGCCCTCTGCCAAATTATTCAAAAAAGATATTATTTTATGTTTCCAATGTTTGCCAAAAAAATCCAGAGAGACTCATGGATGAACAAAAAGAAGTGAAAATCAAACCACTCTGGCAAAACAAAGAGGCAACATTGAGAAGGGCACTGTTCCTTTTTTATTACTACTGACAAGGTGCAAAAATTATCCCTTTGGGTCAAAGGGACAAGAGCCATAACTGCCTCAATTGCCCATAATGGCTCACATATGTGGCCCGCGCCTCATTTTTGTGTCTGTAAATTTCCGATGCTGAAATGCATACCTTTATTAGACATGGCCAGGAGTGAGTTTGGCATTAACTCGCTACCTGCTGAACACAGCAGTGGAACAAAATGAAATTATGAAAGAGGAATCATTGTTCTTCAACCTTTATATTTCCCAAGGTCGTGTTCATTTATCACATCGGGTCTGCAGGAGAGACTGGACAAAGCCCTGAATATATAATGGCAGGTATAGGGTAGAGTATAGGGTGTGGGGATGAGGAGCACAACATATTCAGCATCAAGACGTGGCCTGATTAGATGTCCAGACATGCCATAACCTTGGGGATCTGCCAGCGAGAAAAGGGGAGCAGGGGGAGGAGTGGATCTGTGTGGGTTAAATGCAGACAGACAGGAAGATGCAAAAAGACACACACATGGGAACAGAAAAAAGATGCACGAAAAGAAAGCTATTCAAAAAAAATGTTTTTCTTCCATCTCTAAATATATCAAATTCAGTGAGGTGCCATTATTGAACCCCACAACACCTCCATCCTCTCCCTCTTTACCCCCTGAAAAAATAAATCAAATTTTCTCATCTCTGCCACAAATACCCTCCCTCTGCATGAATACACACACACACACACACACACACACACACACACACACACACACACACACACACACACACACACACACACACACACACACACACATATACACACACACACACACACACACACACATACACACACTAGCTCCACACATCACCATCCCCAGTCCAGCTCATCCAGCCTCCTCCATCCTTGCTCTCTTCATGATGTTCCGTTTCTTTTTCTAAGCAAAGCTTTGTGTCATAAGTTCTGATCAATGTTTTGACCAGGTTGAATACAATAGTGGGACAACCAAATAACCAAAGAAGCTCAATGGAAACAGAATGAATTATCAAAATATCCATCATTGACTAGTGTGAAGTCCTAGTGGTCTGATGTTGTCTGTTTTGTGTAGCTCCATATTTTAAATTTGTGTGGCTGGATGTCACTGCTTTCCAGGACAAGGGTTCAAATGTCTGACTGTTACATTTATGTTCAGACAAAAAAGAATGTAGATATTACAATCTTTGTACACAAAATTAATATATTATGTGTAATATTTGACTACTACATCATAAAACATGGTCAGTTAGCTATGCAAAACTAGCACAGTCAATTAAAAAAGAAGGCAGAGAACATTTTCCACAATCAACTTTCTCATTGAGATTGTATTAGCTATCAGCTACTTGCTGATAGCCAAAAAAAAATCCATAGAAATTGTGGCAGGAAATGAATGTGATCATCTGTGGAAACTTTTAAAAAATTTCTAATTATTATTAGTAGAAGTAGCAGTAGTAGTGCACTTCTGAGGCACGCTTGAGCAAGGCACCAGACCCCTAACTGCTCCCAGGGTGTCGTGACATGATTGTGTGTAAATGTGTGTAAAATGAATAGAGTGAAAATAAAGAAATAATGAAGTTGTTTCTTTCTTACAATAAGAACAATAACCAAACTGTTTTAGATGTTTTTACATGTTGTAGTCATCACTTACAAAGTTCAAAGAAACAAATTAACCTTATGAAAATGTTTGTTTCCGGTGAATTTGATGGCATGAATTACACATAAAAGTTGGCCAGTGATCTAATCCAGCTGGAAAACTTCTCCTCAGATATGAAGAGGAAGTAAAATAGAGGGCAGAGCTTCCTAAGGTCTACAATGAACCCTGACCTGGATGCTGGTGGCCAGCTTTTCTGGTGGGGGGCTAGTGGGGATGGTAGTGGGTGGTTCAAGTCACATTAAGAGTCGGAGAGAAAGTCAAGTTAATTACAACATCGCTGAAGACGTTTTTTGTTTTTTTTTCTCTTGAATCTGAAAAAGTTTTTCATTAATGGTGTCACAGAGATCAGCAGTTATCAGTACCTCCGCGGGGATAACAGGGGGGGAAAACAATCACCGATTCTTTCACACAATTTCACCATCTAATTTCCGACTATGCATTTTGGAACAAAATTAATTTCCTTGGTTATCTAATAAATCAGAAACAAATGATTGCTGTTGGTGCCAATCTAGACAGGCACAATGAGATCCCTCCACTCCATTCTGACTGAATGAATTGCGGCGTCCCTGCTGGAGCTGAACGTGTAACGCAGTCCGAGCGATGAGACCGCTTTTAGATCTCCCTCTTCAGCCATTTCCTCACCATGACACCCACTCTGACTCTCATTCACACAAAGGCTTCACTTTTTTTTTATTAGAAAACAATGTCATGACATTGGTTCTATAGTCTTTTTGTTTCTGGGAGTTTTCCTTCATCATTCCTTCACTGGTTATCTTTGATCATCCTTATCAACCTCATTGGTTAAAAATCTAGAAATTACCCACTCTGTATTCACCGAGGTGCACATAATTAGGGTTGTAATATTCAGAGGTGATGTGTTGTATGCTACATTATACATGCAGCATCTTGTAAGATTCAATGCATGTTTTCCGCTTGGCTTCCTCCTTAAACAACTGGGGGTTTCAAAGATCGGCTATATGCTAAAATGCCTGAGGCTATCCTTACAAGGTTATAGCGCATTAAGAGTAGCATGCACACCCAGGGAGATGAGGGGATAAGACCCCCCTCCCTACACACACACATGCACACACACACACACACACACACACACACACACACACACACACACACACACACACACACACACACACACACACACACACACACACACACACATAAATGCATATACTCACACACTACCATCACCACACCACCACAATGTGGATCTCAGCTCTGTTGAGGTCTTCAGAGAAGTTGGGGGCAGGGTGAGGTGCGTAGGGAGGGTTAAACATTTATCTGCCACAGACACAGTGATGGGTTGAACCTCATCCCTTGCCATTACAGAATTACCCTAAATGCTACAAATAGTGTGGCTGAGACGAGACACTGCCCAATCGCATTCTGCCATTCTATTGATTTTCACAACGTGAGACTGCATGTTCCCAAAGGACAGTAAATTATAGGGCATTTTACAGGGAATTACACCTGCACTGAAAACTTAACGGGGATACAGGTTTCACCGACCACTTTCACCCACCACCACAGACTGTACTAGAGAAAACTGGACAATCAGTCCCTTCAATCACGCACATTAAAGCCTGAGCTCAAAGGATCAGATTAGCAGAGATTCCATCCTGTGCAGAAAGCTAAGACCTGACATTCTGAATTAAAAGTTTATCCACACTTTGTTTTGGATTTATGGGCATTTTGGGTGGTGCATATGGCATCATATCACCAGACTCTTGCTACTACATCTAAATTAATCATACTTAGTGTATACATTTAAACTGGTCAAAGGTCATTTTCCACACCTAAAAGCCTTTAATTTTCTCAAAAACCGGCAGTGCACCTTATAATCCAGTGCGCCTTATACATGAAAACAGTTTTAAAATATGCCATTCATTGAAGGTGTGCCTTATAACCAGATATGCCTTATAATCAGTGCACCTTCTATATGAAAAAAAGGTTTACAATAGGCCATTCATTGAAGGTGCACCTTATAGTCCAGTGCGCCTTATAGTGCAGAAAATACTGTAATTCATATATTGTGAAGAAGAAAATTGAACAATACAGGCAAACCTCGGTTTCCGACCACAATTCGTTCCAGAAGGCTGTTCGAATAGCGATTTGTTCGAATTCCAAATACAATTTTCCCATTTCAAATAATGTAAATGGTCCTAATCCGTTCCAAGACGCTAGAAAGCTACCTTTTTTAAACATAATGTTATTTGATAATGTCATTTATATATCAAATTGTATAGTAAAAGAAAGAAGCAGACACGAGAAAGAAAGAAAGAAAAAAAAAACATCAACATAATCAGGCTAGCCCAGTGGTTCTTGACCTGGGTTCGATTGAACCCTACGGGTTCGGTGAGTCGGTCTCAGGGGTTCGGTGGAGACAGAGGTCAAGACAAAACACCCCACACGATGTGTCGGATGTTTTTTCCGAACATACACAAATCACTGTGTACGTTTGACACATCATGTCAATTCATGATGACACGCCCCCCCTTAGCCATCACTGGCTGCGGGTGATCACACTACATCGATTAGCCTACCTGTGCTACATGGGATTTTGCGCACACAGTAGTCGATTTATGCCTGTCGTGATGATACATCATCCGATTGCTTTCTTAATATTTTAATTCATAGTAACTATGTTGAGCAAAAAAAGAAAGTGATTGGATGAATATGTGCAACGTGAATTTATATGTACTGTATAACGGAACGTGATTGGAGTCAATGTTCTGCATGATTTGCAATTTCAAGTTGAGCAACTCTAGTCTCGCACTGGCAAAAATAAAGAAACACTTCCTTAAAGGGACAGTAAAGTTAATTTTAAGTGACATATGTTATTCATCATTATGAAAAATAGAAGAAAAAATGAATTTTATATGTGTAGCATCATCCGTTTGGTTAAAAAAGCTTAAAATCTGCGCCTCAGCAGCTTCCGTATTCAGTGGTCACGTGGGCGTCATATGTCACTGGAGGGGCTTTGAACCAGAATTTTTTGCCAATCGGTTCGCTCCGAACAGAAACGGAATTATAACGTTTCCGGTTTTGCGTTCCACCCATAAACATAAAAATGGCGTCAGCGAAGAGACACGCTTACGACGCAAAATGTAAACTCCAGGCTATCAGTTCCAGTTGTTCCGGTTCACGTAAAGAGACCAGGTGGCTTTTTTCATGCTTCGCCATCTCTCTTGATCTGTGACTCCATGCACGCCCATACCACCGCTTCTGTCAAAAAACACGTCAAGCGGCTGAATTCAGAGCTTGCCATCATCCTGGAGGATTAACGAAAGAACTCCAACCACTGGACATCGGTGTAAACAGCCTTTAAAATTAAGCTGCGTGCGTCGTGGAGTGATGGTAAACACACATTTACCAGGACTGGAGGCAGTGCCGAGCGAGTTACACCCCCACAATATGTGCGTGGATTGTGGATCCTGGACCAACGTATCAGCTTCGACTTTTGTCCAATGTTTCGCTAAAGCCGGCATCATTACCGGACAGCCATCCGGTTAAAGTACAGAAATAAACTCAGTCATTTAGACTGCGCCTCTTTATACAATGAGCCGAATGGTGCGCAAAATATGGTAATTTAAGGACTTTTAAATTGGCAACTAAAGCAATTACTTTATATACTATAGACTATAATTATAGATATGCCCCTACCCTACAGTAAAAAGTACCACAGCACCACACCTCTGCTTTATGCAAGTTATATCACTGTAGTTAAGGCTTATGCCTCCTACTTAGACACTACATGAAATAAGACAAGAATAACTTCTGCCGTGTCATTTATTGCTGAACAACAGATCTTCATTGTGCTTCTGCCATAGCTCAATATTGCTACAAAGCGCTGGCAGTACAGGAACACACTGCTCTGAAAATGACTGCAGCCAATGAGTTAATGTCTAAATCATACATTTTTAAGATTGACATACTGCAGTGTTTACCTGTTATGATTAAATTGTGACTGCGAGACCTCCCTCTTCTTAACTGCTGCTGATAGCCGCTACTTCTCTCTGCTCTCATCCCGCGTCCAGTGAATGACAGGAAGTGACACATGAGGTCAGATATTTTTTTCAAGAGCAAAAAAAAAAAAATGGTATTAACCGGTTTACAATTATTTTCTGTTCCGATTCTGTTCCAGAAGATTAAAAAATATAAAGTTTTCATTTTCGTTCCTGCCAAAATACCAAAAGTTTACGGTTTTCATTCCATGAACCGGTTCAAAGCCCTGGTCACTGGGGCCAAACACAGCTTAGCAGCAATTAGAAACAATACAATTCCAGATGCAATTAACAAAAAAAAATTTAAGGTTACCTGCACGGTGAACGGTTGTGTCAACAGAAGAGCAAACAGACGCGACTTTCAAATAAAATTACTGTGGAATTAATAACAACTAGAGTTGTCCAAAAGTAATAAATGGCGGTTAGGTCAATGCTAACATAATATGGACAATCCCATTGACGGGCTAGCGTATTAGCATTTTTAGCGGGATACCTTCCCAGAAGGTATTCTAAAGAACAACAGGTCCTTGTCTTCGCATCTTTTTGCTGTTCTGTTGACACAACTGTTCACCACGCAGGTAACCATGATACTTTTGGTGTTAATCGCGTCTAGAATTGCATTGTTTCTTATGGCTGCTAAGCTATGTATGGGCCCCAGTGACGTATGACTCCCACGTGACCACTGAATGCGGAAGCTGCTGTGGCTCACATTTTAAGCTTTTGGACCAAACGGATGATGCTACACACATAAAATTTATTTTTTCTTCTATTTTTCATAATGATGGATAACAAATATGTCACTTAAAATTAACTTTACTGTCCCTTTAAGCTGCATGGAAAACAAAAGAAATAGACTTTGCTGTGAAGATGACATAAGAGTAGCACTTGCTAAGGTGAAGCCACGCATATCTGAACTGGTCTCTCAGTAACAACAGCAGAAGTCACACTGATTTGCAGGTAGGTCATTTCATTTGGTTTTGTTCTTTGAAAAAGGTGACATTAATGCACAATTCATTAAATACACCAGTAAAACATATTTATGTCTTAAATTTGAATTATTTATTTATTTATTTTTTACTTAAGAAGAGTTCAGTGAGTGAGCGTATGAAACCGGCAGGGTTCGGTACCTCCAACAAGGTTAAGAAACACTGGGTTAGCCTAAGCTACAAGTTACTGTCGTCTTTTGGACAGAAGTTTACGGTACCGTAACTCGTACCATAGGCAATGGAATGCAAATTAAGTGAAAATTTATTGAATACAGTAAACTAAAATAAAAAGTACATTAAGTGTCACATTTTCTCTCGACTTTTCTCGACTTTTCTCAACTTTTCTCGACTTTTCTCGACTTTTCTCGCGCTTGGCAGCGAGAAAAAGGCGTTTGTTTCGCGTTCGACTTCCAAATTTTGTTCGACTTCTAAGACAAAAAAATTCGAATTTTTTGGTCGAATTCCGATTTGTTCGATGTCTAAAGCGTTAGAAAACCAAGATTTGCTTGTACTGTACTTTCATTCAATGTCGATCAATATTTTTAAGTGGACTGTTAGTAAGGAAGTTATTCCGACAGGACACAGGATAAGTACACATTATCTTTCCATTATCTAAACAACAGTTCAAATGGCAGCAAACAGACTAATGTCCATCATCTTGCTCAAAAGATCACCGTTTAATGAATGCTCAAGATGGTGAAGGAGAAAAAGAAGGAAGGAGCTCCAGACTAATAGAACTTCCTTAACTCCACAACACCTGGATATATATGGTTTCTTTTCATTTCTTCTCCAGCTCCACTCACGCCTAGTAAAACTAGCTCTCAACACCAGCTCTCACTGACCTCGGGATAGCTTTGCAAACATGAAAGACCCTTTATCTGTTCCAGGTGTGGGCTTAACTCATGCTGTGAGTGTATGTGTGCCTGAGAAAAGCGAGGCAGTAGAGATCCCAGTATGTCCTCAATGGGCTTGGACTGGTTTTCATGTGAGAAGGGGAATCACCAGACACACGCAAACAAATAGATGAAAGAAAACACTGTACACGCTGGTAAATACAAACGTGCGCTGGTGCTGAGCAATATGGCACACACAAGTGACCCCCTCCTCCCCCTACCTCCCCCTCCCTCTTCACATTGTCTGGTTTCAGGTTAAACTTGACCTCTTACACTTGACCTTTGGGCTTGGCTCAGTGCTGGGTGAGCGGAGAGAGGCAAGGCCACAGCTGTGAGGGAGGGTCCACAGCAGGACAGACTCCCCTCTGACAAAGAGTGAAATTCAATTGGAGCATATTAGTGTCCAAGTACTTGAATATCACTCATTGTAGCTAACTGGAAACATATTTTCTTCTGCGCTCAAGGCAGCTTCCATTAACCTCTAAAACAGTGGGAGGGCCGGGGGTTGGGTGGGTCACGCAGAAGAGCTCTCAGCTCTCAACTTTACCAGCACTCCTCTGCGGCGCTCTATTTTTAACCTGTGATACATATTGCTGTGGTCATTATTTTCACTGTTTCTGTCCTGCACTGTCAAACGCCCCGCAGGTTTGATGTATGAACAGTGGTCCATCACTTACATTGTTCCCCAGGACAACCAATGAGTTTGTGGTTCCCTGCAGTGGGCCAGACAAAGACAGATAGATGGGCCCTGGCTCAGGCCATACGTACCAAGGGACACTTTTCAGGACAGCTTACAAATAGGACTGAGAGGGAAGGGATGAAGCTGAATAAAAGCTGATACTCCACAGAGCTGCTCAACCCATAACTGTCACCTCTGCAGATTGTACAGCTATCCTAAATGAAGATAAACTATTGATCCACACAGTAATATCTGCCTTTCAGTAAGTCTGCTATGAGAAAAAGAGATGCTGGAGTAAAAAAAAAAAAAAATCTTGCTATTGAAATTGATATTTCAATAGCAAGATTTTTTTTTGACAAGACATAGATTTTCCCAAACCAGAATCAGGGAAAGCATTTAGGAGCTGGATCCAACATTTTTTTCGGTGAGCTGCTTTATAGCAAATTAAAAACAAGAGGAAAATCATGCTGAAATTGGGTCCCATCTCACAACATCATCCCCCTTCCCTCCCCATCCAATGCCTCCACCACCACCATCCCCAATGTCTCTTTTCTCCACAATCAGTGTCAGAAGATGCGACGAGGAACGGTTTGTGAGAAACACTTATCTAGCACAGCGGCAGAGCCCTGTTCCTACACCCTTTATCTCACCAGGAGATGGAATTCAATATACAAAAACCCCATCATGCAGCAGCATCACGCCTGTGCTGGGGATAAGGGCAGGGTTGCCAGGTAATTGGTTGGTGGTGGACGAACACAAGGTTTGAGACTACCCGTGGAGGAGTGGAGATTACAGGAAGGGGTGGAGGGACTGGGAGTCAGTGGGGGAGGAGTGGGAAGGAGGGAGTGGTTCGGTTCTTGACAATTTTTCTTCACACACACCCCCCCTTCTCCCCGTTCCACCCATCCTTACCCCGCCTGCTCATGTAATCTACAGCCCCACAAATGTACGTGTGCATGCGTGTGTGTGTGTGAGTGTGTGGGTGGGTGGGGGTAGGGAAGGGGGAAGTGGGGGGGTGGGTTCCAGCATGAATATAAAAGTATGTCAATTTGATTTGTATAGCCCCTATGTCACAGCGCTGCTCCACCCGAACCCCCCCCCCCTGCCCTTTTTCAGAAAAGGAAAAATGACGCGACGTTGTTTCTATTATACAAGTTTATATTTTGCATCCCGTGTGCAAATTAATTAAGAAAATCCCTCACATCCGTGACATTTAAATTACAGTTAAAGCAGATAATGTCATAACAAGGATTGAATATCATTATGGAGCAAAAAAAATAATAATTCCTTTCCTATGAGATAATATGATGCAAAATGGGGATTGGAGGGTGATGATCCCACACATTGAGCAAGAATGGTGGAAATGTGTGTGTGTGTGTGTGTGTGTGTGTGTGTGTGTGTGTGTGTGTGTGTGTGTGTGTGTGTGTGTGTGTGTGTGTGTTTGGGGGTGGGGAGGTCACAGGAAAACCCACAGGCGCATCAGTTTCTGTTTTCCAGCAACTCTTCCCGAGATATCACGCACAGAAGCGGTAGAGATAAAGGAACATGTGAGCGAAAGAGAAAGAGAAAAAAAAAGTCATTTCTCTGATTTATTTATGATGCGACGAAGGTATGCTGAACGCATCAGAACAGGCAGCAGTGGTCATACTGTCAGGGAAGATGAAGTGTCTTCATAGTCGACTGAGCGAACGAGCGAGGGAAAGAAAGAGGGACGGAGAGAAAATTAGAGGGGGGAGAAAGGAGAGTGGCTGTACTGCAGAAAGGGTGTTAACCATCTCATCTCTACCGCACCACCGCACTCACCACAAAATGGCTACTTCGTTCCTTCTGACGGCCAAAACCAGTAGGGGGGGGCATATGAACCACTGCTATCTCATCACCCACCTCCGTAGCCTATTCCATAACCTCTGCTATTTCTCATATTTATGGGCTGGTCTTATACAACACCCTGCCAAGTGCTTTTCTTCTTTCTTCTTTTTTTGCCTGTACATTTTTATTTTAAAAACATTTAAAACCAGTTGGAATTTAACATTCAGCTTTACTTTATTAATTGTCATTACAACTGCAATGTTTTCATGTGTTTGCACAAGAACAATAAGACAAGAGAACCGAGACTATCCCTAGCATGTTAATATGCTGCCCATTATCAACCATGAAGAGAAGTTCAGAGGGGAAAAGGTCATCAAAACACAAAGATATGCGGTTTTCATTATGCAATGAAATGCTTTAAACTTGCATACAATTAAGCAGACGTCAGGGGGAAAAGTCAGTGCAGGTGGGGAGCTTAGACCTGGCTAAAACACAGGACATTAGTCCATGTCCAGGGCAACATCTCCCTCTGCAGGCAAAGAGAACAAAATCACTCCCCCATGAAACTCGCATCATATAAACTGAGATGGAGCCTTGGAGGCCATTTCATTCATTACTTTCCATCTATTTCATGCTATTCTGTTTCCATTTGAAGTCCACTTTAGACAGTCCACATTTAAAAAAAAAAAAAAAAAGAGGAAGAAAGAAAGAAATGTTGCTTGGGCGAGAAAACGGAAAGCCAATCATTCATATTGTCGAAAGGTGTAGATGACTGTACAAGTGCAATGATTGCGCAGATGCAGCAAACCTCAGCCCACGGTGAATACAAGAAAGGAAAGATTTCGCAAAAAACGTTGCTTAAGAGCAAAGGAAAAATAAAATCAACTTATTTCCTCCCCTGGTTCAATCATGTGAGCAGAGCAATTTCCAGTGGAAATCACCTTGACATAACAAATATATAACCGGAGCGTTTTCCTCCTTGCATTGCTCCTGCAAAGATTTATTAGCAGTTTTAAGCCCAGCATGCATATGGCAAACAGTAATGATTTCATGTAATTTAATGGGTCACAGATGGACCAAATTCCAAATGCTCACTCCAAAAAAACTAAATTTGTTCCACTTTGTAATATTGCTGCCACTCCAGAGGATTGAGAATATGCTGGAACTAAGCGAAAATGTACTTCCATACTTGAGGCCTGCTGTGAATCTTCACCTTGTGGATGATAAATATTGGATGTCTGCAGCTTCGATTCATATAAGCCTGAGAAATGCAGCACATTCTCATCGTCATGCCGCGAAGAAAAAGGGTGAAGGTTGGCAAGCAAGGAGGGAAGATGAGCGGATCTGGACGGCATGACTACCAGATGAGTCTGTTAGACGTTCTCAGAACAAATGTGTTATACAAGAACCTCTATACTCGAGTTTAGAGCTTCATTTTGCTTTGACTGACCATCATCAAAAGTTACGTTGATCAGTTCATGAAATGGTTCTCCAAAAAAAACTGATCCACACTTTCATGGTGTAGGAACATAAGGAATGTGCAAGTGTTTGCTGTTTTAAAGTATAGAACAGTAGTGCGTTTACTCTAATAATAGACTCAAAAGTTGTTTTTGAATAAAACTTTTTTGAATAAAACTTTGATATCAAGTATGTTTTAAAGGGTTAGAATGATCAAGACTTCTAAATCATTATTCTCCTCAGATAATTAAAAAGACATAAGCCTTATATAAAAATAAAAATCTCATGCGCTTATGAGTTATTATATTTCTTCCACAATTTATGCAGCGATTGGCTTGGATCTTTTCCCTCTGTGTTATGGAAGATTTTCTAGCTGAGCCCTTGAATCAACTGATGCTTTAGCACAAGCTCTCAACTCCGAGGTTATTTCTCCAGGATTTCCTTTAAGTTTTTTTAAAGAAGCGCTAGCATTTGAAATACATATTATACATAAAAACTCAGTCAAATGAACTAACGAAAGTTAGGGGATCAGCAGCATCAAAGCATTCCTGAGATGGCTCCAACCTGATGATGAGCCTTGTGTCTTTGTGAGCAGAAACTCGTAGATGTTCAGCACATTTCAGAGCCCGGCTTTAGATTTTTTTCGGCAGATTGTCTTTTGGTCTTTGAAGCCCAGAAACCACCTGCTTCAATCCCAATAGCGTTACCGCTCGGGTTTTCCAGGCTGTGGTTCCATTGGTCAATGTAAACAGCACCTATGAGCTGTACCCTCAGGGGAATTCTTATTTATTACTGACCGAAGTCTGAGCAGAAGCCCTGCACAGATCTTCAAAGAAGCACTCACAAATGTGCGCCCTATGAAATATGAATCATTTGGGAGAGTTGCTGGAAATCTAAAATACTTCTGTGTGTATGGATAAGTCAACATGTATCCTTGATCTTCTTCTATGGATTATAATTTAGAAAGAAAACCAGCCCTGCCGATACAAGACTCTGAAACAAGACTGCTAAAAAAAAAAGCGGTGCTGATTTCAATCTTTTAATTTGAATCTTTTGAAATCCCTGACATTTTAATGCATTTCAAAAAAACATTAGGGTGTTTTAAATCATTTCATTGAGGTCCGTATTAGGGATCACCGTCTACATACCTCCACCTGTCAGTGCTTCTCCGTTCATCAGGTGGTGTCAGATGAAGAAAAATATATCAAGTCAAAATAATGTCGCTATTCTGTCTCTAACACATAAAAAGGGTATTACAATGAACCCACATTCATATGGATCGACTATCTTCATATTTCTGAATCTGACACATGATGCACACCTTGAACACATGAAAGCTTGTGACACACAACCACTGGAAAACACAAAACAGTTGAACTGGAGTAAAATGTCATTGGAGGCACATTCATTCACAACTCAGCAAGCATTAGCAGGCAGGCCCTGAATGGAAAGGGGTCATCTTGCACCATACCTTCAAGGTACAATGTATAATAAATGGGCTAGCAACAGACACAGAGAGGTATTATCAATATTTTAGTACTTTCACCTCTAATTTCAGACTCACTCCTAGATTGCCACCAATGTCCCAATAGATATTCTTAATCCTTCATATTTAGGGCACGGCATACGCACAAAACTACAACATATATCAGAAAGAAATGCAAAGCATCACCTGAAATTGGGTAATAAAATACAGCCAAAGAAGTGTGCATAATTTTTGTCATATTTCAGAAAACAGATTTGATGCATCTCAGCACTGGTTATCGCTGGGGACAAAATGAATGCAATAGTTTGGTTAAATTAAGCATACTCAAACTTCATTACTTTTAACTTTTTGGGCTCAGGTTTAAACTCAGGTTCACAATGAGACGATCTCCTGCCAGGCTTTGTCTGTAAATCCTTTTGTTGTGCTCTCTCTCATAAAGTGTCACTGTCCTGATTACCCTGCAGTGCGGCAAAAGAAGCAAATGGATGAGCAGCAATGGAGGGGGGCGTGGTGGGGGTGGGAGCCAGTGGGGGGGTGGGGGGTGCAAATGAGATGCTCACTGACCCTGCCACCATCACAAAACCACCAGTCTGATCTAATATCATGACTGGTTGACTGAGTGTGTGGTTGAGTACGTATCAGGGCGCCTCTCCCTCAGATGCAGCCCTTGTTCCAACCACTCTCTACACACACAACCCCATCATTAGGCGTCCACCACACAACTAGTTGGTGGCGGGTGATGTCTCTGCCCTGACATGGTTTCAAAGCACCGTAAAAGCAGTTTAGAAACTTAAACTCACAACTTTGGACCAATCCATAGATGCTGACAAACACACTCCACTCTAAGAGCTTATTGCTCCATATTTGTCAAAGTCATAATACTAGTCTGCAGTGGAATGGCGCCACTTTGAAGGTTAACAAATCGATATTTCCAAGCTAGTCATTTATTAATACTGGAGATAATGATGAGTGTGCAGATATCCTGTGACTATTGCAACAGGCCATTAAGAGCTGCAGAGACCATGGAGTAAAGAAAGGGACTCTAATTGAGACACTTATTATCCGTCTGTGGAGCATTCACCTCAGATATTATAAAGTTCTCTCCACAGCAAAGGCTGTCATTCAGATTTGTGTCCAAACACTGTTGTCCAAACCAGTCTAAAGTTAAAGCTCAGTTCCAACCAAGCAGCGACTGAGATGAACTTCATTTCTTAAATTGCGACGGTTGGGAAAAGTTAACTTTCATGCTCAACCCCTCCAGTGGGGTGGACTCCACGTGCCAAGACGACGTTGTGTGTGTGTCGAGTAATGGATTTATCCAAGCAAGCCGCATAAACTTCAGATCCGAGGCCACCAGACAGGCTTACACACTGCTGATCTGAAGTCAGCAAAACGGACAGAAGCGCCAGGCACCGGATGCATTCCGTGTCTGTTCAGATTAAATGAGAGGCTGACGATGTTAATTAGGCAGAGTAAATTTACATCAGTAAATTATGTAAGCAGATAAAGGAGTAACAAAGCGTGATACCAGTTAAGTCACAGCTTGGCAAGCGCTGCCCTACCACTTCATGCTAATTTGGCCATGGTCGATCAAGCACAGAGGCCTCAAATGCCAATTAGACATGAGTGGGTAATTGTGACAGGGGGGGCTGGTGGCACAAGGGACTCTGATACAATGCCTTGAGGCACTTTGTGTTTCCCTGACATAGCTAGAGACATACATAGCCTAAATGTTCTCTTGTACAAACAGTCAGACCAGCAGAAAATAAGCCTACATTCTAAGGCATTCTTGTAAAAGATTGTTTGATATCTATTTATGAAAATGAAAATGCTGCACAGGGAAAACGCCAGAAAGAAGCATAAAACTGCAATCACACTGCAGATGCTGTTGGTCCGATAGCTAGATAGAAACAATGTATTACCCCATGATAATAAGAAACACAAACACTCACCACTAACTGCATGTGCCTATAGGTTGCTTTAAGAAATATTTCGCCAAAAAAGCCATTCATATTATACATAATGGCCTGCAAATGTTAGAATATTTTCATAACAGTAAATAGTTAGAAAGAAAAAAACTCTTAAGGCTCTCCAGCAGCATATTCCACATGTGCTTCCAATCCATATACAGTATATGTAGTTACACAAAACTGGATAAATGTAAGGTATCTGACTCTGGTCCTTGTGCGTGACCCTGCTGTCAGCCGTTGTAAGTCTTAGTCTGTATATAATTCATCAAGATGCAAAAACAATATGTATCCACAAAAAACATGCTTACATCATTTCATGCACGATAAACATGAATAGCAGTGATGTGTACATCTGATAGACAACAAGAAGATAAAATATGAAGTTGCTGTAGTAAAGTTGATTTGATTGCTATGTTGACCTCTAACCACATGTCAGTTCGTCTTTCTGACATCCAAATTCTCCATGTGAGTTGTTTAAAAGGAGACAAAAAATTAAAAAGTGTCTTCTAATGTTCCAAAACATCTGTCCAAAAATGTAGTCTGATTTTAAATATAGCATAGCAAAGGCGTCAAAGAGTTAGCTTACACCGCAGACATGATTTTTCATGCGACAGCCTACTCCACACCAAGTTTAATCAAAATTCCTGTGGTGATTTATGTGGAGATGTCCAAGAAAAAACAATTTTAAAATCAACCCTTTTACTTGGATATGATAAATAATTTTAAGGTTCCTCTTTGGTATCAGTGTTGAAAATAATTTAAAAAAAGACAGAAAATAATTAGTGGATATTTGAATTTTGAATACCCCCTCAGACTACCAGGGTTTGTGACCTTGGGATGGACCTCCTGGGGCACGAAGCCTGAGATGAACTGCTAGAGGAATGAACCGCAGCATTTAGTGGATGACAGACCTTGTTTTGCCAAGGGTTACAATGGCATTTTTGCCTGGGTGAAAGCAACTCTGACACATTGGCAGTCCTTCATTTCCACTTGTCACTCATGTTTTGCACCCATATATCTGCATCCAATTTTAGAAAAATGAAAAACTGACCTTTTTAATTTTTCTGTTTTCTAGTGACATTGTTTTTAACATTTTTGTCTTCTTATTTGGTCAACAAAAAGAAAAACATCTTGCATTTCAATTTAATTTTCTTGTATTTTAAAATATTACTGTATTTTCTTTTTGATGTCCAATACTAAAATGCATATCAAATTGCATACAGACCATGCAAATACTACCCATATATCTATGACACGGTGACATGATTGAGGCTATTTTAATGGCTCAAAACTGCTCACCCATCCTAGCTTGAATCATCACTAGATGACTTGTGAGTGTAACATAGTGTGCTGGACTACTCCTACAGGAGCCAGGGATTTTTTTGGTAAATAGAAACTTTTATACACTACTGCTGATTAGATATCTTGGGAACATTTGTTCTTGAATAATATGATCTCTTTTTGCTTCTTGGAGGTTGTAAGAAGCCCCTCTTTGTGACGGCCACCTGGGAGCACAGAGAAAATGGAGGGGGAGGTGAAGGAACAGGTGTATGCCACAAATTTAATTAGAAAGATTAGGTGCTTTGTCCTAGATTAAGTTGCTTCAGGCATTATTTAATTGCCCTATTCCTAATTTCTCCAAGCAGGTACTTATGTGATGTTCATTAGAATTCACCTAGCATTTGAACTTTGATTTCAATATTTTACTTCATTGAACCTTAAACTCTGTTTCTGACACTAAATCTTATTAATTCATAAATGAATGCTAACAACCATTCTAATAATTTCATTAAAAATTCTATCCCTCCCAATACAGTTGCACTGGAAGCCACGATATCTTACTTGATAGACTGAGTAATTTAGTTCTAAAGTCACTGCATCTTCTAAAGATGCCTTTTGATGTTTTAGAAAGTAACAGATGTTGAAAGTTAGACTTATAAAGGGATTCAAGAGACAAAAGCTTTGCTTCTAATCAAGTGCTTTTGGTCTAGTACTATTCTAAATCTTAAGTAACCCACATTAAAGGTAAGTCTCATTTGTCTATTTACAGTTACAAACAGGGGGTTCCTGGGAAACCACTTGTTCAGAAAAACAGAACATTTTTGTCTTGAGAAAATTCAGAAATTATTGATTCCCAGATTATGTCAAACCATAAATGAACCTTTTTTTTTTTTTTTCTATGTGAAGCCAGACTGTGCCTGGTGGGTGCACACAGCATCCTTGGTGTCTGCCTTCTGTCATCCAAGATACTTTGAATGCACCTTCATTGACAGTGAATGGAGACACGACAGACGCATACAGCTGAATATGTACACCCATTGATATTAGACTGAAAATTACCCCTCTGGTGTGATTTCTGGTCGTATTTCAGGTTAGCAGGACAAGTTCATTGGTAATTGGGGTCAATGATTGGACCAAGGTTTGACTTGTTTTACAACTCACAAGGAAACCATTTTGACTTTGGAACAGGCAGGTAAAACTATAAGGAAAAGTCTTCTTTCAGCCAAATCCAGACTGAGAAGGAGAGTGAGTGGTCAAAAAGTGATGAAACAGAGGAGGATTTACAGGTAAACCAGGAACAGGTAAACCAGAAGAAGAAAAACTAAATCTGACAGAAAATGGAGAATAGAGAATGGAGTGAACAGTCAGAGCTCATACAAATACAGAAGTCCAGAGCAATGGAGAGTCTGGAAAAGAGGTGAAGAAGCGTGTACAGGCAGGATGGAACAGGTGGAGAAAAGTGTCAGGTGTGATGTGTGATAGAAGAGTTTCAGCTAAAATGAAAGGAAAGGTGTCCAAAACTGTGGTGAGACCAGCGATGTTGTTTGGTCTAGAGACACTGTCACTGAGGAAAAGACAGGAGGCAGAGCTGGAGGTAGCAGAGATGAAGATGCTGAGGTTCTCTTTGGGAGTGACCAGGAAGGATAGGATCAGGAATGAGTACATCAGAGGGACAGCACATGTTAGAGGTTTTGGAGATAAAGTCAGAGAGGCCAGACTGGGATGGTTTGGACATGTCCAGAGGAGAGACAGTGAACATATTAGTAGAAGGATGCTGAGTTTTGAACTGCCAGGCGGGAGGACTAGAGGAAGACCAAAGAAGAGGTTTATGGAAGTAGTGAAAGAGGACATGAAGGTAATTGGTGTGAGAGAAGTGGATGCAGAAGGCAGGGTTAGATGGAGGCAATTAATTCGCTGTGGCGACCCCTAAAGGGAAAAGCCGAAAGAAAAGAAGAAGTCAGAGCTCATACACTGTCTTCAGGACCTGCAGTGCAGTTCTCAGGTGAGAAGATGAGCCAGATAGATCTCAGCTGTGCTTGATGAATGATGAGACAGTCCAGGTGAGAAATGACCTGTAAGCCACACCCCTGGTAAACACAAGGCATGGAGACAGAACAGAGACCCAACAAAGGTAAAACACTGGAGGGAGAGGGAATCATACTGTCAGGTCCAAACAAGTCCTCTGTTGGCTGTTTATAAAGAGACCATGTTTAATGGTAACGATCAATGATTGATTCTATATGTAATTATATCCAGAAGGGTTTGATGTGATTAAGTGAAACTGATCATGTGATTTATAATTAATTGTGGAATCACCCATATGGTGGTATTCTCAAATCTTTTAAAAATGTATAAAACCTTTGAGGAGAAAACAAATCTTTACTTTCACCATCCTGGAGCTCTATCAGCAGTCTTTATCCTGGTTACCAGCATTTAATAAGAGAAAGCAGAGATTAACCCCAGCAATTACTCTGACCAGCATTCATTAAAACTGTAATCATGCATTAAATGAGATTGATAGGATTTTTTTTTTTAAACGGGTGAGAAAAGGGAATAGAAAAGGAATTATATGTCCTGATATGGGATTTACTGGACAGAAAGTTAATTCAGCTGCTTTCAAAATACGGTTAGGCAGCAAAATCCTCCTGGGCAAATTATAGACTTCTCCACTATAATCACAGCATTTCTGAAGGGAGACAGAGGTTATGCCCCCTTGAGTACACACATACACACGCCTTACCTATACTGCAAACTGCACACACACATACACCAACACATATCCTGCTCTGCAATATAATATCTGGTTTATCTTGTTGCTGGGAATAGTTAAATCCTTCACAGGGGGGAAGCAGTCCATTGGAGGGATTACTTTCGTATACGCTCGCCATTTTTTTCCTTATTATCACATTTTTTCTCAACAGGCAGGTGTAAGGCCAGTGTTTTAATGCTCAACACTATTCAATCCCAAGCTTTTACTCTGGGAAAAATATTTAGTTGGTTAATCATTTAAGTATCACGCTGAGCTCCAAGTCTTCAGTAGTCGTAACAGAATTATCTGCATTATGGGTCAAAGTTTGGGCAAAAACATACTTTTTACAGATACAGCATTAAAAAAGTTGCAGTAAAAAAAGTAATTTTTACTTCAAAACACCCTCGTCTGACAGTTCAGTTCACAAGTTCTGTTAATAATATTTCTTTCTGTAAATTATCTTAATTAATGTGGATAATGTGTCCAGAATGACACAGAAAGTAAGATCAAGGTAACATTACCTCTACTTATTTTTCCATGTTTGTTTGGTTTTTTTTGGCTGCTTGGGACTCTCTTGCATATGGTTCACTAAGGAGTGGACTACCTGCTGTTGTAAAGGTTCATTTTGAATTCACAACTAAGGCTGATGCCTGAGGAACCCTGCCTTTGATTGATTGTTTAGGTCATTGATTTAATTTTGAAACCTTTGAATTCATCTTCTGCATCCTTCCTTTTCTTGTATGGCATAAAATAAACCTAATTTCCTTGTACCTCATGCAGAGCTTTGCTCTCCAAGGCAGGAATACAGAGTGAATAAGTAAATAAAGAAAGCCGAAGAAACAGGTCTTTCACAGCAGCACTGAGATTTTTATAGACTCGGTCAATTAAATTTGTCTTATTTGGAACGATGGGGCACCGTAATTCAATAAGAAGTAATGTAGTTGAAAAGGCCTCTCACTGTGCGGCCATTAGTTGAGAGAGTGTTACCATGGGAGTATTAACATGTAGGGATTACAGAGGCATACAACTAGTCTGAGCCAATTACAATCAAGAGCAGGAGAGAAAATGGAGGTGTGGGTGGGCATCTCAGGCTACCAGCTCCTGCTGTGAGAGTGGGAGAGAGGAGATCATAACCAGCGCCTGATGGAAACCAGCATTACTTCAGAAAAGAGGTTAAAGACACTGGCTTGAGTTTTGTTATGACATTAACATGACCAGCATGAAAACAGTCTTCTTATTGCATTAAAACAAGAAAATTGTCATTACTTTGGAAATAAATAGATATATAGCAACACATTTTGGAGTCAACCTGGCTAAACAGGTGATCCAAGAATTTCTAATTCAATTTGTGTTAAAAAAAAAAAAAGAATAGGTTCAGGAATGAGTACATCAGAGGGACAGCACATGTTAGAGCTTTTGGAGATAAAGTCAGAGAGGCCAGACTGAGATGGTTTGGACATGTCCAGAGGAGAGATAGTGAATATATTGGTAGAAGGAAGCTGAGTTTTGAACTACCAGGCAGGAGGCCTAGATGAAGACCAAAGAGGAAGTTTATGGATGTAGTGAAAGAGGACATGAATGTAGTCGGTGTGAGAGAAGAGGATGCAGAAGACAGGGTTAGATGGAGGCAATTGATTCGTTGTGGCGACCCCTGAAGGGAAAAGCCGAAAGGAAAAGAAGAAGAAAATTTGTTTTGGGAAAATGTTGGGTTTCTCAGCCTCTATAAGAGCTTTGAAATGTTTGTTACAGTGATTAAGCGCTTTACAAATAAAAGCTGATTGATTGATTGATTGATTGATTGATTGATTGATTGATTGATTGATTGATTGATTGATTGATTGATTGATTGATTGATTGATTGATTGATTGATTGATTGATTGATTGATTGATTGAAAATACAAGACATCTGAAATCTATGACTGGCACACATTGCACAGAATTTTAAAGACGGTGGGGCACAGTGTCTTGTGATTAAAGGGAACACATAGTCCAGGATAAGTGAGGTCTCAGTGAGGACAGTGAGGAGGAACAACTTTCAAGGGGAAGCTCCTCGGTGATGGTACGGAAGTTAATAAAATGAAGGAAGGTAATGGAAATTGGTTTTAAACCACTGACCACATTCCTCCTGAGACAGAGATGGGTTCAGCTAATGAAACCTGACAGCCTATTCCACCGCAGCTCCACACTTACAGCACATTCACCTCCAACACCAGGACGAACCAAGGCAGGGGGGATAAAGTTACAACTTCACACCGATTAACTACTCCCTGTTATCTAGTTATTTAACACTCAGTCAAACTTGTCAATGTTGAGTGTTGGTATGGTCCCTCCGACATCAGTGCACCAACAGATCCCTCATTCCACACAGCTGTTGGTTCACTCAGACCAAAAAATAACTTTTGCTAACCATTACATACAAGTCAACCGTATATTAATATTGCCACATGCCACCAGATCTATAGAATAAAGGTTATTATTAGACTGTTATTAGCAAACAAATCCGATATTACATATAGTGTGTGTAATAGATACGTGTAATTAAATAAATATGTCAGTCAGGGTGTAACAATTTTAAAAACGTCTCAATGGTGTAAAGATTAAACAAATGACATCACTGGCAGTGAACTTCTAGGATCAGAAACTGTTGAGCACAATCAATATCATGAAAAGGAGAATAAAACTGATTAAAATAGAAATTAATCAGTAGTTATTAGATGAGGCCTTGGCCTTTTTACCATGGAGATGATTATTTTTAGAGAATTAGCTCACAGACTATGAGTAATCTTAGGGTTAATTGCTTTGGTGCTATTGCATGATAAAATAAGGTCAACCATGTAAAGGGGAAGGGAGGTTATGAAGATGCTTTTTGTGTTCTACACTGTAAAATTTGACTTTGATTATTGATTACCACCAAAATACTCCAAAATAACACCAAAATATGGTTTTTCAGCATTTTCTGATCTCATGCCTTGAACAGTACATAAACACTGCATGTTCGTTGCAAAAGTTATGATAATGAAAAAAAAATCCATTTACATTATATATTAGTTTCACTGTCTTTATGCTACTGAATAATTTTGGGCCAAAAAGTGGGAAAAAAAGAGTCATAATTGTGACATTATAACATTTCTACTGAATGGAACGCATCAGAAGCAAAAGTCTTTTGACAGTCTGCAAGTTAATTGTTGGCATTTTGTTTCTTCAGAAATTTATCACGAAACATTTAACACTTTAAAACATATTAATCAGATACTGTATCTGGTAAAACTGGACACAGACTCTCAATGAACATAAAATTACAAGGACAAGAGAGAAAGGAGCAGCAAATGAGGTGCAGTTAATCTACATTACATGTGTGCAATAAAGTTTGGAGGACAGAATGGAGAGAGAGGTGCTTGAGCACTCTTTCTCTGAAGTGTCCCTGTCCACTAATACTCTGCACGTCCTCTACGCTCGCTCCTTCTCTTTCTGGTCCAAGTCAATGTGGTTATAATGCTTTGTTTATTTGTCCCCAGAGAAGATCCTGAGATGTGCTGTTTGACTCAGGAGTGATGAGTATAGACTATATGGGGACAGTCATTTCCAATCTGAATAACCTGTGTTGGTGTTACACAATTATTATTATTATGTGTTGATTCTAATATATAGACATGACAAGACAGGGGACAGATGGCCCAGACTGTTGGGAGTATAAAAATGGAATTCTGTTGAAGTTTGCTTGATACAGAATGGACTTCAATTGGAGGGAAACAAAAGGATCTTCTTGACAGCACATAAAGTAGAAGGCATATTGTTCAATTAATTCATATTTTCACAAAGCATTCCAAACCAACTTGTTTTTGTACACACTCATAATTTTTGGATAGTTACCAATGAACCAAGACCAAACAGGTATTTTTGCGCATGCTTCAGTTTTCACCAGTTTTTTGTTGCTGCTATCCCAAATTGTTCCTAGTTAACAGGAGAGTACTTGCTTACAATCAGGATTACAAATAAATAAAGAAGAAAATAATATTCCAGTGCACTTCATTTTTGTTACCATAGTTTGTATCCCCGAACCACTGTACACAGTATTGACATACAAATCATAAGCATCAATTAAATAATTTCACTTCTGCTGTCTCATAAAGAATCCTTCTGCAGTTGTTTCAGTCTATGGAGGGAAAGCTCGACATGAGACCAAACAGTCTGCACTGAGAGCTTCATTCATTGGACATAAAATGCTGTCATTTATTTTGCGATGAGACATAATCCATGTAAGACTGCACATGCTGATAAAGGTCCACCTGCACATTAGTGAAAACACAAGGGGAATTTCTGAATTGAAGACATCAGTGATATATAATTCCTGCTACACAGAATATAAGAGACAGAAATAAATATAATATATTCTCAACTCCTGTGAACATTCATAAATAAAATATTAACTGAGACCCTAATACCATCCCCATCAGCCTCCGCAGCAAGAGAAGCAACCATGCCTGCATATAAGAAGTGCAACCAGGTAAGAGTTTGAATCCAAGTGGAGTTAGGTGGTTGTATGTAATGAATTGGAATCAGGAGCAATTTTGCTAGGTTGCTGTGCCCCAGGTTAGACCCTGACTAGACCAGAGGCAGCCATCAGAGAAAGGTGCTCTGTCTAATCTGGCCTCATTTTATGCTTCTTTAACTGTGACCAATGTATTTAAATGCCTGTTTCTTTGACACATGCTCAACTCAAATTATTTCTAACTAGAAATTTGTAGGAGTGATATTAAATATCCTTCAGGCTAGGCTGCCTAAAGAGAACATAGGGACATCAAAAGGCCAAGCACTTCAAAAACTTAAACTAATGATCCTATCCCACCTCCAGGGAGAAGGAGGGCTTCAACTTTGTCCAAAATCCCCCTGGCCACAAAAAAACATGACCACTTTAAATGGAGATTTGACCATTCCTCAACCTGAGTGCATTTACAAGTGATCCAACATGAGATAGATGGTCTATATCTATTTCCACATCACTAACGCCACAGGGGAGCAGTTAGTATGAACACATGCCATCTTATCTGATAGATCTATCCCTGTCTTTACAAACTCCACAATATGAAGCTATGAAATGAGGAAATCCTCCCCTCCATCTAAACTGCAGTGTGCAGAATTTCAGGAACGAGTTCGTTGAGTCTACAGTCTGAGTCTCCAGCGAAGTACTCACCCGTAAAGCGTCACCACCACCATGAGGCCACAGCATGTGGAGCAATCTGATATGATGAGAGATCAAAAGACATAGTCAGAAAGGAGAGAAGTAATGAGATCAGGGCAGCAGATGGAAACATTCATCATAAACCCAACTGGGAGACAGCGGCAGAGATTAAGGACTATAAACTATTCAATCTGGAGTGAAATACCTGAACAGGCACACCTGGTCAGACCACGCAGAGGGTCAGACAAATGAAAGAAGACAGAAGCAAGCAGGGTAGGGTCGACTCGCTGCTATAAGGCCTGCAGTACATGCACAAGCAGATATTAAAATTTATACGAAAGGTAATGGATAGACAACTCAAATGTCAATCTGAACACATGATCACATGTTCTGTGGCAAATCATGCATCATTTTAATTACTTCATCAGAATTATGTCAATGTTTGTGGTATTTAACTCCATATGTTAAAACAACCATCCATTTTAAGTTTAACATAAATAATATAAATGAAGGAAAGTAACCAAGGAGCAATAAAACAAATACTTTTGTATTAGGTATTATATATAATAACTCCATCAATGATCGAATCCAGAAAAATGCCTTCTTTTAGTCTTGGTAGTGTTGCGACACTTTGATCAGGTTTCCACAACTTGTACGTGTGTGAGACAGTAGTAGAAATAAAACCATGACTGTGATTTAATATGAGGTGGATTCAAGCTAATTGTGCCAATTTCTGCCTTTTAACAGTAGCCAAATCAAAGACAATGAAAAAATAACTTGCATGAGAGTGATTTTTGTGTGTGTATGTCATTATTGAAAGACCTCTTACTTGTATTTATTGAATGTTTTCAGCAAGTGAATGGTTGGCTAGGATTTGTTCTTAAATTTTTCAACCTTTAAAAACGCCAGATTGGGCAAATACATTAACACTAATACGTTTAATGTGTTCTCAGAGTGTCATATAATACTGAAAAAAAGTATCTGAGACATTACTATAAAAAATAAACAATGTACATTTGTGACAATTACAATTAAAATCAGTGAAATTAATGGGCACCATATGTTTCTCAAAGATTTTTTACAATGGTGTGCTTTCAGTCACAATAAGAAAGACATCTTTTCTTTCTATAGGCTGTTTGGCTGAACAAAAAGTAATTATTAAACTTCATTTCTGTGAAGTTTTGCCTGGCATTGAAAAACAAAAGGAACACTTCATAGCCAAGAATCACCCACTACTTCACAAGACAGAGCAAACACCTGCACAGTGCAAATAATTTATGACACCATTACTTTAAACACCACTGATTTGTTTTTGTTTCAACAGCCAAGAACCAAGAGAGGCAAAATACCTGACAGTGAACTTTAAGCTGGTTATTTTGAATGAACACAGTGTGGTTGTTACAATTGAGGCTGGTGAAGGTCGAACGGCACTCAGGTTTTCCAGCCAGCAAGCTAATATTTACCTAGGGATGCACGCAGAGACAGACATTAAGTAATTTTTGGGGTTTCTGTTGTAATTTTAAGTCATTTTATAGGCTAGAAAAAACAAATAAAATGAAAATATCTCTAATTTTAAGACTAGTTTCTTACAATATAACTAGTAAAGTCATTTAGAATACAAAAATACAAGAAAAATGCATACTGTAAGGTTTTAACAAAAAAAATGGCTGTTAGAAAAGGCTGCATCCTTTCATATTTCAAATTATGTTCACTCAATGTCTGCAGGCAATAAAACAACTCATGTTGTGTTATGAAATTCTGCTTTGTTACTGGTTACGTAACTTTTCACAGAATAGTTCCTCGTGACCTTTTTTTCAGTGATGACCACTTAAATCTCTCCGGGCCTGTCATGACCCAGCTCTGAGGCCAGAACAATGGCATGAGGGGAAATGAAGCTTTGGCAACTGTTCAGTTTTGAAGACCAAACCTTTACAGACTCTTCGCACATTTTATTCTCATTTCACTTTGTTATCCATATTTCTCATGCATACTCAGCATTCATTTCCAGCAATCAAGATCTGTCACTGTCAATTGAGTTAACAACTGTTCTCATCAGCTGATTATCAGTCCTATAGCGTTTTTTGTGCAGAGATTGAACAACAAGCCCGCTACAAATTCCATTCTCTGTGTCTCATTTTTTTGGGGGGGTTATACAAAACAATACAAGGGAGGGACAACAACAACATCCAAGTGTGTGATTTTACATAATGTGCCACCATTCTTTAAGCACAGTAAGTGTAATGAATACAGCAGCTTTGAGGTCTGTTGTGACATTTTAACACAAAAAATAAAAAAAAATAAAAATAAAATAGACTCTAACCCAAACCCAAACCTTAACCCTTTAATATGATTAGAAAACATCCCTGTAAAAGCCTGATGGTGGATGTCATCCTTTGATTGGTTGACCTGATGATCATAGTTTCTTCATGACATTTTCAGTTGATTTTCTTTCTTTCTTCTCTCAAACAAGCAAATGTTCCTGTTTGGTTTCTAATAATAAAAATACCAGAATTTCCCATTTAGGTGTGCAGATAGCACAGAAGTGTAATAGTGCATCAGAGGTACAGAGCCCTTGGGTCCGACATGGTGGCTTTGGGTTTGATTTGACCCATATCAGTGTCAGCCTCTCCCCTATTTCCTGCCACATTCTATCCTTTTAAACAAGGTAAAACTTTCACATAGATTTGCTTTGAATCATTGTTACAATCACGATGTCGTCATGTAGATCCCACTGCACCATTAGTTTAATCACGCTGGATGGATGGATGGATAATTTCAAATTCTTAAGTTTAACTCTTATCATAGAACACATTTCACTTCTCTCTACTCGTTCATGCTTTATTATTTGAATTGCTCGGCATCATTTTTGTGTGCCCTGTAATCCAATGAGCTTCATCTATCATCACATAATGCCATCTTCATTAAGTTCACTCACTGCTATTGGTTAATTTACGCTGATGTTTTACACCCTATCCACCTCCTCATTACTGCATCGTCTTTGCGGACCCTGCAGCTGCATCATTTATCATCTTCCCTGAAGTCACCAGCCGCCACCACCAGCAGTGGAGGGATATCCACACGTCTTGCTGCTACTCATGACAGATGCACTTCCACCTCAACCTCCCTGAATAGGCTTAGTGCCAAAAAACGTCCTGACAGACTGATCATTACATCATAACATATGTCTCTTCTGATTGAAAATTGTTTTTCAGAACATTGCAGAACAATCTAATGCAATTAAATGAGTGAAACAAACCAACAATGCACAGTGGGAACATTATTGGCACCAAGTTATTTAACACAACCAACCAGTAGTACAGTGTGACCAATTCTGAGGATTTCTGATGTTGCAACAACAGTGATATGCATCAGAACTAAAGTTGTTTTTTTTTCTGAAGGAATATTTTAAGAAATCTAAGCTATGGCTGACTGTATGTAAACCTGTGTGTTTTAACCCAGAACAGCTGTCCTCAAACCTCCAGGGCCAGCATAAGAAGAAGAAGTCCACAGTCCTGTTAGCCACATGCTTCATATATTTAATTCTCAACATCTGCTGAGCTTCATGCTTCTATGCTTTCCATTCCCACTGCACATTCTTCACAAATTCAGTAGCTTCCTTCTGCATTTGTAAATGTTGTTGATTGTGGAATTCATCCATGTTTACTTTGAATCTCTGGCCATTTGCAGGCCCGCTGTAATTACCTGCAGCTGTTCGCTTTGCTGCTTCCATTGGTTTTATCATTTAAACACAGTGTTTCCAATGTAAATTATACATTCCTAACACGACTTATTTGAACACACACACACACACGCAGTTTACTATAGAGAGAGAGATTCACTTTTTGGGGGGAGGGTGGAGCAAATTGTCACAATTTGCTTCCATCCACATATGGCAAATTAATTCTTCATGATTTGCTTTTATATCCAGTTGTGCATATTTGGTTGACTTCATACAAATCAGTATAATGACTTAGTGCACTAACACACTGTCAAATTCAATATGCAACCTATATAATGCATGTTTCATTGCCAAGATAAAGTCAACATCACTGTTCTCTACTGTTCAGAAAATTCTACCCCAGGGACATCATATGTATGAAAACTTTGGTATTTTACTTTGATTGTTGCACTATTGAATAACATGTTTATTTATGGTTTCATGCTTTTAACATTTGACTGCAAAGAGAGGAGAGAGAAGTAAAATAGAGTGAAAAGGGGAAACTCAGTCAGTTGCTGGCTTGCCTGAGGACTCACCTGCTCTGTTTGGAAGCAGCGTAACAGCAAATTTTACACCATCTGGGACACAAATTGGCATTCTGAACTCTGGTTATTCCTACAGTATAATCAAATTGAAAAGACACTGCCAGTGGGCAAAATCTGAGCTCTATATATTTTGATGGACAAACAGACATAAAAGTCTTTTTTTCCACAACATACTGGGCAAAAGTATAAGACAGTTCTGGCTGGAAAAAGTTAGGGGTAACTTAATTACCCTAACTGCATGTTCTATGGTGGATATACTGTATGCACGATTTTAGGCACTGAATGATGATTGACCATATTTTCAGGTTTGAAATCCAGCAAAAGATTTGAAAAAAGATGAGTCAGCTGGTGCCAACTTTTTTTTAAACTGTAAAAGATGGAAAGTGTAACTGCTCACATTCCAGAGATTACACCAATGAACAAATTAACAAAATGTAATAAATTTTTGTTGAAAGTGGTACAGTCAAGCAAGGTAATAATGTAAAAGATCATCCAGAAAAAGATATTGTCAAAATGATTCCTCTCTTTCCAAATGGTTTGGGGTCCACATTTCCTGAGGCCTTTTATCCCACTCACCTGTCATTCAAGTCAGGTGTTGCAGACAGACAGTCCATCACTTGAAGGCCTTTGAGGGATTCAGCCCAAAAACAGGATGTGCGAAAACGACACCGGGGTTAGATTGGAGAGGGTGTGTCATTTAAGGTAAGACAGTGAAATACGGCTCAGGTAGTCTCGCTGGCGTTAAAGGATTCATGAGTGAAATCATTTGTCAGACACTCAAACTTTGCCCAAACTTTTGCCACATTGAGAATGTACTCTTCCAATACTAACAATTTATATATGACCATGTTGTCTTTGTTCCAGTGATTGTGTGCTAAAAAAAAAAGAAGTACATTGCCATAGAGGAAGAAAAACTGAGGTGAAAGGTGGAAAACTGCTATTAATAAGTCTTAACATTCACATGTTACATCTTACCCATGACCTGACAGACCAGCACACATCATCACATCTGCTTTTGCCATTTTGAATTCAATGTTACATTATACGTGTATTATCACTACCTCCTCCCACCATTGACGTATTATTCAAACATGTGACACTTCACTGTTCTCGTGTAGTTGTGTCAATGTCGCAATAAAAAATGTATAACTATGAAATTGTTGACTGATAGACATATCTGTTTGCATGAGGGAGGATAAATTAAGGGTGCATGACAGAGGAGCATGGTGAGCAAATTAGTCAAGAATACATGCACTAAAACGTGTAAAGGTGCTAAACTAAGCAGAGATAAAAAGTTGAAAAAATAACCTAAACGTGTCCTTTCAAATAGGCATTAACCAAAGGAGGATCAAACTCAATGAGTAGTTCAAAGTTCATTCTTGAAACTGCATTCAAGTCTATATTATTTAAATTAGATATAATAAGGTAATCTGTCCTGTGCTCTCAGATTTTACAGGTGATTTAAGTATATGTTTCAATAAGTTACTCTAAGTCAAAGAATCACATTAGTGAAGGATAACAGCTAGGTTCCATTCTCAGACGTTTACACATAACCAACATTTGTTGAAGTTATTTTCATAAATGTTGTAAGACCTCCTTTGTCAGGCAGTGACAATTAGCACATTTCATTTCTCTTCACAACATGTGTAAAAAATGATAATGGAAAAATTTCATTGTGTCTCCATTTATTATCCATTTATATTTTGTACCTCTTTCTTCTTTTCATAATTTTAAATAGTAAATTTCTTGAGACACTTGTAAAAAAACAAAAAAAGAATGAAAGAAGACCAGAGCATGAAAATGGTTACTGGGTTTCTACTCCATCCAATTCCCCTCAGTCTTCTCTGGCAGAGGTTTTTTTTTTTTTTTTTAAGAGTTTTATTTAATTATCCCACAAAGCTCTATTTTACACTGGGCTGTCTCTTTATGTGTCCTACTCCCACTGTGTGTGCTTTGTAATTTAATAAAGCTTCATTTAAGAGAAGAACTTGATTAAAAAATTAGGCTCCAGTGATCACCACCGTCTCAGCCCTCCCCATTTTTTTTTAAAGATCCAATATTTTATATTATGAACATGTCAGGCAGAAATTAGCACCGCAGGACAAGTTAATGCTTTCCATACAATAATATGACAATGACAGCAAACCCCACTGTGGTGAAGTCTCATTAAAATGGAGAATTACAGGAGTTGAAACAATTTCACTAATTTACTGTAGGTCAGCCTTCTTTTCTTTCCCCCTGCTGTCATCCACATGTTAATTTTTTCATTCATATTTCATATTTTCCTACATTGTCTGACAGGAGGTGACTGAAAATCTTGCCTTACACGGCTATGGAGGTGATTTCTTATAGTTCTGTCTCTTTGGATTGAATGATGACACTGTACTGCAATACTGTATTGGGAAGGAGAACTTACAACCTACTGCCCTCTGCTTAGTTTCACTGTGGAAAATTGCACCAACAGTGTCATCACGTATGCTCAAACAGACTTTGAAACACAATCTACCTAACTCATCCCATCTGTGTAGCAATGTGTACACAAGCCGTAGAAATAAAATGTGCAGGTTGACAATTCTTAGTGTAAGGAAAGAAATTAAAAGATAAATGCAGTATCCACTCTGCAGCTTAAAGTTAAATACCTTCTAACTGCCGTTGAAATATAATCCACACAATTAATGCTTGACAATTTTAGCCTGGATCTTGTGGCAGTTTTGAAACATAAGTTATTGATTTGGAAATGAAAACCTGTACTCTTCAAGGTTAAATCCAGTCCACCCTCATTACTGCTCTGTCCTTGAGAGGCCCTCACCAGGGCTGCTGCAAGGAGTCGAGAGGACTGCTTTAATGAAGGTGAATTTAATGGGATTTAATGTTGCTGGGGGCAATGGAGCAGCAGAGATATGGTTTTAACAAAGAGCAAGGGACTAAGGGTACAGCCAAGAGAGCAGTCATTTTCCTTTCTTTTTATTTATTTCACATTTGGCCGAGCAGGGAGAAAGCATACCACATTTTCTTTTGACTCAGGCTCCCAGCTTTACATCTTTGCATTCAAACAGATATTGTGTAACGCGCATCATTTTAACTGACGTGATTGTGGAGTTACATTTACTCCAGCAGGAAGAAAAAACACTTTGTTGACTTTGCAGTTAATATAATTTGAGATTATGCAATGATGCAGGCAGTGTTCCACATTCAGAGTTGTACATCGAACATCGTGACTGCTTAACTGTTTCAATTCAGCATTGTGATTGTTCCTTTACAAATTTAAGGTTACACGCCCAAAATCCAAAATACATGTTTATGTTTTGTTTTGAAGTGAGTTTCTGAACATGACATATCAAATTTGGCTTTGATAAAATGGAGACTAACAGAAGTAGATTAAGTTGTGGCATTTCTAGCTTTGAACGACACAAGCCAAGTGAACTCTTGTTCCATTATGTTGGTGAGAAGGCAGAAATATCTAACTCACAACTGCAAAACTCGACACAACAAAAAAACCAAATAGCACTAATGGTAATGTAATATTTATATATTGTTCATATAAGGTTGAAGAATCATTTGGGCATAAATCCTGAGGAAAAAATGTTTTTTTTTATTTTATAACCCCTGGAATCTAAGTCCCCTTTGCCTCATGCTGGCTGGCTCCTCAGCTGCAAGCTCACAATCACATGGCTTTGACTTCAGCTTTTGTAAGTCTCAAGGTAACATGTGCTTTCTGCAAATAACATTAAATGGCTGGCTCCTGCAATAATGCACCATAAATATGCCAATATCCATTCATACCTTTTTTTGAAACACTTGTGCAACCATTTGTCTTCTTTTTTTCTCCCTTCTTTTGCCCTTCTGCAGTAGAGCTGACTGGGTGCTAATTCACAAACACAAGGAGAGGAGGGAAAGCAAGCATGTGATTGCAAATTCCACTGCCGTGATGTAATTCATATGGCGTGTGTGCTTATCAATAGCGATTTTTAATCATGTTGGGCCAATGGCCAACCTCATAAGCATTGCTTGTCTTTCCTCTGGCTTGCCTATAATATAAAAACTGTTGGTCCAACCCTCAACTTCTTACACAGTCTCATTAAGGAAACATCAACATGAGTGCTTTTATTTCCTTCTTTAGTTGAATATGTTTCACTGCATTTAAAAGTGATAAATTGTATTATCAATATTCCACTGTAGGCAGAAGCTTTCAAAAAATAACTCAGAAAGATCAGCTGAAAAGCAGATTTTAGTACACATTAGTGCTGTACAGTATGCATCACCTAATTAAGACATTCTTTTCATACAAACAAACCTCCTGCCAGGTCCAGCATGTGTGGATATAATATCATAGGTCAGTAAATCAAGAAACCACAGAGACTATTCAATCTGCCTTTTTTTTCATCCTGAGGCATTTCAAGACATTTGAGGCAGATGTTCAGGGATACTCGCTCTAGACCAAGGATCACTCTTTTTCTCCTTTTGACTTTTCCCTTCAGGGGTCACCACAGCGAATCAGTTGCCTCCATCTAACCCTGTCCTCTACATCCTCTTCTCTCACACCAACTACCTTCATGTCTTCTTTCACTACATCCATAAACCTCCTCTTTGGTCTTCCTCTAGGCCTCCTGCCAGGCAGTTCAAAACTCAGCATCCTTCTACCAATATATTCACTATCTCTCCTCTGGACATGTCCAAACTATGTCAGTCTCTCTGACTTTATCTCCAAAACCTGTAACATGTGCTGTCCCTCTGATGTACTCATTCCTGATCCTATCCTTCCTGGTCACTCCCAAAGAGAACCTCAGCATCTTCATCTCTGCTACTTCGAGCTCTGCCTCCTGTCTTTTCCTCAGTGACACTGTCTCTAGACCAAACAACATTGCTGGTCTCACCACAGTTTTGTACACCTTTCCTTTCATTTTAGCTGAAACTCTTCTATCACGTGGCGGCACGGTGGCGCAGTGGGTAGCGCTGTCGCCTCACAACACGGCAGACCCGGGTTCGAGTCCCGCTCTGTGCGGAGTTCGCATGCTCTCCCCGTGTCTGCGTGGGTTCTCTCCGGGTTCTGCGGCTTCCTCCCACCTCCAAAAGCATGGGCTTTATGTTGATTGGCCGGTTCCAAATTGACCATAGGAGTGAATGTGTGTGTGAGTGGTTGTTTGTCTCTGTGTGGCTCCGCGGTACACTGGCGTCGTGCCCGGAGTGTCCCCCGCCTCACGCCCTGAGACTGCCGGGATAGGCACCGGCTCCCCCGCGACCCGCGTAAGCGGATTAAGCGGTTAAGAAAATGACTGACTGACTCTTCTATCACACATCACACCTGACACTTTCCTCCACCCGTTCCATCCTGCCTGTACACGCTTCTTCACCTCTTTTCCACACTCTCCATTGAGTGTGAAAAGAGGTCTGTCTTACTGGACTGTCTTACTGCGGCTAACCTTCATTTCTCTCCTTTCCAAACCTCCACCTCTCTAGCTTCTCCTCCACCTGTTCCCTGCTCTCACTGCAGATCACAATGTCATCTGCAAACATCATAGTCCATGGAGATTCCTGTCTAACCTCGTCTGTCAGCCTGTCCATCACCATAGCGAACAAGAAGGGGCTCAGAGCTGATCCCTGATGCAGTCCCACCTCCACCTTGAACTCCTCTGTCACCCCTACAGCACACCTCACCACTGTCTTACAGTCCTCATACATGTCCTGCACCGCTCTAACATACTTCTCTGCCACTCCAGACTTCTTCATACAATACCACAGTTCCTCTCTGGGCACCCTGTCATAAGCTTTCTCCAGATCTACACAAACACAATGCAGCTCCCTCTGGCCTTCTCTGTACTTCTCTATCAACATCCTCAAAGCAAATACTGCATCTGTAGTACTCTTTTTTGGCATGAAACCATACTGCTGCTCACAAATGCTCACTTCTGCCCTTAGTCTAGCTTCAACTAGTTTTTCCCATAACTTTCCACCCTGAAGCCTTGAATGCTGCTAGGCCAGCTATGCATTACAATTGTTTTCAGAGTTTGTCACAATTTTTATTACATTATATGTACATTTCGTTGTTTACAAAAGACACATAGTACCTTCTTTAATCATTTATTTAAAATCACGTCAAACAAATGCATGTAATACTTACGTTCCTTTCTGGTCTCAACCTTTTAAAAGAGTCACACCTGGCTCCAGTGATCATTTTAATTAGGAGGTGAAAGGGATCGGAGCATACCAATGTGACAGGGTTGGTTCATTTTGGTTAAAAATTGTATGTTTCTGTTATAAATAGTGGAGTTGCTGAGTTTAAACAGAATCTTATAAGTGGGGTGGGCAATGAGATTATTGTGGATTGTGATTAATCTTGATGATGTACAAAATTTGCTTTTTTACTTATATTTAAACTCCACATAATAACATTTACTTGGATATCCATGCTGTACAGACACCATGTTCATTCATTCATTCATTTTCTGGCGCTTCATCCGCCGTAGCGGGTCACGGGGAGCTGGAGCCTATCTCAGCTGGCATAGGGCGTGAGGCAGGGGACACTCTGGGCACGACGCCAGTACACCGCGGAGCCACACACAAAGAGGGACAACCATGCACACACACACTAACTCCTATGGGCAATTTGGGACCGGCCAATCAACCTGAAGTGTATGCTTTTGGAGGTTGGAGGAAGCCGGAGAACCCGGAGAGAACCCACACAGACACGGAGAGAGCATGCAAACTCCGTACAGAGCGGGACTCGAACCCGGACCCGCCGTATTGTGAGGCGACAGCGCTACCCACTGTACCACCGTGCCACCCAGACACCATGTTACGCTCCTTAAATGTAAAGAAAAATCTGTAACATATGAGATGCCACTATGTTGAGTTATAGGCAAATGTGACAGAACAAAATGCACTTACAGAACCAAAGAAACAGAAAGAAAAAGAAAGAAACAAAGTAGCAGGGGCCCCAGCCAAAACAAACAAAAGAGGGAGAAGGCCTCAAACCATACCGCTAACTTGGCCATCAGAATCAGAATCTCCCCAACCTAAAACATAGCAACTAACCTAATATAAAACAAAGTCAAAAACAGGACTGCAGGTAACTCCCAACTCAACTCATACTATTACTAATATTACTAAGATGTTAACATTAATATGAGTGGAGGAGAGAATGTTGTTCTGAATGTTGTTTAAATGCCAACTGACCACGCTCAGCCAATCAGCATGGAGGCTATATTTGCAAATCCCAACTCATGTGGGAGCCAGTTGTCATGAGGTCAGCTCATCCAATGGATGCTGGAGAAGGGGAAACATTACAGACAATGACATTACTCACCAGGCATTATATTTATGAATGAATGGGAAAGAGCATGTAAACATGAAAGTGTGCATAAGAAAGTGAAGTAGCCAACAAAACGGTTATGCTGATTGGAGAATTAGATATGGCAAATGGTGTGCGTCAAGGTTGGGGCTAAGTACCACCAGAAAATAACTGCCTTCAGGTATTACTTGGTTTTGGTTTGTAACCCCAACGTTTTTGTGCTTTCCTTTGGTTACACATGCATAATGCGGCTGATTCAGAGCTAGCATTACCAGAAAATAAATTATTATACGTACTATTTTATTTTAAAGTGGAAATTTGAGAAATTCATAGACTTTTTTTAAGTACTGTTGTGGAGCATTTTAAAAACATTTCCAAACATTTCCTTTCAGGTTACATTTAACAATTTACACTCTTCAAAATACATTATCGCAACAGAAAGTCATGATAAATTAGAAAATCAGGTATGACGTACATGATGATTCTACTGGACATTGTTGATAATGTGCCTGACAAAAATAAATATCTTTTCCTACTGACCTTGCAACTTCCTTAGTATGGTCCCCTAATAATTTCCAGATTTTTTTGTCGTTGTTGTTTTGAGGAATGTCATCTGCATTTCTTATCAATGCCAGTCAATTTTTCAAAATTGCCAAAAAAAAATAGTTTTAAAATAAGCTGCATTGTTCACACATCTGCATTTTCCATTTAATCTTTGACTTTCATTGATGCCGTCTCTGATCCCACAAACATGACTGATGGAGAACATTAAGTAGAACTTTGTTAGCAAGTGGTTTTAATTAAAATACTCTTTCACAGAGGACCTTGGACTTTTAAATCATTCCTCTAACTTACAGTATACCATATGTTTTTTTTTCTTTACAGTTTTGGACACACTCAAAGCTCAAAAAGGGAAAAAGAAAAAAACCGTACCACCATAAAGATCATCAAGAATTCAAAATTCAATATGTGAATAAATGAACATGCTGAGAAAGAGGTTCAAATTGATGCATGGAGCTCTGACACTTTTAGTGTCTGTGTTTCCTTTTTACTTACCAGTCTGGATAGGTAGCACATGAAAGCATCTTGAGAAGGCCCCACCTGCTGTACATACTTAATTGATTCTGACAAGGAAAAAGGCAGAAAGGATTCTCCACTTCACAGCCATTCTTGAACTTCTGCTCTCAACTTACTTAATCAACTGTACTTGAAGAAATTCTGTGTCAGGGTCATGGTGACACCACAATCTTGAGACCTTAAATAAAGGATAATACATATGGGCATAATCACCGTAAGCGCTCAGAGTTTGGGGGCCACTGGAAGTCTTTGGGGTTTGATGTCACCATAATGTTTCATCACTATAACAGAGAGCCAAAAGCTGTCAAAGGATTTTACAGGAAGTTGACTTAAAAATCTTACAGTACAGAACTATACACACCCTTGGTACACAATTTTTTCATGTTCCTTCTTTATGAATTTTTTTTTCAGCAGTTATAACCGCATGCATCACCACTGCCCTCTTCTGCTCTGCGTTCACCATTGCGACTTCCTGTTGGTTAGCGAGCAGATGATGGTCAGTCTGGATGATGAAGTCCCACAGTACCATGGCCCCTCTTGTACTTCCAGTCCACACTGGATACAGATGTTCCTGTACACTACTCCAGCCACTTGTTGGTGCATCTCCCTGTACACTGTCGCTCCAGTGCTTTCCAGTCATCAGTACAGCTTCTTTATAACAGTCACTTCCTCTATCTGGTACATGCCATGCCCCTCTATGTTGTATGCTCCTCCTCTAAGTGTCTACTGCTTGAGGCATTCACTTGTAGCTCATCCTTTGGGGCCATCGTCTTGATGCACTCTTGGATTTTTCATTGTTTCATCCTGGACTGTGGCCCTGATGTTCACTAGTGCTTGGCTTGCATCTTCCCCCTTAGTGTACAACCTCAGGGTACTAGATTTGTGGTGAAACCCTCTGTCCCTGGTGAGGAGCTTTCTTGTCTTGATATCTGTGACTTCTATCTCGTCTTTTGGCCAGCCTATGATCCCAGCGGGATATCTGATATCTAGCATTGCGTACATGTTGATGGCTCGGACCTTGTTCTTACCAATCAGCTGTCTTTTCAGGACTTGCCTTGGGTATCTGGAGGTATCAGGGTGTATCTGTTAGTTGACTTCTTTGCAGCCATCTCATAGTTTCTATTAGCCTGTGAGATCTCAAAGTATTTCCATCTGTCTCCTGAATGTCTCCTATAGTTAGGTGGTAGGCAGACAGACAGAGATAGCACCTAGGAGTCATGATGCTGCCCATTCCAATTCAGCGCTCATGTCCTGCCAGGGCAAAAGATGAATTTCAACACATGGCAACAATGAAAACCATCCATCCATACATCCATCATCAACCGCTTATCTGGGGCTGGGTACAATGAAATTGTTAATTTGTTAATTTCTCATTAACAATGAGAAATTAACAAAAGCAACAGAAAAAAATAAAATCCTGTTCTAAACACAAAAAGCATAATTCAAAGGAATTAAATCTCCCAGAAGCTATTTAGAAATAGCAAAAACAGAGGAGCAAATGTTAATACTTCAGATGTGTAAATCTGTACAATTCTTGATTGAACATAATTTTTTTGAAAAACAGGAAATCACAACAAATTCAGCAAAATATAGAGTCACACTACACTTATGTCAAGACATTTGTGTGAGACATCATGCATACGGGAACTGGCCAATTAGGAAAGACCTGTCTAAAAGATCGAGGGCAATCCACCAAGACAAGACAGTAGCTCCACCAGGGAGTGGTGGTGGGTTTGAAGAGATAACATTTAAAAAAGGTATTTGAAGTGATATTAGCTTACATATTCATTGGAGATCAAAGGTACAGTCTCCCATGCAGCAGAGGGGAGGGAGAAACAAGTCCATGGTTTGACCACAAGCAGCAGGCCAGAGTTACCTTTTAATGGGAATCATTGTGAAATTCCACCACAGCAAAAGCTAACTTGAGCCGGTCTACCCCACTGGAATGAGGTGCCTTAAGCAGGGCTTCAGAGTGGATCAATCACATTGGGCAGCTGGGCTAGAAAAAAAAGAGCAAAGACTAGTGTATCACCAATTTCACACCAATAATCAGTGCTGAGTAAGACCACAAGAGTGCCTAACTTTACTTTCCGAAAAATCAGAGCATGATAAGATCAGATACTTCCGCCAGCAACAACATGCAGTCAACTTAAAGGAGGGAGAGGAGGTGACTGCTCAGAAAGGACACTGGTCCACTTTTAGGGTCAAGATTGGTCAACCAACCAGTCAAAGCATAGGTAAACATCTCACAGGGTGACTAAAGTCGTAAGATTTGCAATAGCATTAATGGTAATTAACCTTTGCAAACTCTGGCATGTCGTTTGACAAGACTTACAACCGTGTCTCTGGACAGAAGGACTTTTTTATTCTTCAGAAAAGCTGTCACCCTTGAATTTTGATTAAAGTTTACAGGTGGAAAAGACAAGTACAACATAATTGTAGTCGAAGAAAGAAATACTGAAAAATTTTACAGGCAGAAATAGGTAAAATAATGGGCTGGACTAAAGATTGTAAAATCTTTAGTCTAGCCCACTTGAACTTTTGTTTCAAGATGATTAAAAAAAAAAGTCCAAGTTTGTCCTCAAGTCATTTAAACGCAAGATAAATTTGAAATCATTTAGTTTTTCTCAAACCCCTTATTTCAGCTGATTGTGTTTATCAGATGAATGAAAAAACAGGCGTGAGATTAAAAACATGTCTCGTGTATGGAGATGAACAGTACTGCTTGAGTAATTCATCGCAGAGCATAGTTCATTAGTTCAGAGACTGTACATGCAGTAACAAATCTCCTTCCATTCAATTCTGCAGTGTTACAGTATAGCCTCTAATGCCTTTTGTGTTCCCATCATCTGGTTCTGCAGCTCTCTGTTCCCTAAATCTGGTCCTCTACTTTGCAGATAACAACCTCCATCCCTCAACACTGCTGTGACAGTGGAGTTGCAGAGCATCAAAGGCAAAGCACTGATCGGCCATCTATGGTCTGTATGTGTCCGTCTGGAAAAGTCATTTGAACAAATAAGTCATATAAGAACCAGATTCTCTCTCTTTCTCTCTCTCTCTCTCTCTCCCATATCCTGGTGGTGTCTGACAGGCCCTCTCCTGGTGAGCAACCCTCCATGATAAATGGCTACCTTTCCACTCTTTAACGCCCCACTAAATCATGTGCTTACAATGCTTTTATGACCAGTTTTTGCTGCTTTGTTTTATTGTTTTCTCATTTTGTGAAAGAAAGCTGTGGTTTCATTTATATTAATTGAGAACTACTTTTTTTTTCATTGCAAAGAGATTAAGGTGGAGATCTGATATCTGGCTTTAATGAACTTCAATGAGGAAAACATGTCAGACATTGATTGAGTGTGGTTTTATCCATAGCACATATACAGTATTTCCAGAATATTTCATTTCATTTCTTCAGTATTACATAAGTTTTAGCTGTTTTACAGAACTACTGTCTTTTATTACCACTGTAAATTCTGGAAAAGTATTAATTATTCATGTGAGAACCGCACAGAGTTGGTTAGAGCTGAGAGATTGACAGACTGTACATCAGAGCAGGGAGCGGGCCTCGGCCTCTCCTGAGCTGTGATGAATATCAACACAATGGAGTTTGCTTTGTATCTGTGTAAGCCCTTGTTTTTACATGTACTTGCTTTGAACATTTAAAACTGCGCTAACTTGATATTTAAATTTGTGTTGAGATTAGGAGTTCAGTAGATATATTATGTAATTCAAAAGATTGTAGAAAAGATTGACAATATTTCTTGAAACTGAAGCCAAATTAATGATGTAAACTCATAAAATAAAATCATGATGCGCCCATTAGAAAAAGAAACATGGTCAGTTTAACTGTTATACTGTAAGTCAATGAATAATGTATTTAGAGACACATGTTGCTTTTGATTACACAAAATATTGATAATCAAAACTCACAAATAAACTGTAGGTAATCTCTAGGTTTTATGGCTACCCACACTACATCAGTCAGTTTTTGTTCCAATACAGATTAAAATTGAGGCACGTTCAGCCACATATGATGTCCTCTCTCGCCACCTAGTGGAGAGAAAAATTCCTATCTTGTAATCTGACCGGAATGATGTTCATCAGTATGATTGGTTTCCTCGTCCATGGGGATTAAACACTTAATACTAATGGACAGAATGAAATCAAATTTAAACATTACAATTTTTGTTTCTTCTTGAGACTTGGAGAAATATATTCACAGGCTGCTGATAATATAATGAATTGTTTTAATTTTGATGGTCATGTTTTCTTTAGATTCACATCCCTAATCATTAGTATTCATCGGCCAATTTTTAACACATACTTGATGGGATCCCTTCCTACTCGGCAGTCCTCTTCTGACTTTGAGGTTTTGATGATCTATCAATCACTTAAAGCATGAGTGCGAGAGCCACTGCCAGGGGAGGTCTGACCCGTGGCCGAGCGTGACATTCAAGGAAGGAGTGCTACTCACCCAGGAAATCCCATTACACCAAACTAAGATGTATGTATCAGTACTGGGAAAGCTCATATGTGGCCTGACATCTAATTTGTTATCATTTTAAAAAAGAATAAAAGCAGAAGAATGCTATGATCACATTCACCTTTATTCCTGTCTTTCAGTTTTTTCAAAGCCATCCCGTAGATGCTTGCAACTGTTTCTGAGATCTAGAACACAATTTACATCCGTCTGGTCACTGATAACACACCGAATACTAACTTATTAAATAAAATTCAGTGTCTTTATTGCAACTGTACAACACTAGATTATAGAACATGTATAAATGTGGACCAGCCTCAGGGAATCAGTCAAAGGCATTTAAATTGTTCACTTCCTACATCTGCCCATCGCTAACCCCAACCCAACCCCCTGTTTATTTGTGCTTTATCATTCATCTGTGTACTGTTGAATCAGCTTACTGACAGGCCAATGTAAAAAAATTACCACGTTAATTTCCTGTTATGATAAATAAAAGACATACCAGCTTCAAACTTTAGGAAACATTCTTGATGTTTTTCACCTTTATACAAACTAGATCTTAAGGTACCGTTCCATATAACTTCTGCATCCTTCTCACAGATCTCATGTGTTGTAGGTCTTCAAAGGGAGATTTGTTCCTTTTTTTTCCTGAACTCATTATTGTAATGATCAAAGTGATTTTTGATGCAGCGCATCCGTTTTTGACCATTGTTTTCTGAAACAGAACTACCATTTATGAAGCATACCGGGTGAGGATCATTTCCACGGCCTGTTAATCTACGGTTTACTGTCTCAATTAATTAAATAAAGTTTATTTTAACAGAAATAAAGTCTGCTTATAGCCTCTCAAAATTTCACAGAATTATATTTTTTGCTTGCCTTTGATCTACAGCAGAAATATAGTTTACAGTGATAGAAAACAGCTAAAGTATACTACAACTTTAGGTTAGATTAGGACCAAGATAGCTGTGTACACATTTTCTGCCTTTAGTAGTTGTGTCAGCACTCCACATTAATTTATATTCTGTTCTCATTTCCATCTTAATCCTATACCCTGTCTTCTTTATAATTAGGGTTCTGCTGACTTGAATCAGGCCATTTCCTTGCCACTTTAAATGATGAGGCTTTTCGAAAAGGCCACTCTTCAAACCAGATAACTAGGAGGCAAATGTATTCTAATCTCTTCATTCAATCTAACTGATCTTTGACCACAGAAAGCATTTTCCTCGTTACATTGTAATCCCTGCTGCTTAATCTTCCAAAACTAAATATGCAATTTACATACATTATAGCTGGTGGTCCGTGTGGTGCAGGATCACGCTGTGACACGTGTTTGTCAGTGCTTTAAAGAGAGACAATTCTGCAGCAATCAAACATGGGCAGGATGCAATTTAGAGTAACATACAAGGACACCGAATTTAAACAGTGTTCAATGTAAAACCAGCCTTGAGGAGAGTAGTGGACCTTGGCTTGCCACTGACCTCTAACTGCTTTAATTAAATGTGGAGTTTCCTCTTCCTCTTGAGTAATAACTACCAGTGCTCCTTTGAGGCCAATGGCTCTGGCAGTCAAATAGAGCAGTAATATGTCTACCTTGCCTAACCCTGTCTTTATTATCATCAGCATTGGTCCTGCCAGACCTATGAAACAGCGTCCAAGTGATTCCTAAGGAGCCTCAACACCTTGCTTCAAAGTTCTGTCCATGTGCAAGGTTATTTCTGCTCGCAGAGAGGAAAAAAGATTTGTTACGTGCTTCTGCTGATGGGAGTGTGTGTGTGTATGATCTTTTCTGCCAAGGTGCCTTTCTGCCCTTTGCAGAGATGAAGTTCCCACCTCTATGTGATCAGTCTCAGATAATTAGTGATTAGATTGACAGATATTATCATATTTATTTAACATATAAGGAAAAGGTTCCATGTCTTTAAAGACACACAGAATCACACTCCCCCATCATGCAGGATCAATCACTTTTCACTATATAATCAAATACAGAATTTTAGCAAACAACCACATCTTGTAGCACCTTTGTTTAATACGGATTTTTATTTTTTTTTAATGCTACTGCTGTCCACACCCACCATCATTGTCCCAGCCTAATGGAAATAGGCCACAGTGTTCTGTACAAGCAGGCAGTAAGTACCAGTGCTTCTTCAAGAAGACCATCAGTTAACCTGTTTCAAATTTAACATCTATGGCAAAGCACATCAGGATGTATCGTAGAAAATGCATCATCCAATAATAGCAAAGCCCAGTTCTGACAAGGCAGTAGAAGGGTGAGGCTGCAGCACCAGCGACAAAGGGGCTACAACTGAATCAAACCCACAACAACACAAGGACTGCAGCAGCCATTCGTGTACACACGTGCAAAACGACTGCACCATCTGCACCACCATGTACACTGATCTTAATGAAGTTACCGTCACTTCACCCAGAAGGTGACAAAGTGTGAGAAGCGAGACATTCTGTCACGCAGCCTCAGACAGCTGTTGATGAAGCTGTTCAGTGACTCATATAGGTGAGACAGACCTTAAGGCAGACATGATGACATCTTTTCATAGTTGAAAATAATGTACTGTTTGTGCAGAATAAAGCTGTGGAACTCTGACAGTGGTTTTGAAACTTCATCCTCCTGCTCTGCAGGTGGCGCTGTTGAGAAAAGGTCCTACAGATTCTAAAACTCTAGCCTCTGATGCTGGGAAATGGGAAATAAGACACGAGGCACATAGAAAATAGATGATAGTAAATAAAGTTAAAGCTGAAATGAGGGAAGAATTAGGAAATTACAAATGGAATAGGAGAAGAAAATGAGGAGGGAAAACAGGAAATTTTCCTGTTTCCTGAGGAAACAGGAAAATCCTCATTTCCATTAATTGTACATATATTTGTTAAAAAACAAGGAAGAGCGCAGGATCATCTGTAAAGCGTATAGACTAGAAGTTGTGTTTGTGAACAACTGTTCTAAGATCTTGTGGGACTCTACCACCCTGACATAGTGACTGACAATGAGCGGAGGCACATTAGTCTTATTTAATTCATTACACATTAGTAATGAATTAAATAAGATTTATTTTATATGATTATATGATTCCTTGAAGCCTACATCTTGCCTAACACTTTACTCCAAACGCAGACTTAACCAATGTTCACGGAAGATTCATTTGGGACATTGTCATGCAGGACCATGTCAGTGGAGCACAGAGGAGCTGCTGCTTCTCCGCCTTCTCTAGTTTGATTAATACGCTCGTTATTGGTGGCTGAGAGGACAGCTCTGATGACTGATTACTCTGACACTCGCTTCTGTTGTCTGACTTTGTCGAGGAACATTGGAATCACTCTGAGGCCATCCGGATTGCTCTGTTTCTAATGACTCTCACAGAGGGGTCATCAACACGTGATGACATCTCACGCACTACACAGACTCCACATCATCGAGCATCCGAGCGTTCACGCCCCTTTTTTATTGTCACGTCAAAATATAAGAAGCCGATGTCAATGTATGAATTTCAAATCAAGATATATCAAATCAAGATAGCTGTAAACAACAAGGTTGACACGTTACCTTCAACAAGTTTGTTGCGGTGAAGTGCATACTTATAAGGTTTTAATGAGGCGTTCTCCATATTTATCTCCTTCTCTCTGCATGCACAACTTTTTTATCATCATGGACAAAACTATGAGTCGTAGAATTGATGCGTGTATAAAATATGATAAATAACGAAGAAATGATGAAGAATAGCAGTTATAAGATAAATGAAGAAAAAGGAACCATTACATTTTCCCCTCAGATTTCTGATCTATTTTTATGTCATTTTTATTTACATGTCCTTATTGTTCATTTCTACTCATTCATATTTCATCATCACTTCATATTAAATACTGCCAAACATTTTGAAACACATGCACTCAAGCCTTCATGTAGAAAGGATTACCTTTGGCACGGCTAATGTTAGCACGAACTGCAACTTCCCTAGGATAGAGGGACCTTGTGGAGGAAGAGTAGATCTTTCTTTTAACAGATGTTTGCAGCCGAGGTGAGTAAAAAAGTGAAGTATAGAATGATTTTGAGAAGTCAAGAAAATCTTTAGTGTGCAGAATGAGAGGGAATACGTCAACATTTGCATAGCCAGGAGACGGGCAGTGGCCACTGTGCAAC